>MU223437.1:2437021-2460014 GCA_018584345.1 Thuja plicata | reverse complement strand
TATATATACATGCCTGGATAGACGCGACTGAAAACAAGACCTTAGTCGGCCCAAAAACAACATTCACAACGCTTCCAAAAAAATTGGCTTAAGCGCGTTTACAATAATGTTTAAGACATAATTACTAAATTATTACAATAGGTGCATAGCCTTTACAAAACAAAAGATTATACACTAATCCAAAATTGAGGTTGACTCCATACTCTATTTTCTGGACTGTTAGTGCACTTAATCTTTCTGTAACTTTTTGTACTATCATTCCATACCATGTGTGTGTAGGGTAAACATAAAAAACATATCATAGAGCTTATGTATGAACGTGCATATCCTGACTCGATCTTATGCATGTGCATTGGTGTTTTGATCTACTGCATAACTTTGTTCTATTCTGTCTTCTATACTTAGACATTTTTGTCTTCCAAGTTTACTTGAAAAAACTTCAGATGACTTTGTTGCCATAATGACAAAACAAAATAATTCATATACACCTTAAGTGTCAATTTGCCAACAATCTCCCCCTTTTTCATTAATGGCAACAAAGGAATGTGGCCAAGTTGCTTAAACTTTTTCTTTACAACAAAAAATCTTTCTATAATAACTTTGGCTATATAGCATACTCCTTATATACATACATCACCCCCCCCTTTGACATTAATGTTAAAGGTGTCAAAATTGTAAGTTTCTAGATACTTACTCCATGTACACATATGGATAAGAAATCTACAGATTCTTGATCTCTTGCTGCCAGAATGCCTTCAGTGCATCAACTATCTGAAGATGGGTGCATAAGGCATATATAAGCTTCTCCATATTTTTTAGATCCATGCAGGGTCCTTGACCATAGGTGACAATGATTTCATCAATCTGTTTTATGTTCTCATTCTAAACTGTTAAGGAGGGTGCAAGTGCATTTCTTAGTTGAGTCTGCCTTATCCTTATCTTACTGATCTCCATTTTATCTTTTTCAATCTTGTCTATCTTCCCTTGATAGATATTATTTCAGATATTGATGTCTTGGGATGATGTTTCAACTGATTTCCTTATGTTATCAACCAAGATATCTACCTCTATTATCTTCTTGATGTGCTCAGAGGTGAGTTTTCCTCTATCCATGCAATTTGCTATTACCTTTCTGCCTTTTGATGCCAACTGTTTCAGTATTGTCTGACCAATCTTCAATGAATTTAAATGTAAGGAAAATTTCATTACCAATTCATTCAATATTTCCATTTTATACTCTTCCTCTACATATCTAGTAGCTGAGTCTACTAAACTTGTGAAGTGTGCCTTGAAGCTTGTTAGGATGCTATCTACATCATCAACTGACTGAATTTTAGCCACTTTCTTGCCTGCAGGCACTAGGTCATTCAAAATGTTCACCAACTCCAAAAAGAGAGGGTTTCTCATTACTTGTTTCTCTTTGGCTTTTTCCATGGCTAGGACATTGATCTTGATCAGGTCTTCATCTCCCAATGCATCTAGACTTGCTGAGTCAGGAGTTAAACTTGACAACAATGAGGTTGATGGTTGAATGGATGGAGTGAATATAGTATTCTAACTAGTATCCATACATTCAATTTTTACAGGGATCTCCATAATAGGTGGTTCATTAGATTGATTGTCTTCCTCATTATTCAAGTCTATTGAATCTTTAGAGGGAATTTCATCATGCTGTAAGGAAGTGTTATCAATGCATACCTTCTCTGTCTCTTCACTACTAAAAAAATATTTTTCAACTTTGTCCATGTCATTGTCAGAAGCAGTCATGGATATCTTAACATCATCAATCACAATAGTTTCTTTTGAATCTTTTCTTGTATCAGAAGGTGTTGAAACAGTGGGCGCTGAATCCTATGGACCTGTCATAGGTGCACTTTAAATCACCGGGTCTTTATCCTATTTGGGAGGGAATGGATTCATATTTTCTGTAGGTGCCATTGATGGATACATATGTCTATCCATAAATACTTGCTCAAAATATTTCCGAGTCTCTTCACCAAATAGTTCATACTCTTTGTTCATGATATGGCGAGTTCTTGTTTTGGTTCTGAGATGAGGTTTAACCAAATCCAACAGTATAGCTTTCTCATCATGTGAGAAAACAGGGAGAAGAGTATCTAAAGTTTATTCTCTAATCCTCATATCCTCTTCAATTGATTCTCTTTTTAATACATCTAGTATGTTCCATACTTTGTCTGGTATGATTGTTTTGATTTCCAATACTGTCCTCTTAAACTTGATCATGTACTGAGAGATAATCATAGAATGAATTTTTTATTTTTCTATCTCTTGGTATTTGTCATAGACATTCTTAATAGATTCTAGTCTTCCTTCATTAACAATTATGTTCTTTAGGACTGCAAGACTAGGTCTGAATCCTACCTCAAGAGGGGCTTGAGTGTTCCTTACCTTGCTCCTTGTTGTCCTTGAGGATGGGTGACCTGTGGGAACTTGCTTCCTCCTTCTAGTCAACTTACTTGGTACTGATGGTGGAGATGCTTCCAATTCAATAGTAGTTGAGGGCGCATATGTACCTTCATTAGATTTCTTCATCTTCTTCTTCTGAATGTCATCAGATTTTTCTATTTTTACTTCTGCAGGAGTTTTCTTGAGTTCTTTTGCAATCTTAGCTTCCCTAGCTTTATCTAGGTCATCTTGTGTAACCCCATGAACTTTTAGGATAATAGATGTAATCCTTGATGCCTTTCTTTTATTTTCTGCACTGTATAAGACAGAATCAACTTGATTTGTCTTCTCTTTGTATGTACCCATCTTGGCTAATTTGGATCTTTGGGAGTAGACAAAATAACTTGTGCATATCCTTCCAACACATGTTACTCAACTTCATAACCAAGTGGGTGAATCCATTTGGTTCTTGGTTCAACTAATTCCATACATGTGCAGTCAATTTCCACCGTGAAACATATGGTGTCTTTGTACTTACCAACTATCTTCTCTGGTATTATGAACGTTTTCTGCATCTTGATCCTGAATGTTTTGATCTCCATGTCCATAGAATCCTTAGCAATGCTCTCTGATGTAGCCTTTAGTGTTATTTGAGATATAGTGGGTTTTCTCTTGTCTAGGTAAAGGTTATAAACTTTACCAACAATGTGAAAGTACAGGTAGATAATCAAGGAGCCAAATCTGACTATCCCTCTCTTGTCATTCTTGATAGCTCTAATGTTTTTAATCAGTTGTGTGCACAATATCTCACAGAGATTATACTGAGTGTTATCTTTATCCATCCTTATTTCTACCAGAATAGTAGCTGCGAACACACTATTCAGCCTGCTTGCGTGCTAAAACTTGTAACCAAGTATCATTGTGAGAAGTTTGATGTCTTCTTCCACAATGGGATCAACAGTCATCTCGTGCCTATCACTCCTGGATATACATGCTTTCTCAACCTAATTTTTAACATCTTTTCAAGTGGAAAGATCTAGTCCAACCTTAGGAAGTCCATTCATATCATGAATTAGGTCAGCAGTAATGCGGACAGGAACTTCACCAATCCAATATAGGTCATCATGTATCCTGCTCAATAGAATTTTGAATCATTCTGGATCGTAGAACTCATGCGTGTTTGAATACTCAAAGATAGTTTTATCAGTGAGTTGCATGTATTCATCCTTGAATGAATAATCCAGTTTCATCATTGATGCCATAAGAGTTGCTATGTTGTTATCCCCAATAGTTTACTTCTTGCAATAGATGTATGCGCGTATGTCTTCTACATGCATGACTCCTAGCGGAGTCTTGGAAAATGCCCCTTCTACATCATCTAGTGTATACTTGAATGGATGCTTCATAAACATGAATCTCTTCCTTTCAGCAATGTCAAATACTACATGGGTTGCCATACTTACTTTTTGATTGATTAAGTAGGGTTTCACTACAATTTTGAAATGACGCGACTGCAAGGGTTCCATTTTGAATTCAATCCGTTCACCAACCAACCAAATCATTAAAATTTAGTGCTTTGATGCTAAGATCTCCTATGCTCTCTGAGTGCTCAATCTTGAATGCAAAGTGAGGATTAAAGATCTTTTACAATCTTATATAAAGGATTATTTCATTTAATTCTCATTTCCATAAAGCGGTCTGCATAGAGGATTTCAATATTTTCTTCTATCACCGTTCAAGATATGTGTCCATGCATACTTCCCCAATTTTTCACCAAATACATGAATCCATAGGTGCATAATCAAAGGTGAGTATACCAGCCACGTAGGGGTCAGAGCTAGAATAGCTCCCCCCTAAGACCGTGAGGGTCAACTAACTAGAAGTAGAAGGTGCATCCACTATGGATGCATCAACTACCTTGTTCTCATCATTATCTTTCTTTACTTCAACCCATATTTTACCTGAATATTCTATGGCTTTTATAAAATTGACTTCACCAGATTCTTGAAATAATGATTCCTTAGGCTTCTGTTGTTTTTGAGTTCTAGATCTACAGAACCTTGAGATGTGTCCAACTTTGCCACATGAGTGACAAATGATTGGAGGTATGTTCATCATGCTGGACTATTTGGCTGAGTGACCATTATAATTACATATCTGACATGTAATGTTCTGATAGTTTGTCTGAGGTTGATTTCTCTGATTGTGTTGATTTATATTTCTTTGATTCAGTTGTGATTGATTTCTTTGACTTGTTCTGCAATGAATAGCCCTGTGACCAAATTTATTATAGGAGTAACAATACCCATTGAAAGGTCTTACCTCTTTACAATCTCTTTCCAAGTGTCCATGCTTGTTACAAGCATAAAAAGTTTTGTTAACTATCTTAAGTTCATCTTTAGGTGGATCTCTTTTAGCCTCTCCAAGATTCTCAGTTTTCTTTGCTTTAGTAGACGTCTCTTGTGTTTTCTTTCTTTCTTGCATTGAATTGATCTCAATTTGAGCTACACTGTATCCAACACCACTAGTATCACCTTTTAGGTTATGTGCATAAAGATATGATTGAATTAGGTCAAAACTTGTGTGTATTTTATCAATGTTGTCTTTTGCTTCTGTTAATTCAGATTCTATCTTTTTCTTGATGTTTTCAAACTCCAAGATTTTCATGTTTTCTTACATAAGTTCATCATCTAATTGTTTACTCTCTTTGGTCTTTTCTTCAATAGCTATTAGGATATTTTTAAGTTGTTCATTCAGATCTACAATCTTATCTTTTAAATACACATTATCTTCATTCAGTTTCTTGACCATTTTTCCCAAATCATTTGTGGAGCAATCTTTCAAATCTTTTCTTAATTTCTTGATAAGCATTTGGGAGACATCAACTTTTGGTTTTAGTTC
Source organism: Thuja plicata (assembly GCA_018584345.1). Lineage (NCBI taxonomy): Eukaryota > Viridiplantae > Streptophyta > Pinopsida > Cupressales > Cupressaceae > Thuja > Thuja plicata. The sequence continues at coordinate 2,454,707 of MU223437.1, read as the reverse complement.
TTCATTTTCTTTTTTAGATCTATCAAGATCCTCAAGGGCCGCTTCAAGATTATTTCTTAGATGTTTAGCTTCTGTTGAATCCATGATCTCCTCAAGTGGTTAGTCTTTCTTTCAGAGGACCAGAGATCTGATACCAATTGTTGGAAACACTGAGAGGGGGGGTGAATTAGTGTTTGATTAATTATTCTATTTCAGAAATTTGAACATAAATAAAATAGATAACATATGAAGCATAACACAATAACACATAACGCTAGATATATTTAAGGGGGAAACCTTGATCAGAGGAAAACCCCGCTATGAATTAGTACCCACAAATAATAGTACTAGTATAATGAACCTATTAAACTTCCTTTGCCCTATTAGGAGCAATATTTACAATGCAAGTACAATGACCCTGTTAGGAGTCTTTACAAGAACCCTGTAAGAGGTGGTTAGTTCACTGCCAGAGCTCACTGCTCAATAAGCTGAAGGCTACAACCTTCTGATGACTGATATATACTATATCAAAATTGAACTGCTGTAATGACACTGTTGTCTAATGAGATCCATTTATGCGCTGATGCTTAAATCAGTTGTAGACTTCTACTTCATATTGACTTTCTCATATTTCTCTTTTTACAATCTTCTCTACTTTATTTTCGATGACACACTAATACAAAAGTGCATGTCTAATATATATATATATATATATATATACATGCCTGAATAGACGCGACTGAAAACAAGACCTTAGTCGCCCCAAAAACAACATTCACAATGCTTCCAAACAAATTGGCTTAAGTGTGTTTACAATAATTTTTAAGACATGATTAATAAATTATTACAATAGGTGTATATCCTTTACAAAACAAAATATTATACACTAATCCAAAAACTAAGGTCAGCTCCATACTCTATTTTTTGAACTATCAGTGCACTTAATCTTTCTATAACTTTTCCGTACTGTCATTCTGTACCATGCGTGTATAGGGTAAACATAAAAACATATCATAGAGCTTATGTATGAACGTGCATAGCCTGACTCGATCTTACAAATGTGCATTGGTGCTCTGATCAACTGCATAAATCTATTATTTTTTGTCTTCTATACTTAGCCATTTTTGTCTTCCAAGTTTACTTGACAAAACTTAATATGACTTTGTTGCCATAATGACAACACAAAATAAGCCATATACACCTTAAGTTTGAACTTTCCAATAGTTCCACCAAACATAATGCATACACCCTTGGGGGTGTTCTACATTCCATTATTTGGGGAATTACCTCTACCACTAAATTTAATCTATTTTGTAAGTCTCATACTTCCTGCTTTTGCCTCTCTATTTATTTCTTCAAATTATCCATTTCTATCTCCCACATAGCTCTTTCATACTGAATTTGCTTATAAAAGTCTAGAGATAGGGATTGAGGAGTTAACTTTTCTTGTTCATTTTATGGGCCATGCCCTTCATTATTCTCTGCTACTCTATTTCTTGCTAATTCCTTCCATAATACCATTTGCAGGGAGGCACTATGGTCTATTACTTGTTCAATTGCGGAAACGTGAACATTCTCCTCTTGATTTTCCTCTTGAGACATGGACTGATTATCATCCTTATTTTTTTGATTGGTGGCCTCTTCAAACAATAAGGTTGCATGCTCCTCAGTGCTTATGTCTGGAAATTCCTGAGGTGGGCTACTGAGATTTTATTGAGGTTTATCTACTAGTGGTTCTTGCATGGGAATTTTTGGTACATCTGCCTAATTTTCGTTGGGAATGATATCAGGTGATAGCGCTCCTTGCATGTGATGTTGAACACTTCTTCTTTGGGGAGTTCTTTCAGTGGCTGCAGGACTTGTCTTTGAGGTAATTTTACTTTTGGAAGAAGTGGGTGCAAGAGATTTAGAAGAAACAAGGGAAGTGTCAACATTGGTTTGTCTCCTCTTGGAACCCCTAGGAAAGGGTTAAGGAGAAAACATTTTCTCCTCAGATATATCCTCCATTATTTTACCTTTCCCTTTCTCCTTCCAACCGCTGCACTGAGATACTGCAAGATCTTGTGATGTTGCAGGCATCTTGTGTTCAACCTCCTCAGCACTAGGGTTTGGATTTTCAGATGCCCTAGCTTCATGCTCTATTTTCTTAGGGGAAATATTAGTGGCAGATGGTTCGTTAACATGATATGAAGTTCCCTCTAGAACATTACTTTGTTCATTATTAACCTCCTAGTTAGGTACATCATTAATCAATTGCACTCTTTGTGCCAGAATAAATTCTTTCCAGGTCATAGGGAACACATCCCTTATAGACCTTTCTACTAGCAACTTGATCAACCCCTGATGGGTTATAACATTTTTCGTCCTTTCTTAACCTCTTCCAAAATCAAATTGAGCATGAAATAAAGAAAATTTGGGACATTCATAGTTCGCCCATGCCATAAATGACTGGGCAATTTAAAATGTACAACATGTAAAAATGAAAAACATCCCTCATGGGTTAAATACATGATAACATGGATCGCGAGCTGTGGATATGCTCCAGATAGAGACAATATTTTTGTTCCTTGTTTGTCTGTGTCTAGCCTTTGGTCTGTTGGCATGGTAAACTCATCCCATGCTGAATGTGCATCATGCCCATGAGGAAATGCTTCACCAACTATGAGAAGCCCTGAAACTTTGTAAATTCTTACCTCTAAAGCATTTATCCTCAGGCCCTTTACTTGGGCTTCTCCATTATTCAAAGTTCTCATAAATCCCCATGATACCTCCTCATCATAATCATTTAACCATAGAAAATATGCTAGCCACAAAACATTATTGAACATTTGTAGACTCACCATGTCTTGCAACAAGGACGAGTGGTCAATAGGTTCATTTCATATGAGTGGTCCTCCTATTCTGAGAAGTTCTCAACCTTGACAGTGATTCCTAATTTCACACTATATAACCTTCCAAATTCTTCTCTGATATTTTAGGCTATAGATTAGGATATATTATGCACTCAAAAATTTCTAAAAATTACTGAAAGTCATAATCATAGAAATCGCATATTAGTTTGTTTGGAGCTGGGGTTTGAAATGCAATTTTTGAAATGCAAATGAACTTTTTGACAAGGATGACAAAGATAACTTCTCACATGGGGTTTTTTCACATCAAGCCTTCAAGAATGGATAAAAAAATGGAAGTGATAGTGACAATGATGATAAGGAAAATTTTCAAAGAATATTTTAATGGTGATGCGTATCTAATAGCCCAGCCCACTACAAAAAGGTGGTAGGTGTCCACACATACAGTGGAAAAAGGGCAATGTCATTGGATTTAATTACTATATATTAAATAGAAAGTAACTGCGATCATGAAAAATAAGTAAGATTAATTAATAATAAATGCAGATGCAAAACTTGAAGTGATTCACCAGTAAATGCCTAAATTTGAAAAGACATTCTAACATATGCCATGAAAAGTAGATCTTGGAAGTAATGAGGAAGTGGAAAGGTGAGTTACATGGAAGAAATATGAGGTGAAGTGGAATGAAAATTTTATTACAAAAAGGAGTGGTTTCCTAGAGAAAAGTAAACTTTATTATTAGTTGCATGACGTAAGGTGATTAGAGAGAATGAGGCCAAAGAGTATCCCTTTCGGCTGCAGGAAGATCATCAGCTGCAAAAGGTACTTAAACTGCAAGAGAATTCTCAAACTACTACAGGAACTCAACCTTTGTTGTTTCTTTATGGTACAGATGAAGTCTGTGCCCATTGACCAAGAGCTTGTTTCTCCTAAAATCAAGAATCATAGAGTAGGGCCCAGTCACTAGGAGCAAACCTTTTTCTCTGTATGTGTGAGTTATGCCATTTCTTTTGTTGTAGCTAAACTATCTATGTTTTTTGTTAGGCTACCTTACTCATCTCATCTATGGTATTGAGCTATAAGAGTTGTTCCTATTGAGCTCCATTGTTGTGTGTAATGTCTTATGCTCAAACTCTATAGACTTCATTAAACAAATTTCTCATACACCAATTCAAAAGGTGTGAATCTTGTCATTATTTTCTAGGTTGTCCTGTATGCCCCTATATCCTCTTGAAGTCAGATGCTCCAATATTTCTTTTTTATACGGACTATTTTAGTCAGGATAGACTCAATTTCCCTATTGGTGATCTTGGCATGGCCATTAGCCAAAGGATGGTATGGGCTAGAATTTTAGTACCAAATTTTATACTCATTCATCAATATAGTGATCAATGTAGATGTGAACTATGCTCCTTGATCATCAACCAACTCTCTTGGAATACCATACCTTGTGAAAATATCCTCATACAGGAACTTAGAAACCTTATTATCCATGGCATATTTCATTTCTCTGACCTCTACGAACTTGGTCACATAATCTGTGCAAACTAGTATGTAGGAATTATCATTGGATGTAGGATTGATTGGTCCCAAAAAATCTAGTCCCCATTTGTCAAATGGATAAACTACCACTTGACGAAAGAGAGGCATTTCATCAGAATTTATAGGTTGGTCCATCCTTTGACATCTGTCACACTTTCTAGTGTAGTTTGTTGCATCTTTGTGTAAGGTTGGTCAATAGTAACCATTGGTTAATACTTTCATTGTTATTATTTTTTCTGTAAAGTGGCCTCCACATGGATCATCACAAAAAGAATGAAGGATATCATAGGTCTCATCATCCCTCACACATCTCCTCATGATCTGATCTTGTCCAGTATAAAATAGGTGGTTGGCAATCCAAGAGAAATTGAAAGTTTTGTCTATGAGAAGAATCTTTTCCTTGGATGAGAAGTGTGGAGGTAACTTGTTAGAGGCTAAGTAATTAGTAATGTCAAAATACCATGGTGTAATGGATTTGATGGAGAATAGGTGATCGTCAAGAAAAATGTCATCAATAACTTGAGGATCATTAGGGTTCTACAATCTTGACAGGAAATCAACAACTACATTAGCTCGTCCTGGTTTATCAACTATTGTGATATCAAAATCTTGTAGCATTAGAATCCATCTAGATAACCTTCCTATGATAGTAGTTTTTTTATTCAAATACTTAATTCCTACATGGTCATTGTGCACATAGATCTTGTATCTAGTGATGTAATGGCAAAATTTTTTGAGGGCATAAATGACAGCTACGAGTTATTTTTCTGTGACTATGTAATTCAGGTCAGGTCCCTACAAATATTTTCTAATAAAATAGATTGCATGTCAAATAGTATCCTCTTTTATTCCAAAAATAGCTCCCACAACATAATCAAAAGTATCAGTATGAATATGAAATGACAATGACCAATTGGGTCCCCTTAAAATAGGTGCCTTAGTAAGAAAAAATGTAAGTTGCATGAAGGATTCATCACAAGCTTTGTTCCATAGAAACTCACAATCGTTAGTAACAATAGAATACATTGGGATTTCCATTTTACTAGAGTCTTTGATAAATTTGATGTAGTAGCCAACATGTCGTAAGAAGCTTCTGAGATCCTTTTTCTTTGTTGGTGTGGGCAAGTTCATAATAGCCTCTATTTTAGCAGGATCAACTTGGATACCAACTATAGAGATGTAATGTCCTATCACTACCCCCTCTTGTATCATCATAAAGCATTTCTCACTATTCAAGGATAGATTATGTTCCTCACATTTGTGAAGAAAATTTCCAAGGTTAGACAATGATTCCTCGTAGGTTTCTCCATATGTAGTGAAATCATCCATATATAGATTTTGATACAATCATTTGAGATATCAGCAAAGATACTTATGAATTCCCTTTGAAAGGTTGTTGGAGCATTACGAAGGCCAAAGGTTAAGACTAAGTATGCAAAGGTTTCCCTTGGACAGGTGAAGGTAGTCTTTTCTTGGTCTTTAGGAAGAATCCTGATTTGGTTATACCCAATGTATCCATCAAGGAATCAAAAGTAATTTTTTCTTGTTAAGGAATCTAACACCTAGTCTCTGAATGGAAGATGGAAGTGATCCTTTTTGGTTGCATTATTGAGCTCTTTATAATCAACAAATACCCTCTACTTTCCTCCTTTCTTGGGGAATACAACTACAGTAGAGACCCAGTGACCATCTAAGATGGGGTAGATAAAAATAACACTAAGAAGTTTTTGTAACTCAGTTTTAACTATCTCTCTTAATGTAGGGTTAACACATCTTTGAAACTACCTAAAAGGGACTTTATCCTCTTTAAGGTATATCCTATGAGTACACAACTTAGGGTCTAAGCCTTTCATGTCCCCATAATGCCATGCAAAATTTGTGGTATGATATTTTAGTAGATTGTCTAAGGATGTTTTTTGTTGAGGGTTAAGATGAATACTGATGTTCAATACGTCCTGGAGAGACTTCTAATTGTTTGGTTAACTCTACCATAGAAACATCTGTGAATGATGGTACCTGAATTTCATGTAGAAGAAATTGGTGGTAGATCTATTTGGATGTAGGGGATGGAGACAACTCATAATCTAGATATAAAGGTTGCATGGAGCAGTGTTAGCGAGATGGATAGTCCATAGAAGGAGAACTCAGTCCATACCTTTTTTGCAGAATGTTTTTAATCACAAAGTATTCCTCTTGAAGATACAGGAAGGGGTCTCTTTTCAACATCATTAAATAGGATATTGAATTGACTAACTCTGCTTCTTCCCCTATGTTTGGCCAGATTGGTGAGGCTAACTCCATCTGTGGTTGGGCAGGTGAATATAAAGCTAAAGTTTTAGTATGATGACCATCTGAGATGGTCATGTCTCTCGAGCGACACCCTATGTAAGCATAAGAAGTGGCTAACTAGGGTCTTCCTAGAATGATTGGATATCCTCCCAATTTGGGTTTTGGGGATAGTATCAAGAAGTCAGTAGGGTATTACCAAAACTCTAAGATGACAATTATATCTTCCCCCATCCCATCAGGCTTAATCGTAGAATTGTCTGCTAGTTGCAGGATAGTAGGTGTATTCCTGAGATTGGTAATGTGGAGTTGTTTCATTATATCCTTGCTCATAACATTTATAGCTACTTCTAGGTCAATTAAATCATACTTGATGGATCTCCCGTTGATAGTAACCTCAACAAAAAGGCTTCCAAGGTTGGAATATTTGGGAACAACTACCTTGCCAAGCATGATGTCTGCTAGCTTCTCTAACACATGAATAGTCAAAGGGTCCTTTATTTTTCTCTCAAGTTCCTTTAAAAATTATTCTTTGGTAGCCTTTCCATAAGTTGGCACATCCTTTATAGCTTGAAATAATGGGATTTGGACACTGATGTTTTTGAGATGATTAAGTATGTTAAAAGCGGCATCTTCGGGAGGCTTAGGATTTTCAGCTTGCAACCTTTGTGGGAAAGGAGGAAATGGTTGCTGGGTTTTTTTAGGTGGAGTTTTTGTGCCTGCTAGAGAAATATTTGAATCATCTAGATGGTCAAGTTCTTATGAGGAAACCTCTTTTATAATAAGAGGAGTAGGAGTAGGTAGTTTAGTACCAGACCTCAAATCAATATCATTTAGATTTATAGCATAGACAGTGTATTGGGTAGGATCTGTTACATAGACATTCTATTGTTGGGCTGGAGGCCTATTGTTTGGATTTAGTTGAGGCTGGGTAGGAAGTTGAGTAGGCCTTAGGAAGTTCAGTAGTGCATGCAGGTGTTGGAAAAAGTATTTGTTGCAGCGGTTGCAGAGGTGGTTGCAGGAATCCTTGTACTTGGTGGTGCCATTGCTGACCTCCTCGCCATTGTTGATTATGCTGCCAATTACCCTGTAGTGGCTATCATGCCTCTTGGGATTTTTTCCAATTCTCTTGGGGATTTTTCCATTCAGGATTGGGGTAATTTGGTCACTAATGTTGAGAATTATTCTAGGGAGAGTATTGAGAATTCATAGGAGGTTGCCATTGATTACTGTAAAATGGACCACTAAATGTAAGAGGGTCCTAAGGCATACCTTTTCATTGGGCTAATGGTCTCTGTTGAGAAACATAGAATACTTGGTCACCCTCGCTCTCAACTTTCATGAAATCACTGGGCAACTAGACAGCCTCCCGATTATCCACTATCTTACACCGACAATCTCTCTTCTTCTGTCTACAATGGGGGTAGAGTTCTACCAAAATAGCTTCTCCCTCATCATGGTTTTGATTTTCTTGCATTATGTCTGGTTGTGTGGCCATGTGATTGTTGATATCCTGCTTAAAGTCAGACACAATATGAGTTATTTCTGTTGGCGAGGCTCCAACACCATTTGTTTTTCCTGTAGTGAACCTATACCCTCGACCTTTCTTAGCAGCAGCTCTAGAGTAGTTGAGACATATTTTCTTGATATCATCCCATGTAGATTGGGTGATATCCCCTTGTACCACCAGGTCCAATGCTTATGTGCCCCCATCATTAATATCCCCTAGGAAGAGTAACTTTTGAGACTCCTGGTTGACCTGATGTTGAGTGTTTTTCTACAGACTAAACACAAATATTAACACATAATATTCTAGGATTTCATCCTCTTAAAAATGACATCCTCCCTCATATCATTGACTCTACTGTATTCTTTATACTTTGTCAAGAAAGAACTCTTCATTTCATCCCAATCATGGACTACATCCTGGCCTAAGCACATAAACTATCTCAAAGAAGACTCTTTCAGAGTTGCAGGAAATAATTTGAACCTATTGGAATCTAAGGTGTATTAATAACTGTGATAGAGGATATCAAACTCAATGAGAAAGGTATCAAGGTCCTCAATCAAAATCCCATAAAATGTAGGAACGGTCTTAGATGGTATGTTCTTGAGATTGTTTTTTGTTACGCTGGTTAGTAATTGGAAATGGAAAAGTAGGAGGATTTTCCATCCTAGGTGGACCTTGAGTTTGATTCTGAGGCTGGCAGATGACTAGAGGAAATAGATTTTCTTCTTCTTGATGCTTTGGGTATTGAATTCTTAGATTGGCCAAGGCTTCAGCAAAAGGATTAAACTCAGGTTATTATATAGGGAGGTAAAACCCTAGTGTGCTACCTTCTGAAGAAGATGATGATGATGATAAAAAAAGTGTGCTACTCCTAATTGGCTGTTGGGGTGATCTGGCAAGTACCTTCCTAGAGCCTCTCTTCTTCTTCTATGCATACAGCTAGAATGAAGGTTTGCGCTAATTGGTTGGGAAATTTTGGTGGTGAATTCTACTTAACTAAAAATAGGAAGATGAAAGCATAAGCTCAAAGAAAATTCTACAATTGGCTAAGTTCAACAGTCAGTTTGACATCATCCCTCATAATGACATTGAAAATGATCGGTTTTAGAAAGGAATAAAAAATTAGGCTTATCACTAGAACTTGGGGATTGGACATCCTTTCAAGAAGATATTCTCCATATCATAAAAACTCATTTAATTATCAACCCAGGGACATGGTACTTGAAATGGGTCAGCAAGATATATGCATCGAGAATTGACTCACACCATGCTATTGCTGCAGGAAACAAATTGCTGTGAAAAGAAAGCTAGTCTATGGCTGCAAGAAAAAAATACTTGAGGAATGAATACACAATTATTAAATCTTGAAGAATGAAAAGCTTGGAACTCCAAACCATAATGTTTCAACTGTTCCGCCATGTTGGTTGTAGGAAGCAACAGGTGACCTACGGCTTTGGTTACAAGAACAATTTAAACACTAGAATTGAAACAACAAGATGAATGAATGAAAACAACAGGAAATGAAGCTATCTGATGTGGATTCCTTACCAAGTGGGGCCCCTTAGATGAGTATCCAGAACTTAATCACACAATGCTAACTTTCAACACTTCACTATCATTGATTCAAACATGAAGTACAATTATATTCATGGAAAAATTGGAATTTAACAAAATGGAAACTATATCTTTTGCATAACTAATAATGCCCCCTTCTCACACTGGAGTGGGGATTTATTTAAAGGAAAAACATCTAACAGTTAACTTCTTCACTCCATAAAACAAGTGAAGCCATTATTACACATCTAGAAAATAGGAAAGAGACTATCTAGAAAAACTGGAAACGAACTGTCGCAACATAAACGAGGAGAAGATCTAGCCTCTCACAATTCCCTAGATTATCTGAAAAAATAGAACAAATTCATGACCAGATCTTTGTCCAGTTCAGTAGTCACCTTCATCATCTTGCAACCGTAACTTCCAATTGCATTAACTCCTTCACTGAGCGGCTTGCTGCAGGACTGGGTCTATTTGCTCAGTGTTCGGGTGCATTCACCTAGTCATTCATCTATAATAGCCATGATCTACATGCAGCTATTAGAGTACAGAAATCCAAGATAGAATAAACTAAAATATGCATGCCTACATTTTTATTCAAACAAATACTACTTATAAATACATAACCGCATAATTTTCATTTTCAATATAGAAACTATGGATATGTATGTATGCCAAAGTATTAAAAATACATCAAATATCTCTGTGTCTACATGCCACCTAATGTCATGAGAATAACCAAGTATTTTGAAGAAAAGTATCATAGAAATAGGAAATAGGTTATGGCATAAGACTATCCTATGAAATAAAAGATAGGATATTTAGGCCTTATCAAGAACATCTTTCACCTTTACCATTTCTATTTGGCCTTTTTACACCCCAAAAATATTGTGGACCATGGAGATCCTCATTCTACCTCCTGCTAGCATCCTCAACACCACAAGACAAAGAAAAAAGAAGTGACTAAAAAACCCTAGCCTTAAAATTGTTCCTCGCCAAGATAGTCCTCAAACCCACACATGTACAATAGTTAGGTTGATATTTGTGGACTAGAAGAGGAAGGGTCTTTCAAAGAAAAAAGGAAAATATCCTACTGAAATGGCCAAATTCACTATTCAGGAGGTAGGTTCTGAGGAAGAGGCCAATGGAGTAAGCGAGCACGTCGAGGAACTCTCATATAATTAGCACCCAGACTTATGAAAAGGCAAAGTTGAAGGAGATTGTGGAGTCTGATTCTAAAGAAGATGGAGGTCATGAGAGTGAGGAGAATGAGGAAAAGAGTAGAGAGGAGGAAAATGCTAAAGGTGGGGAAATGAAGATTGAAGTAGCTTAGAGATAGCTAATTCCTCTACCCATGTCTCTGAAAGCTTGATGTTGGGGCCTTTGGACCTCACTAAGGAAATAATGCCAAAAGAGGATGAGGTTGCTACTAGGACCTATAAAATTGTTTAGCGTGGGACTTGTGTCAAATGTAAGGAGGTGGATCCGGAGTTGGACAAGTTTAAGACTAAAGTTGCAGAGTTGGAAAGAAAGACTCTGAGTATCTCGGAGTTCAGCTAGAGGGTGATGCATAGTTCAGCCACTTCATTTTGCCTATTATAGAAAAAGATGTTGTTAGCACTTTCTCTTGCAAAACTTACCTAATGATGACAGTATACCTTATATACTTGAATGCAACCTCTTTTAGGAAAAAGAAAGGTTAATTGCTAAGGATTGGATAATATCCTTCTTCATTTTGAGCTCCACAGACTCAGGCAGGTATTACCTATTAAAGATTACTGATACTTCAGCCTATGTATTTGGTGGATTATTTCATTCATTGGTTATGTACCTAAAATTTCACTGTAACAACTTATAGAATACTTTAGAGATTGCAATGATTGATCTGAAGAAAAGTATTATAAGCCAGGCTATGGTTTTGATAACATGAACCAATGAGAAAAGGATTTGTATCCTTCTTCCTTTTAATTTTAGGAGGGATAACCTAATTGATTCACTCTCAAAGGAATCACTAAAATGGACACTGTCCAACTGACATGAGTCCGTACTGAGTTCAATTTGTTTGTTTTTTAGTAACAGAAATATTTTGATTAAAATGATTTTGAAAGTTCTTGAATTTTGGATGTTGATGGATTATTAGACCAAAACCTAGATCAGTGCCTATCTATTGGGTTATAGAGTCAATAAGCTCAGGGTTCATAGAAAAAAAACACTATAAGCTGCCTTACAACATATATGCAATTCAGATTAACTGCCTTACAATTTATCCAGTTACCTCTAAAATATTGTATCAAATATTCAAATACTAATATGCTCCCTGAAATTACCCACAAAACTTAGTTCTTTGCTTGAAAGAAACTTGTAAGTAATTAAATAGTCACCTTGTAACCAAAATGCTTTAACTGCCTTACAAGATTAAGCATAAAAAATCATACACAGGAAGTAAAGAGACAACAATAGAGAAGAGTAACATTGCACCATATTTTATTTATATGATCCTGCTTTCATACATGAAGAAGCTTTGAAGCTTTAAAAACACAGACACTAATTTAGAAAGTCTAATTTTTACATTATATTTCATCTTGTTTTACAATTACAAACTTTTACTATTTATAGGTCTTCAACCATCTTGGAATCCTTTTCAAAAGGATGCTACAAGCTTTGGATGGTCTTAGAAAACCTAACCCTAAAAATATAGAAGAGACAAAAGACAGAGAGAGAGAGAAGAAGAAGGGGTGGAATGACGAAGTCAAAAGATGAAAATAGATATTCTTTGTTCTTCTCCCGATTTGGCAACTTCACTCTGATAGTATACATGGTAGATGATAGTATTCATGTCAAGTCTTGATGACCGTGCTTACATACTCACCTACACTTTCCTTTTGCAATAACTGACTCTCTTATCTTTAATATTGAAGCATCAAGTGTTTACCTTTACTCCTCATCCAAGATTTCTTCCTCAACTGTTGACTTCTTTCTCTTGGGTGTGGTCATCAATTCCCATGCTTTTACTTCATCATCTGTTGGCCATTTGAAGTCTTCAGTACTTTGTAATTGTGCCTTTTGCCTATCCCATCTAACATCAGTGATGTTCTTAACATCTACTAGAAACTTGTTGATGTCAGTTTCTGCCTTGGAAGCTTCGTCCAATATCTTATTGAATCCTTCTATATCCACATCTGTCCCCAAAATAAATTCCTCATCACTAGGCATCTTGCTATCAAATTTATTTCTCCAGGCATCTAAAGCTTTTACTTGATCATCATCTCCCCTTAACAAAGGAATAAATCTATTAAAGTCATCAGAAAAGAGGCTTAATTTAACCTCTATTTGATTCAATTTGCCTTTAAAGAATGAGAGAGAAATATTGACCCTTTTGATCTCATCTTCAACTTCTGTCACTATCTCTGGTAAATCTGATCTTAGGGTTTGCAAAGATGCTAGTTTTTCAAAAAATTGTACCCTAGTAGACCATTTAGTAAAATAGGGGTTTAAGATAGTGTTGGTTGTATTCCAGGTTTTGCCTTCTTTTTCCTCAGTTCTATGGTCTTCCCTCTCCATGTTTTCATGTTTTCATGTCTAAAAGCCTAAAACCAATGAAAATGTTCAAAGTCTTAAACCCTAGCTCTTGTTCAATGTTCAACTCTGAAGAAAAACCCTAAGGCGTTGATTCGCTTAAGTTTCTCAGTTACTTTTTGCCTCACTTAAGTCATGAGCTCTATTGCAATCGCTTAGTCACACAACTTAAAACAAAATATTCCTTTTTATCCCCGACTTTGAGATTCACTTTTGTCGTGTTGTCTCATGTAATAACAGAATATTCCCTGTTCTTTCCCAGACTTCACGATTCACTCTGTGTCGCGTAATCACAGAATCATTTGAATAGAGTAGTAATATGTCAGTGGGCCCACAGGTTAGTTGGGTGATCGCAAGAAGTTTTCCATAGTTAAGAGTTTATCACAAGACTTCACGATTACCTTTTGTTGCATAATCGCTAAGTGAGTATAATAAAAAGTATAATGCAAAGCCTTTAGTCGCGCACTCTCCAGAAAAAAGGCCAGTTAAGTTCAAACTGTCGAGACTTGGTGACTAACCTTTTACGGTTTGGGATAAAGCATAGTCAGGTTGTCACCAGATAACTTAGTTTGCAAATCAGAAGAAGACATCTATCAGGAGGTAAGTGGATTTCAGAATGATCTCTTAAAAGTATAAGTGTATTCAGCGACTACGAGACTACTTAAGGGTAACTGTTAGTCGCAGGGTCTTGGAATGTTTTAAAGGCATGATAAGTTACTTGGTGATTAAGAAAAAACCATCAGATGAAATTATGAAAAGATCCTACGGGAGTCACCAAGTCTGAGAATAAAAGACCCTAAGGAGAAAGGTCCTCACAACTCAGCGGCTAAGGGTATGTCGGGTAGTCGCGAGATGAAGTCTTTTGGCATTCAGCATCTTCATTTGGTGATCAGGTGACTAAAGGTTTTTACATAGTCTGGCAGAAGAGAGATAACATTGGGCGACTAAGAAATAACTGTGAAAGATAACACTAACTATTAGTCCCATAGTCTAAGAAAAGAACGTGGGTTAGTGATAACCACTGGCGACTTAGATTTACCTTGTGTCATGTGGTCACCAAAGGTTGACTCTGGTTAGTAAAGGTAAGGAAGTTTCATAGTCGCTATGTCTCTGGATAAATCATGGGTTAAGGATTGGGATCAGCGATAGAGAAAATGAGTGCAGTTGCCTTGTCGCTTACTGTTAATTTCTGTGAAAAGGCACCAGTATTAAATATGTCAGTATGAATTATTCGGCGGCCAATCAGATTTCCAGATTTTGATTACTATGCAGAAAAAGGGTAGCTGAGATGTATGATAGAGGGCCAATCCCAGGGTGGCATGTCAGCCCATTTAAATTTTATAAGGTTTAGCAGAGGATTCAGTTATACAAATTTTATTTTCTTGTCACACTTAGGAAACTATGGCTAGGTTTTCAATTATGTTCACAGTATGTGGAATTTAAGACATAATTGATGTTCTAAGAATCATGAGCTATGTACCTTGAACGGTTACTATAAGGAGATGATTGATTGTTTATTTACATTCACCTTGATTTTTGAGTTGCTAAATTTAAAGAGTTCAGTTTCCAAACAGAGTAAAATTCAAAGATTTGTAGAATTCTCTGTGATTTATACATTCATTGTTTCCAGAATTGTGCACGGAATAGTCTGTGAGTCTCTGTGATAGATTTGTTTCAATATCGGTAACGAAGAGGAGAATTCAAACATTGAAAAAATGAGTTGAGTAGTGAGTGTAGCTTCAACCAGCGGAGAAAGTGAGAGGGTAGAGGATGAGGCAAAGGGAAAGGTAAATTATTCAAATGAATTCCTCTGTCTCATGCCTGGTTCGACACAGAGTAAAAAGGTCAATGCTAATGTCCTCATTGATGAATATAAAGATGTTCGAGATGCTGTGACTCCAGGAACAATAGGTTTTTCTCTCTTCAAATATTTTTATAAGAATTCTGACAAAGCCATCCCAGTATCAAACCCTTGGACCTGTGGTTTAGCTAGGTTAATTATTCCTGATGTCTTCCTGGATGTAGACTTATTTTTAGACCTATCCAATCATTATGATGTTTTATCTAAGACCATCAGGAGGGATGATGGCACTTCTTTATTGATACTAAACAAAAACTCATTCATGCAAGCCTTTGGCTTATACAGCACCATGTCTACCAAAATTGACATGACAAAGCAAAAACAAAGGTATACTACGAAGCCTGGGATTGCTAGTAGCCAGTTGTTAAAGCATATGTTAAAAGAAGTGAAAAAATATTTAGATCCTATGTCCAGGGATATCCCATATTATTATAAGGATCTACACTTCTATATCAAGTATGTTGCCTATGCCCTATGCAGAGTGTTGGGGATAGATGGTGATGCCGAAAAGATTGATGCAGGGATTCTGATGATGGTGTTGGACCTACAAGAGGTCCACTCCAATACCAGTTATGATTATATTCAACACATCATAGATTAAATGCATTAGTTTTTCATTGCAACTCAGAAGAGAATGAAGAACCCAAAGGAGAAGGAGCCCAAGTTTTTACATTATTCAGTTCTTATGCATCTCCTTTTGCATTTCAATTTTGTCATTATGGATGTTAATAATTTAACCCCTCGGAGATTCTATCAGTCAAGACCAAATCCTATCCAATTTTGGGTGAGGGTTTGGAATTACACTTCTAGGGAGTGGGACTATTGTGCCTTTCAGAATTGGATTGTGTATCCAATAGTACAGATTTTGGGGACTAGCAGAACAAGAATCCCATTAAAATTTATACAACTAATTAGGCCCTGTGAGTATATAGATCGCTGGGGTGGAAAGCATAATTGGGGTGACTTCTTTTTGGAAGAAAATTACACAGTCATCAGGGTATATGGGTGTATTCACCCACCTCATTTATTACCATATTATGTACTAGCAAGGGTGGCAACAATGGAGTTTATATGGCAGCTATTGTTGATAGACAATGAGCATTTTGCACCACATAAGGGGACATTGACCCCTAGGCAGTTTAAGATTTCTAACTTCACAATTGGCAAGGGTGCCATTGATGCAGTAGGTCAATGGTTGGAAAGATACAGGATGGGGGCAGCCCCTTATAGATACATTGACCCAGAAGGTTTTATGGCAGGGGTAAGGAGATTGTATACTCCTACAATCCCCAATACAAATGTCCACTGTGAGTGCATAGAAGAAGATGCAACAAGGAATCTCTTGCATGAAGATGATATTCATACAAGAAGATTGAGGATACAAGAATTGTTAAAACTTGAGAAGAAAATAAAGAGAAATGGGTTGGCTTTTGGGGGTTTTTACCCTAATCTCCCATATTATGATTAAATTAAAGCCATGATAGACAACTATTATGTGCTTATAGAGAAACTAGATACAGTTCTGGACAAGAAAGGTGCTCAGACACCTGACCATTCAGAATCTGAATACAATAGTAGTAGTGACAGTGATTATGCATGTCCTACTATTCATGCTTCATCACAGCAAGATATTGCTGAAATACTATAGTTGCAGGGAGCAGAGGGTCACATTATAGATTTGATAGTTGCTACCCAACCAGATGATATAGAGGAACCTGCTGCAAAGAGGTAGAAACTGGAAATAGGTCAACCCTCAACTGAAGAGTAGAATAAAAAGAAAGATAAGGCTAAGGCCTTAGTACCTGGCAATAGGTTATATGATCATAACCTAAGAAAGGCAATAAGGGAAGGTAAGAAATAGAAGCCTGATTTAGATGATAAGGTTGAAATGCCCCTTAGGGCCTGTATTGATGAGAGATTGATTCATCAGCAGGAGTTTTTAAATGATGATAATTTTGTGAAAACTGAGGAGTTTAAAGACTTCCTGAGATGGTACAAAAAAGAACAAATCAGGGTAGAGCTAACAGTTGATGACAAAGAAACCATAAATAATGAGGCATTGATGGCTCTGCAAAATTATGATCCTAAAAATGATGATATTTCACCAGAGGATGCTAGGAAACTAGTATTAGGAAGTGGAATACTATTGGCTAAGGGTTGGGATTTAGCATCCGCCTTGCTAGGGGTTTTTCTTGTATGAATCACAATGCTTGAAATTTCTATATGAATCTTGTACCTTTACTTCTGATTCAGAGACAAGAAAAGCCTAATTGCTAAGGACTAAATAAGGTCCTTCTTCATTTTTGAGTTCCACAACTACTCAGGCAGGTTTTAACTTTAATGATGGCTGTTAACACAGTATTTGTTAATGTGGACACTGATCGGACTTGTGCTACCACCGACTCAGAGTCACCATAAACTTTTAAACATCTTATACCGTGTTTAGTAGCCATTTCAAGTCCTAAAAATAAAGCCTCATATTCTGCAGTATTATTTGTACATTGAAAGGCTAGCAGAAATGAGTATTT
>MU223437.1:2406989-2418599 GCA_018584345.1 Thuja plicata | reverse complement strand
GGTCAAAAAATATTATGGCTGATTTTCTAGCAAATGTGGCTATGAAAAATGATGATTTGACCTTACATGGAGTATCAATACTTGAAGTAAAAACAAGACCAGTTGTTCCAGACAATATATACAACTGACAGGTGTTTCAGGATGATCAAGATATTTTAAGGTTCATGCAATGTTTAGATCATTATGAGAACCAAAGTATTGATTGTGGTTCCTTATTGGAACATGATGAGGGAAAGGATTATATTTTTGGAAATGAAGTTATCCAGTTAAGTTCTAATAAGATTCCCAGGGGTTTGGTTGAACTTGAGGCATTGTTTATAACTCGGCAAAATGATACATCCAAGTTAAGCAATGCCAATGTTGAGGATCTAGAAGAAATAAATTTAGGATCTGAAAATAATCCTCAAACACTATACATTGGAAAAGGTTTGGATTCTCATGTAAGAATGAACCTGATTAAACTATTGAGAAAATACAAACATGTCTTTGCTTGGTCATATGATGACTTGAAAGCATATAGAGAAGACCTTTTCCAACATGAAATTCCTTTGAAGTCTGATGTCAAGCCATTCAGGCAGAAACAAAGACCTATTAATCCCTTGTTGGCTCCCAAGATGCAACAAGAATTGATGAAACTCAAAGATTCTAGGATAATCCAGCCTATAAGACATTCAACATGGGTATCAAACCTAGTGCCAGTTAGGAAGAAAAATGGTGACATTAGACTATGTGTTGATTTCAGGAACCTCAATATTGCTTCATTGAAAGATAACTATTCACTGCCAAATATGGAAGCAATGTTGCATAAGGTTACTGGTTGTGAATTATTGTCCATGATGGATGGTTTTTTAGGTTACAACCAGGATTTGGTTAAAGAAACAGAGCAATATAAAATTGCATTTACTACTCCTTGGGGAACATATGTTTATATCAGAATGCCTTTCGGATTAATAAATGCAGGAGCAACTTTTCAAAGGGCCATGGATGTAGCTTTCAAAGATTTTATAGATCTATTCATGGTCATTTATCAGGATGATTTGACTGCATATTCCAAGAGGGCTTTGGATCATTGTGACCATCTGGGTAAAATTTTTACCAAAGCTTTGGAATATGGTGTTTCTTTGAACCCTAAGAAATGTCATTTTGCAGTCAAAGAGGGGAGGTTGCTGGGACATATAGTGTCCAAAGAAGGGATAAGGATATACCCTGAGAGAGTGGAGGCAATTCAAAGAGTGATTTCTCCAAGATATTTAAAAGGTGTTCAATCCTTTTTAGGAAAGATAAATTTTGTCAGAAGATTTGTAGTCAATTTTATAGAAATTGTTAAGCCCATTGTGAAATTGCTGAAAAAAGATACTAAGCTTGCTTGGAATGAGGAATCTTAGCAAGCATTTGAAAGAATTAAAGAGGCAGTACAACAAGCCCCAGTTTTAAAATCTCCAGATTATACTAGGCCTTTCTCTTTGTTTTCATTTTCCTCATTTCATACTATTGTTGCAATATTACTCCAAAAGGATGAACAAGGATTTGAACATCCTATAGCTTTTTACAGTAGATCCTTGCAGGCTGCAGAACTTAATTATGAAATAATGGAAAATTAGGCCTATGCATTGGTTAAGGCTGTAAAATATTTTAGGCCTTACTTGGTTTGTGCTAAGGTGCAGGCCTATGTTCCTTATTCAGCAGTAAAAGATATCCTTACACAGTCAGAGGTTACTGGTAAGAGATGTAAGTGGATTACAAGAATACATGAGTTCAATCTTGAGATCAGTATCACCAAACTAATAAGAGGCAAGGTCTGGAAAAACTTATGATAGAAGAAAATCTAGATTTGGTGCACCTAAACTAGACAGAGACACATGATCAAGTTATGACTAGTATAGAAAGGCAGCCATATTATGTTGCTATTGTTTTCTTTCTCAAACATGCTAAGTGCCCTGATCATTTATCTGAAAATCAAAAGAGAAATATGAAATTACAAACTCAAAGGTATATCTTGATCCAAGGGGATTTGTTTTGGAAAGATAAGAATGGTATACTATTGTTGTGCCTTGATAATTTCCAGGCTAAGAGGGTTTTAGTTGAGATGCATGAGGGAGAATGTGGAGATCATTTTTCTGCTAGGACCACCGCCCATAAGATTTTGAGGTCGGGATATTATTGGCCTACCTTGTTCAAAGACACATATGTTCATGTTAGAAAATGTCAACCATGTCAGAGGTTTTCCAACAAATTAAATTTTGCAGGCGCTCTGTTGCTGAATCCAGTGAGTACTAAGGCTCCTTTTTCTATGTGGGGGATTGACTTTATTGGTGAATTTCAAGAGAAATCTAGTGCAGGACATAGCTGGATACTGGTGGCCATTGATTAATTTACTAAATGGATTGAGGCTATCCCTACCAGGAAAGCAACAAGCAAGGTGGTTACTGAGTTTCTCATGGATAACATTTTAACCAGGTTTGGTGTGCCTAGTAAATTAGTGATGGATAATGCTATGAGTTTCAGATCAGAAGAAATGAAAATCTTTTGCGAAAGGTATGGGATTACAATATCATACTCATCCCCATATCAACCACAAGCCAATGGAAAAGCTGAGTCTAGCAAAAAAAACATATTGAAGATACTAAAAAGGACTTTGGAAAAAAATAAGAAAACATGGCATATAAAGTTGAGACTAGCCCTTTGGGCTGATAGAATCACAACCAAGAAGGCAACTGGTAAATCCCCTTTTGAATTGGTATATGGTTTGCCAACAAGGTTTCCAGTGAATAATTTATTACCTCTTTACCAGTTTATACAAGAAGAACATTTAAATATCTCTGACCCAATGCAAGATAGAATGATATAGTTAATAGAATTGGAGGAAACCATGAGAGAAAGTCAGAAGAAGAACATAGGGTTATAGCAGAAAATGAAGTATTTTTTTGACAAGAGGGCTACTAACAGAAAGTTTCAGGCTAGTGACTTAGTTCTCCAATGGAATGCAAGGGCAGAAGACAGAGGTAAGCATAAGAAATTTGCGTCTTTATGGTTAGGGCCTTATATAATCTCAGAACATTATGGCCAAGACTCATATTTTTTGAAAGATATGGAGGGAGAAGGTTTTGAGTTTCCTGTGCATGGGAAATTTTTGAAACCTTTCTTCAAGTGAAAATCATTGCAGTGCACAAGTAAATATGTATTATATGTTTAGTCTTTTCCCTGTTTGTAAGTTCTGTAAATATTCCCCTCTTTTCCTCAATCTGTTCGGCTCTGTTTTTGTGGTGGTCTGCAACCAGAGATTCTATGGTTCTTTGTCATAAACCTTGTTTAGCCAATCCACATCAGAGCCACTGTTGGTTGTATTCCAGGTTTTGCCTTCTTTTTCCTCGGTTCTGTGGTCTTCCCTCTCCAGGTTTTCATGTTTTCATGTCTAAAATCCTAAAACCAATGAAAATGTTCAAAGTCTTAAACCCTAGCTCTTGTTCAATGTTCAACTCTGAAGAAAAACCCTAAGGCATTGATTCGCTTATATTTCTTAGTTACTTTTTTCCTCACTTAAGTCATGAGATCTATTGCAATCGCTTAGTCACACAACTTAAAACAACATATTCCTTTTTATCCCTGACTTTGCGATTCGCTTTTTTCACGTTGTCTCATGTAATAACAGAATATTCCCTGTTCTTTCCCAGACTTTGCGATTCACTCTATGTCATGTAATTACAGAATCATTTGAACAGAGTAGTAATATGTCAGTGGGCCCACAGGTCAGTCTGGTGATCGCAAGAAGTTTTCCACAGTTAAGATTTTATCACGAGACTTCGCGATTACCTTTTGTCGCATAATCGCTAAGTGAGTATAATAAAAAGTATAATGCAAAGCCTTTAGTCACGCAGTCTCCAAAAAAAAGGCCGGTTAAGTTCAAACTGTCGAGACTTGGCGACTAACCTTTTATGGTTTGGGATAAAGAATAGTCGAGTTGTTGCCAGATAACTCAGTTTGCAAATCAGAAGAAGACATCTATCAAGAGGTAAGTGGATTTCAGAATGATCACTTAAAAGTATAAGTATATTCAGAGACTACGAGACTACTTAAGGGTAACTGTTAGTCGCAGGGTCTCAAAATGTTTTAAAGGCATGATAAGTTACTTGGCAATTAAGTGACAACCGTCAGATGAAATTATGAAAAGATCCTACGGTAGTCACTAAGTCTGAGAATAAAAGACCCTAAGGAGAAAGGTCCTCCCGACTCTGTGGCTAAGGGTATGTCGGGTAGTCGCGAGATGAAGTCTTTTGGCATTGAGCCTCTGCATTTGGCGATCAGGTGACTAAAGGTTGTTGCGCAGTCTGGCAGAAGAGAGATAACATTGGGCAACTAAGAAATCACTGTGAAAGATAACACTAACTATTAGTCGCATAGTCTGAGAAAAGAACGTGGGTTAGTGATAAACACTAGCGACATAGATTTACCTTGTGTCACGTGGTCGCCAAAGGTTGACTCTAGTTAGTAAAGGTAAGGAAGTTGCACAGTCGCTATGTCTCTGGATAAATCATGGGTTAAGGATTGGTATTGGTGACAGAGAAATGAGTGCAGTCGCCTTGTCGCTCAATGTTAATTTCTGTGAAAAGGCGCCAGTATTAAATATGTCAATATGAATTATTTGGCAGCCAATCAGATTTCTAGATTTTGATTACTGTGCAGAAAAAGGGTAGCTAAGATGTATGACAGAGGGCCAATCCCAGGGTGGCATGTCAGCTCATTTGAATTTTATAAGGTTTAGCCGAGGATTCAATTATACAAATTTGATTTTCCTGTCACACTCAGGAAACTACAGCTAGTTTTTCAATTATGTTCACAGTATGTGGAATTTAAGATAGAATTGATGTTCTAAGAATCATGAGCTATGTACCTTGAATGGTTACTATAAGGAGATGATTGATTGTTCATTAACATTCACCTTGATTTCAATGTTTCTAAATTTAAAGAGTTTAGTTTCCAAATAGAGTAAAATTCAAAGATTTCTAGAATTCTCTGTGATTTATACATTGATTGTTTCCAAAATTATGCACGGAATAGTCTGTGAGTCTCTGTGATAGATTTGTTTCAATACTAGTAATGAAGAGGAGAATTCAAACACTGAAAAAATGAGTAGAGCAGTGAGTGTAGCTTCAACCAGCGGAGAAAGTGAGAGGGTAGAGGATGAGGCAAAGGGAAAGGTGAATTATTTAGATGAATTCCTCCGTCTCCTGCCTGGTTCGACATAGAATAAAAAGGTCAATGCTAATGTCCTCATTGATGAATATAAAGATGTTCAAGATGCTGTGACTCCAGGAACAACAAGCTTTTCTCTCTTCAACTATTTTTATAAGAATTCTGACAAAGCCATCCCAGTATCAAACCCTTGGACCTGTGGTTTAGCTAGGTTAATTGTTCCTGATGTCTTCCTGGATGTAGACTTGTTTTTAGACCTAGCCAATCATTATGATATTTTATCTAAGACCATCAAGAGGGATGATGGCACTGCTTAATTGATACTAAATAGAAATTCATTCATGCAAGCCTTTGGCTTATACAACACCATGTCTACCAAAATTGACATGACAAAGCAAAAACAAAGGTATACTATGAAGCCTGGGATTGCTAGGAGCCAGTTGTTAAAACATATGTTAAAAGAAGTGAAAAAATATTTAGATCCTATGTTTGGGGACAACCCATATTATTATAAGGATCTACACTTCTATATCAAGTATGTTGCTTATGCCCTATGCAGAGTGTTGGGGATAGATGGTGATGCAGAAAAGATTGATGTAGGGATTCTGATGATGGTGTTGGACCTACAAGAGGTCCACTCCAATACCAGTTATGATTATATTCAATGCATCATAGATGAAATGCATGAGGGTTTCATTGAAACTTAGAAGAGAATGAAGAACCCAAAGGAGAAGGAGCCCAAGTTTTTACATTATTTAGTTCTTATGCATCTCCTTTTGCATTTCAATTTTGTCATTATGGATGTTAATAATTTAACCCGTCCGAGATTCTATCAGTCAGGACCAAATCCTATCCAATTTTGGGTGAGGGTTTGGAATTACACTTCTAGGGAGTGTGACTATTGTGCCTTTCAGAATTGGATTGTGTATCCAGTAGTACAGAGTTTGGGGACCAGCAGAACAAGAATCCCATTAAAAGTTATACAACTTCTTAGGCCCTGTGAGTATATAGATAGCTGGGGTGGAAAGCATAATTGGGGTGACTTCTTTTTGGAAGAAAATTACACAATCATCAGGGTATATGGGTGTATTCACCCACCTCAGTTATTACCATATTATGTACCAGCAAGGGTGGCAGCAATGCAGTTTATATGGCAGCTCTTGTTGACAGACAATGAGCATTTTGCACCACATAAGAAGGGGACATTGACCCCTAGGCAGTTTAAGATTTCTAACTTCACAATTCGTAAGGGTGCCATTGATGCAGTAGGTCAATGGTTGGAAAGATACAGGATGGGGGCAGCCCCTTATAGATACATTGACCCAGAAGGTTTTATGGCAGGGGTAAGGAGATTGTATACTCCTACAATCCCCAATACAAATGTCCACTATGAGTCCATAGAAGAAGATGCAACAAGGAATCTCTTGGATGAAGATGATATCCATACAAGAAGATTGAGGATACAAGAATTGTTAAAACTTGAGAAGCAAATAAAGAGAAATGGGTTGACTTTTGGGGGTTTTTACCTTGATCTCCCATATTTTGATAGAATTAAAGCCATGATAGACAAATATTATGTGCTTATAGAGAAACTGGATACAGTTCTTGACAAGAAAGGTGCTCAGACACCTGACCATTTAGAATCTGAATACAATAGTAGTAGTGACAGTGATTATGCACGTCCTACTATGCATGCTTCATCACAGCAAGATATTGCTGAAATACCTCAGTTGTAGGGAGCAGGGGGTCACATTATAGATTTGACAGTTGCTACCCAACTAGATGATATAGAGGAACCTGCTGCAAAGAGGCAGAAATTAGAAATAGGTCAACCCTCAACTGAAGGGTAGAATAAAAAGAAAGATAAGGCTAAGGCCTTAGTGCCTGGAAATAGGTTATATGATCATAACCTAAGAAAGGAAATAAGGGAAGGTAAGAAATAGCAGCCTGATTTAGATGATGAGGTTGAAATGCCCCTTAGGGCCTGTATTGATGAGAGATTGATTCATCAGCAGGAGTTTTTAAATGATGATAATTTTGTAAAAATGAAGGAGTTTAAAGACTTCCTGAGATGGTACAAAAAAGAACAAATCAGGGTAGAGCTAACAGTTGATGACAAAGAAACCATAACTAATGAGGCATTGGTGGCTCTGCAAAATTATGATCCTGAAAAATGAGGATATTTCACCAGAGGATGCCAGGAAACTAGTATTAGGAAGTGGAATACTATTGGCTAAGAGTTGGGATTTAGCATCTGCCTTCATAATTGATCAAATAAGGAAACAACCAGACCTCAAGATGGCTAGTGAAGTGCAGATAGGAAATGTGATAAAAGGATTTGGGTATAGCCCAAAGTCTCAAGCCTTTTCAATGTTGAGCCTGTGCCCAAAAGACCAAAAACCCCATGTGGTGAACATTCAGGAGAATATGGTAGGAAATCAAATGGTCTGGACAATGCAAAATATAGGGGATTTGGAGATATCCCAAATCATGACACATTGAGCTCACTTGAATGAAGACAAAACTAAGTAATTGTCTGAAAGGTGCAGCACATTGTTGGAAGAGACTAGCGCATTGGCCAAAGATAGAGAAATGTGCCGAGTGCAACTTTATCAGAGGGATCAGATGATAAAGAAATTGATGGAAGAATTGGAAACAAAGCCTAAGGTGATGTATGTTCCACAACCCCTGCAAATTGAAGATAAAGAAAATTTTGAAGAGGTGGTTGAGGAAAAGGTTGAGGATGAGAAAGGAAATGAAGTTGCTTTAAGAGCATTGAAAGGTGTGCTGCAACACAGAATTGATATTTTAAAAGATAAAGTTGATGTTATACTCAATACTTATAACAAGTTGTCAGCTTTGCACACAGAGGTAATGGGGTATTTGGCTATCCTCAACCCCTATTTTACTAAGTGGTCTACTAGGGTGCAGTTATTTGAGAAGCTAGCATCATTACAATCCCTGAGATCAAATTTGCCAGAGATAGTGACTGAAGTTGAAGATGAGATCAAAAGAGTTAATATTGCTCTCTCATTCTTTAAGGGCAAATTGAACCAAATTGAGGTAAAATTAAGCCTCTTTTCTGATGGTTTTAATAGATTTATACCTTCCTTAAGAGGAGATGATGATCAAGTGAAGGCCTTAGATGCCTAGAGGGGTGAGTTTGACAGCAAAATGCCTAGTAATGAGGCATTTATTTCAGGAACTGATATTGATATAGAAGGGTTCAATAAGATATTGGACAAAGCTTTCAAAGCAGAAACTGACATCAATAAGTTTCTAGTAGACATCAAAAATATCACTGATGCAAGATGGGACAGGCAAAAGGTCCAAATATAGAGTACTCAGGATTTCAAGTGGCCATCAGATGATGAAGTGAAAGCATGGGAGGTGATGACTACACCCAAGAGGAAGAAGCCAGGAATAGAAGAAGAAATTTTGGATGATGAGTAGGGATGACTACTTGGTACCTCACCATTGAAGACAAAGAGGAAAGTTATTGCAAAAGGAGAGTGTAGGTAAATCTGAAACCATGGTCATCCAGACTCGACATAACTGCTACCATCTAATATGTACACTATCAGATCAAGTTGCTAGATCGGGAGAAGAACAAAGAATATATGTTTCTATCTTTTTTACTAGGTCATTCTACCACTTCTTCTCTCTCTTTCTTTTTGTCTCTTTTGTAGTTTTAGGGTTAGGTTTTCTGAGACCATCCGAAGCTTGGAGCATCCTTTTGAAAAGGATTCCAAGATGGTTGAAGACTTACATAAATAGAAGAGAGTTGTATTCTAAAAGAAGATGAAAATTAATGTAAAGAATCAGTCTTTCTAAATCTGTGCCTGTGTTCTTTCAAGATTCAAAGATTTTTCTTATGTATAAAAGAAGGATTACATCAATAAAATACGGTGCAATTTTACTCTTCTTTATTGTTGTCTCTTTATTTCCTGTGTATGCTTTTTTATGATTAAGATTGTAAGGCAGTCTGAAGCATTTAGGTTACAAGATGACTATCTAATTACTTGCGAGTTTCTTTCATGTAAAGAACTAAGTTTTGTGAGTAGTTTCAGGAAGCATACTAGTATTTAAGGATTTGATACAGTATTTTAGAGGTAATCAGATAATTTTTAAGGCAATTTATCCTAATTGCATGTAGGTTGTAAGGTAGCTTACAGTATTTTATTTATGTGAAACTTGAATATTTTGACTCTGTAACCCAAAGGATAAGCACTGATCTAGACATGGGTCCGATAATCTATCATCATCTAAGTTTTTAAGACATTCAAACTAGTTATTGCATTCTCTAAATTGTCCTATAAGTTGTTACAGAGAGGTTTTTGATTCATACCTAGTGAATGAAACAATCCACCAAATATACAGACTGAGATATCAGTAGTCTTTAAAAGGTAAAACCTACCTGAGTCTGTGGAGCTCAAAAATGAAGAAGGATCTTATCCAATCCTTAGAAATTAGTCTTTCTCTTGCCTAAAAGAGGTTGCAGCTGAGTATACAAGGTATACTGTCATCATTAGGTAAGTGTTGCAAGAAAAAGAACTAACAGATAGCAACATGCCCAATCACCTCTATATGCAAAGCTGGCAACTTATTATAGGCATTATGTACAACATCAGTCTTATCCTTTAGGATTTCAATTCTATGTTGTAAAACACTTCTTAATGCTCTCAAAGAAATTTCATTTCATTTTTCTCCCTCAACCTTTTCCTCAACCACCTCTTCTGATTTTTCCTTGTCTTCAATTTGTAGAGGCTGTGGTTGTACAGGCACATACATCACCTTAGGCTTCTCTTCCAATTCTTTCATCAGTCTTTTTATCACCAGATCTTGCTGGTGCATTTTTATATGGCACATCTCTCTATCTTTAGCCAATGCACTTGTCTCTTCTAACAATGTGCTACACTTATTAGACAACTGTTTAGTTTTATCCTCATTTAACTGAGTCCAGTGTGTCATGTTTTGGGATATTTCCAAATCCCCTATATTCTGCATTGTCCATACCATCTAACTACCAACCATATTCTCCTGGATGTTCACCACTTAGGGCTATTGATCCTTTGGGCATAGGCTCCACATTGCAAAAGCTTGAGACTTTGGGCTATACCCAAATCCTTTGATTACATCTCTCATCTGAACTTCACTGGCCATTTTGAGATTTGGCTATTTTCTTATCTGGTCAATAATGAAGGTAGATTCCAAATCCCATCCCTCAGCCAACAATATACCACTGCCTAACACAGATTTCTTGGCCTCCTCAGGTGAAATGTCCTCACTTTCAGGATCATAAGACTGTAGAGCCACTAAAGCCTCATTTTTTATTGTCTCCTTACCATCAATTGTCAATTGAGCTCTTATCTGCTACTTCTTATACCATCTTAGGAAGTCTTTAAACTCCTTAGTTTTCACAAAGTTGTCATCATTCAAAAATTGTTGTTGATGGATCAATCTTTCATTAACACAGGCCTTAAGAGGCAATTCAACCTTCTCCTACAAATTAGGCTGTTGCTTCTTACCTTCCCTAATCGATTTCCTTAGGTTATGATTATATAACCTATTCCCAGGCACTAGGGCTCTAGCCTTATCCTTTTTCTCATCTTGTCCCTCAACTGAAGGATGACCTATTTCTATTTTTTGCCTTTTAGCAGTAGGCTCTTCTATATCATCAGGTTGTGTCACCACTGCCAAATCAACAATGTGGCCCTCTGTTCCCTGCAGCTATGGTACTTCAGCAATATTTTTCTGTTGTGGAAGATATCTAGTAGGACGTGCATAATCACTATCACTACTACTAACATATTCAGACTCTGAATGATCCGGCCCTTGGGCACCTTTCTTGTCAAGAATAGTCTCAAGTTGTTCAGTAAGCACATTATAATTTTCTATCATGGCCTTAATCTTGTCAAAATATGGGAGATCAGGGTAAAAACCCCCAAAAGCCATCCCATCTCTCTTGATTTGACTTTCAAGATTTAGCAGCTCCTAAATCCTTATTCTTCTTGTCTGAATGTCATTTTCATCCAAAATGTTCCTTGTTGCATCTTCCTTTATGCATTCGTAGTGGACATTGGTATTAGGGATTATAGGAGTATACAATTTTCTCACCCCTACCATGAAGCCTTCCGGGTCAATATATCTATAAGGAGCATCCCCCATTCTACACCCTTACAACCACTGGCCCACTGCATCAATAGCACCTTTACCAATTGTAAAATTATAAATTCTGAACTGCCTAGGGGTCAAAGTCCCCTTCTTGTGTGGTGAAAAATTCTCATTGTCTTTTAACAATAGCTGCCATATAAACTCCATTGCAGCCACTCTTTCTGGTACATAGTAAGGTAAGAGATGAGGTGGGTGAATACACCCATATACCCTGATGATAGTATAATTTTCTTCCAAGAAGAAATC
>MU223437.1:2384383-2394517 GCA_018584345.1 Thuja plicata | reverse complement strand
TACACTTATCAGACAACTGTTTAGTTTTATCCTCATTTAAGTGAGCCCAGTGTGTCATGATTTGGGATATTTCCAAATCCCCTGTATTCTACATTGTCCATACCATCTGACTACCAACCATATTCTCTTGGATTTTCACCACTTGGGGCTTTTGATCCTTTGGGCATAGGCTCCACATTGCAAAAGCTTGATACTTTGGGCTATACCCAAATCCTTTGATTACATCTCCCATCTAAACTTCACTGGCCATTTTGAGATCTGGCTTTTTTCTTATCTGATCAATTATGAAGGCAGATGCCAAATCCCATCCCTCAGCCAACAATATACCACTGCTTAACACCAATTTCTTGGCCTCCTCAGGTGAAATGTCCTCAATTTCAGGATCATAAGACTGCATAGCCACTAAAGCCTCATTTTTTATTGTCTCCTTACCATCAATTGTCAATTGAGCTCTTATCTGCTCCTTCTTATACCATCTTAGGAAGTCTTTAAACTCCTTAGTTTTGACAAAGTTGTCATCATTCAAAAATTGTTGTTGATGGATCAATCTTTCATCAACACAGGCCTTAAGAGGCAATTCAACCTTCTCCTCCAAATCAGGCTATTGCTTCGTGCCTTCCCTAATTGATTTCTTTAGGTTATGATCATATAACCTATTCCCAGGCACTAGGGCTCTAGCCTTATCCTTTTTCTTATCTTGTCCCTCAATTGAAGGCTGACCTATTTCTATTTTCTACCTCTTAGTAGTAGGCTCTTCTATGTCATCATGTTGTGTCACCACTGTCAAATCAACAATGTGGCCCTCTGTTCCCTGCAGCTCTGGTACTTCAGCAATATTTTGTTGTGGTGGAACCTATCTAGTAGGACGTGCATAATCACTGTCACTACTACTATCATATTTGGAATTTGAATGATCCGGCCCTTGGGCACCTTTCTTGTCAAGAACAGTCTCAAGTTGTTTAGTAAGCACATAATAATTGTCTATCATGGCCTTAATCTTGTCAAAATATGGGAGATCAAGGTAAAAACCCCCAAAAGGCATCCCATTTCTCTTGATTTGTCTTTCAAGATTTAGCAGCTCCTGAATCCTTATTCTTCTTGTCTAAATGTCATCTTCACCCAAAATGTTCCTCATTGCATCTTCCTCTATGCATTCACAGTGCACATTGGTATTAGGGATTATAGGAATATACAATTTTCTCACCTCTGCCATGAAGCCTTCCGGGTCAATATATTTATAAGGAGCTGCCCCCAATCTGCACCCTTCCAACCACTGGCCCACTGCATCAATAGCACCTTTACCAATTGTAAAATTAAAAGTTTTGAACTGTCTAGGGGTCAAAGTCCCCTTCTTGTGTGGTGCAAAATGCTCATTGTCTATTAAAAATAGATGCCATATAAACCCTATTGCAGCCACTCTTGCTGGTACATAGTAAGGTAAGAGATGAGGTGGGTGAATACACCCATATACCCTGATGATAGTATAATTTTCTTCCAAGAAGAAATCACCCCAATTATGTTTTCCCTCCCACTTATCAGTGTAGTCACATGGCCTTAGCAGTTCCATAATATTAAGTGGTACCCTTGTCCTACTAATGCCCAGACTTTGTATTATTGGATATACAATCCAATTCTGGAAAGAACAATAATCACAGTGCTTAGATGTGTAATTCCAAACCCTCACCCAAAATTGGATAGGATTAGGTCCTTCCTGGTAAAACCTCTGAGGGGCCAAATTATTCACATCCTTGATCACAAAATTGAAGTATAACAGAAGATTCATAAGAATGGAATAATGAAAAAACTTGGGCTCCTTTTCCTTAGGGTCGTTCAACTTCTTCTGAGTTGCAATGAAACCCTCATGCATCTGATCAATGATATGTTGTATGTAATCATAACTAGTGCTAGAATGCACCTCCTGTAGATCCAGCACCATCATCAATATGTCAGCATTGATCTTCTCTGCTTCCCCATCTATCCCTAGCACTCTACATAGGGCATAGGCGATATACTTAATGTAGAAGTGTAAATCCTTATAGTAATATGGGCTTTTCCCAGACATAGGATCTAAATACTTTATCACCTCCTTCAGCATATGTTTCTGCAACTGTCCTCTAGCAATACCAGGCTTTAACTTATATCTCTGTTCCTGCTTTGTTATGTCAATTCTGGTAGACATAGTGCTATATAAGCCAAAAGCTTGCATGAATGAATTTCTGTTAAGGATCAGCAGGGCAATGCCATCATCCCTTTTAATTGTTTTGGACAAAACATCACAATGGCTGGCAAGATCTAGGAACAAATCTACATCTATGTAGACATCAGGAACAATTAATCTAGCTAAACCACAGGTCCAAGGGTTTGACACTGGGATAGCTTTATCAGAATTCTTGTAGAAGTAAGTAAAAAGTGAAAAACCTGTTGTTCCTGGAGTGTCAGCATCTCGTATATCATAATAATCATCCATGAGCACATTAGCATTTTCTCTTTTGTTCTGAGTTGAACCAGGAAGCAATCTGAGGAATTCATCAGAATAGTTTGGTTTTCCCTTTGCCTCCTCTTCTACCTTTTCACTTCCACCACCGGTCGAAGCTACACTGACTGCTCTACTCATGTTTACCATGCTTGAATCTCTTCTTCTTTACCGATACTGAAACAAATCTATCTCCGAAATTCACTTACTCCCCTGTGCACAATTCTCGAGAAATAATGACATTTAAGCAACAAAAAACTCTGCAATTCTCTAATTCTTCTCTCTTTCAGAATACTTAGCTCTTCTTCATTTTGAAATTCTGAAAGCAAGATGAATGAAAATGAATACACAATCAGCCCCTTATGGTAACCGTTCCAAGTACACGGCTCATAATTTGGAAAACATCAATTTTGTCTTTAATTCAACATACTGTGAAATTGATTGAAAACCTAGCCGTAGTTCCATGAGCGTGACAGGAAATCAAATTCATAAAGCTGAATCCTCGAAAAAACCTTATAGAATTCAAATGAGATGACATGTCTTCATGCGATTGGCTCAATGTCATACATCTTAGCTACCCCTTTTTGCACAGTAATCAATTTCTAAGCCTGTTACTGGACAACGAACAATTCACATTGTCATGTCAGATACTGCCGCCTTTTCTTAATATTTGGTATCAGACGACCATGTGACTTCATACAATTTCTCTGTCACTGACCCCAGTGTTTAACCCATGATTTTTCTGGAGACACAGCGACTATACAACTTTCCTTACCTTTATTAACCAAAGTTATCATCTGGCGATCACGCGACAATGAAGAAATCAAAGTTGCCAATGGTTAGCACTAACTCACATCCTTTTCGGAGACTACGCGACTAACCTTCACTTTTGGTTTTCACGGTTATCTCCTAGTCGCTAAATGTTTTCTTTCCTTTGCAAGACCCCATGACTACCCTTAGTCGCTCGATCGCAAAATACAAATGTTAAGTGTCAAAACCTTTTGAGACAACGCGACAGGTACTTTGCCCTTTATTTTATCTGATAACTTTGCGACATACCCTTAGCTCTAAGTTGCGAGTACTTTTCCTTTTGGACTCTCTTATTCTCAGACTTGGCAACCACCATAGGATTTTTAATCACTTCATCTGACGGCTCCCGCCAAATCACCAAGTAATCCATTATACCCTTAAAATCTTCAAAGACTATGCGACAAACATAAGCCCTTAACTTAGTCTCGCATTTGTTGAATGTTTTCTTTTCTTTTGGCGACCATGTGATAAGTCTTTGAAATCCACTTACCTTTTGACACATGTCTCATTGATCATTTGTTTCTACATCGCATAATGGAAAGCTGAGTCATCTCCTGAATCTGGCGACAACCCGACTGTGCTTTCGTCTCAAACCACATATGGTTAGTCGCAAAGTCTCAACAACTTTCACTTTACTGGCATCCTTTCTAGAGACCATGCGACTAAAGCTTTGCACAACTTTTTTAACCTCAGACCAATCTAGCGAGTATGCGACATAAAGAGATCGCGATGTCCTGTGATAAATCCTTAACTGTTGATAATTTCCTGCGACATCACGTCCTATCTGTGGGTCCATTCATATACTGCTGACCTGTTCACTGATCCCGCGACTACGCGATATAAACTAATCGTGAAATCTGGGAATGCTAAAGGAATATTCTGATTTTGAGTGAGACTACGCGACACAAGCTAATCGCCAAGACTGTAAGAAAAAGGGAATATGCCATTCAAGTTATGCGACTAGGCGATTAGAATGTTACACATGACTTAAGTGAGTCAAAAAGTAATAGCAAAACATAAGCGAAAAACACCTTAGGGTTTCTTTTCAATTCGGAACACCAAACAAGACCTAGGGTTTCAAGGTTTTTGCACATTCTCATAGATTCAGACTTGAAAACCTGAAAAATTCGACAGGGAAAAGGTATAAGAACTGAGAGACCTATGCTTTAAACACGAAACCAGAGAGAGAAGACCACAAAATTTTAGGGAAACTATCCAAAACCGGGAATACAACCAACAGATGCTTGAATTGGATGATGAAGGGAACTATAAGGGACTTTTCAAGTTCCTAACTAATGATTGGCCCAATATTCTGCAAAAAAATGGTTGCAAGATCAAATGAGCTAGACGAGAGTAGTGTCCTGTGTGTTTTTTGTTTTCCTACTATCATTAGTCTTAATAGCATTATGTGTCCCTTTATGTTTAATTTATTTATGTTTTTGACTGTTTGTAGTAGTATGTTGCTAGATAAATATATCCCTATATGGACTAATCATAAGACTAAGTATAGTTCTACAAGCTTTGATGATAGTATTTACAAGATTGATAATATTTCTAGTAGCTTAGATACTGTTCATTTCACTATTTTGATTAGATGTGATTTCTCATATTGTTAGAGTGTTATTAATGTCTTGCTAACATGTTCTTGGTTGCTTTTGATTGTTAGCCTTCTCAGCTGGTTGTAATGAGACAACACCCTAATTTTACTGCTTTTAATACAAAAGTATCTTTTATTAAAATGTTTTTAATTATCTAGAATTACATTTGACAAAAATCGTATAAAATGGAAACATGAAGAAAACCTCAGAAGAATTCCCCTGAACATAAAAGTTGTCTCCATATTGGTATTTTGTCCTCTAGCATGGGATGAAAAATATATATTTATTTGACTTTTAACATAATATTGAAGTCCGAATTCTCCTTGGGAAGGTAATGACCATATTTAGGGGAAAGACAAGGTAATAGAATCCAAAGTAGACCTTCAAAGATAACATAATATAATTGCGTAAGTGGAGGCATAGTTTATGAAGATTATCTTAAGTCTTTACTTCTAAAAGTCAAATTAAATATCTTAATAAATTGTTTTGACTTTGTAAAGTCAAAAATTAATTAAAACTATGCTAGCGTAATATTGTTGACCAGAATCAGGATAAGTATATTTCCTGTTCAATTTAGTCCACGTTCCCACGCAACATGTTGTAAATATCTCTGAAAGTGTATGTATGGTTTTCCACGGAAATTTGATAACGCGGTAGTGGAATATTCTCTTTTACGATAACGCGTGTGGGTGTTAATTTTAAATTAAGGTTAGCGAAATTGAGACCGATCATGTCATCCTCTTTTGAGGTGCGGAAGTATATTTTACACAAGTTTTGTCATATTATTTTGGACCATAGTTTAAAAATACCTACCAATCGTGAAAGCTAAGTTTCATTTTAGATGTATCAACTAATATATCTTAACTATATTATTATATTATTAAATTAAATGTTTCAAATCTCATAAATATGAATCACTACAAGTTAATCCAACATTACTAGTGCATAATGGTTAATTGATGTGTGCATTAATAAAATAAGGTCATGAGTTCAAACTATGCTGATTTACATAATTGCGTATTGAAAATCATAGGATATTTCTCAAGAAACTCAACATACTTCAAAAATATTGTTTATATTGGTGGAAGTGTCTACTATATATTGGAAAATAACAACATTTAACAAAAGTGTTGATTGTAGCTTGGTAGGGATTAGTATGCCATTTTAAACGAATGGTCTAAGCATGGTCATAGGTACATCTAATAAAGAGGCTAGTCATTGTCATTACTTAGAACATATTTTAAGGAATGGTTTTATTTTCAACTTCCCTTTTCAAAGTGAAGTTATAGAGTGGAAAAAAATTGAAAAGTAACTATTCTACATATTATAATTGATCAAGTAATTTTATACCTTTTAGTAAGAATAAAAATGAAAAGTTTGTAGATTAGGTCTAAAATATCACTAATTAATTGCTTAATGTCAAAACTTTCCTAGAAATGTTTTTTTTTAAGAAAATCTCTCTCTCTCTCTCTCTCTCTCTCTCTCTCTCTCTCTCTCTATATATATATATATATATATATATATATATATATATATATAAACTGGGTTTCCAACTCTATTTCTAATAGCTATATAAAAATAGTTGACATTAATTTTTAAATTTTATGATAAAGTGTAACGTCGTAATTTACACACGATACAATTGCGCATCACATGGAACCTTCACTTTAGTCAAATGAAAGCCTCTACATAAGCCGTTGCTTCCTCTGCTTGCCTTGTCACCACATTTTCTGAATTCTTGACTGTGTGGACTATTTCAACTAGGGACACACGCACATTGTAGAGATGTTTGTGTGGTTTGCATTCTTCCCATCAATATGTAGTCTGAAGGTAGTAGCTGGAGCATTACACTTCAAGTTTCTTGCAGAGTAACACCTCTTGATGCAGCTCGCTAATGTTAGGATTCTTATAGGATTATTATTTTAAGTTTCTTGTCTTCTTCATTTTTATTCTTATGTGATATTATTACAATCACTTGGGATTAATTCAGTTTCTTGATCATTCATATAGCTTTTTGATAGTGATATTCCTTTAAGTGTCGTTAACCAAATCACCATTATTGCCACCATTGAAGCTCCATCTCTCTGAAGCACTCGTAATGACCTTCTATCCTGTAAGATCTAATTTCTAAGCATCAAAGAGGATTTCCTTCCACCTTTCATGCATTTTTTGGTTATTTTTGATATAAGATATAAGTAGTATCTATCTCTTTATTATTTTTTATTATCACTTTAATAAATGTCTATCAATATTAGTTGTTAATGGAGGTAAAAACACCAAAATAGGGGTCTAACTTTGGTAAACTCTAAACTAGAACCCCAACATTTTTTTCTTGTATGTCTTGTGTGTAGGTTTGGAGAGAAGAATGGGGCAGCATTCTAGAGGCTCCTATTAGCATTTATCTGTGAAATTATTTCTTCTTTCCGCATCTTCAATATATCATGTTTCAATTAATTTTACGTTCTCTATTATTATTTACTATTTATTAGTGTTCTATTTAGGCAAAAAAAATTCCTTGTACCTTTCTAATACAACCTTTTTACCTTGTTTATACAAGATGTGTGTGTTGCACGTTAGTGTTCTAAATCTATGCTATCATCTTAGACTTAGTCATTCTTCCTTGACAACGAGTGAATAGAGTCTATGAACCAATATTGGCAACTTACAATTTTAGTTCCTATAGTTGGAAATATTTTTATCATCTTGCACTACATATTTTTATTTTATTTTATATATCTAGTTAATTATCCCTTTATAAAATTAATCTTTTTATCTCACTATAGTTCTATTTAATTGAGGTAAAATTGGCTATTTTCACCTTGCGATCATATCATCTCAAGAGTGGTCAATCCCCTTCTCTACATTTTGGTGAATCCAACATGAGAAAAACAAACTTCATTTCTGCATCATCATCCTATGATACATCAAGTGATTTTCCATATATGAACATGGTCACCATTACTCCAATATCACCTCCAACCTAGATAATTAATATTAGCATTATCAGTTCAACATTGACATTGATGTAAATATCTCGTGTGCATTGATATCTACCTAATACAGAAGTGTATGAGATTAGTAGGATACCTAATGTAGAGATGTATGGGAGTTGTGTTTGGTATTTTACACAATGATTGATATGTAGGAAAGAGTGTCTTAATCCTAATATGGAGGAATGCGTATTTGAAGTATTGTATTGAATGTTCACATGATGTTTGGTGGTGATAAAAAAACAATATGTGGTGTATTTAGAAGATAGAAGTATGGGAAGCAAGAATTTTGGAACACCTATGTGAAGTGGGAGGGTGAATCAACATGCACAAAAGCATAACTTATTCTATCATATTCTTTTAACAATCAAATTTATTCCAACTAACCATTAATGAAATATATTTCAATGAACATAGACACATCGACATTAGATTTATGTTAAAAAGTAATATGGATAAAACCATAGCGATAATCTACTCACCATATGAATAAATAAATAAATTTTTTTTTTTAGGCTCATTGTTAAGGAAGTGCACTGCTCCCTAATAAATAAATTTTAGGCCAAGGCACACTTCCTTTGGGAAAGATACAAGACTGCATAAGCTTCCAAAGGAGAACACAATCTTCTAGGAAGTACAAAGAAATGATGAAATAAAAAGAATTAGGATCCTGTGATCAAATTGTGTAACAACTCTATCAAATTATCACCCTTCTGCCTCTACCCTTTCACATTCACAGTACTCTACCTTCACATTCAATTCACACATACCTCACATTCACTTTCATGTTAAGTTCATCCTTTCATTCACATATATGTTAGCTTGGCCATAAAAAACTCAACAAGATCAACCATAAGAAAAATAATCAATTTTCGCACAAAGTTAGCCACCATGAACATAATCTTTAACGTGGTCTATTATAGAACACAGGGAGGAAAAATAGATATCATAACATGTCATCCATAAATTAATTCATCAAAGTTCAAGCATCACAACCACCTTTAAGGTGAGACCCAAATAAAATGTGTAAAAAACCATTAAAGCATATTAGAGGGTCAACCCAAAAATAGTCTCCAATGCACACATGACCCCATGAAAATAATAACACACCAAAAAATGACATGATTCAATATCTTAACTCTTACTCCAAAGAATTTAATGAACAATAATTTTTAAATTATTTGAGTTGGCCAAAGACCAACATAGACAACAATATTGCACTCAGAACAACTTATCTTCACTTGTGGAGTAGATCAACTTAAGATATTTAAACTCTAACACCACACAAAAATTAAAAGCATGTCTATTAAATCACACAACCTAAAATGTTAATGGCGAGCATTATCCAATCCTATCCTGACTATCCCTGAGAGTCATCCTTACTATCAACAAATAGAAAAATACATCTCCCTCTAAACTCCTATGGACCTTAAAATATGATAGTGCAATATTCACATACCATTGCATCTGCCTAGTGCTTCATTCCTCTTGAGGCAGAGAGGATCATCTTCCTTCTAGTATAATAAAATAAGAAATATGTATATGATATATTCTTTGTTTTCTTTCATGAGATTGTGATTCCGATTGTGCACCCTAATATTTTCTTATTGTTAGAGATCCTATCATCTCAAGGGTGGTGAATTCCCTTCTCTATATAAATTTATTAGATATGAATAAGAGTTAGAAATACATTGAATATTTAATTTAATAATGATACCTAACCCCATAATAATGTGGTACAAACTTGGGGACATGCTGATTTTTCCTGATATCACATATTTTGGGAAAAATATAATGAATTAAGCATGTTGAGATGTCTCATTTGAAGGAACTGAAGAAGAGGGTTTGATAAAAACCTCATAGACTAAACCCCCTTGGATAAATCCCTTTAGTATTAATTTATACCTATAATCTAACAATAAACCACATTTACCTTACCTTTTAGGTTGGTCAAATGAATTAATTTAGAAGTTATACTTTCTATAAAGTATAATTTTGAATTATTTAATTTATTTATTTTCTTGTGAATGTATGATTTTCATCAAAAATTATGATGTTTGTTTCACACATTGGGAAAAATATATCCAAAATATATTAAAAATATCTTCTTCATTAGGTATCGATATCCTCATTTCAATACAAAAAGAAGAAGTTAACTCAAATGCATTGAAAACATTATTCATAATAAAATATAGATATATCCAAACTACTCTCTCTCTCTCTCTCTCTCTCTCTCTCTCTCTCTCTCTCTCTCTCTCTCTCT
>MU223437.1:2359071-2380789 GCA_018584345.1 Thuja plicata | reverse complement strand
TTTTTAATAAATTTTGAATTGACTATAAAATATATTTTTGAAACCTCTGGAGTATGACCACCATAATTTGATGAAAACTTCATATTTTTAAATTATTTATATTATTATTATTATTATTTTTAATCTTCAAGGAAATTCAATGTAGATTGATGTCATATAAATTATTTTGAAAAAATGTAAAAACAAAAAAATTATTAAAGTTTTAGTGAACCTTACTATTTTAAGTTTAGGTACCACTTTTGATTAATAAATATTGTAAAAATAGTAAAATTGATCATATCACGATAAAATATATAATTTTGAAATCTAGAGAGTAAGAGCTCTAATGGGTTTTCATTTCATCAAAAAATTCGATTAGGAATACCCTAAAAAAATTATGGCAAAACAAAAAATTGGTATTCAATGTCTTAACCATTATTTTCGAGGTCCAAGCATAGGCTTGGTCCCACCAACCTTGTCCTGAACCAAAATCTAATGCAAAGGGTGGTCTTGTAAATTAAAATTTTAAAAAATGGGCACACATTTAAAAATGTTTACCCGCTTCTTAAATATAATAAATCGACATTTAAAAATGTGTTTCTTCAATATAATTAAAAATAAATAATTTAAGAAACGGGCACCCATTTTAAAAAAAAATGGGCACCCATTTTTTGAAATTTGGATCGGGTGTCTGAGGCTAAAACGGGTGCCCGTTTCTAGCAATATTTTTCAAGTCCACAAGACTTCCTCCAAATTGGGACCCAA
The DNA here is from genome assembly GCA_018584345.1 of Thuja plicata. Lineage (NCBI taxonomy): Eukaryota > Viridiplantae > Streptophyta > Pinopsida > Cupressales > Cupressaceae > Thuja > Thuja plicata. The sequence continues at coordinate 2,380,045 of MU223437.1, read as the reverse complement.
CTTCTTGTACTTACCCATCATCTTATTGAACTTTTAACTTTAAAATATGTTATATTTTGGTGTATTGATAGTGGTGTATTGATAGTGATGTATTAACCCCTTATATTTTTTTTCTTTCTCTATCGAATGTCACAACTTCAATGGAAAGGATGGTATACAAGGCCACTAGTCTATTCTTTATGTCCTATTATATGTTTTTTGAGGCTACCATGATAAATTTTCATTATGGTTTGATACATTACAAGTAGCCCAAATATCCTTAGCTTGCAATGAGACACACGATTAAAAATTTATGTTTGCAAAACTTGTAGAAGGATAGGGGCGGGGGTCCAAATTATGCCACACATTATTTTTTCTTGTTGAGGTCACCCTTAATGGCTCCATATATGGGGAAGGGATATCTTTAGCACATTTCTTCACGACAACTATATCCTAAAATAAGAAAGTTTATTTTTTCCTTTCCTATTTAGTGACTGTGTTGACCATCTCTGATATGGCAATATCTAGTTTTTAGCACAATTTTTCAAAGGTATAGATCTATCCAAGAAAATTATCTGGCTCATTTGTTTCAAATTTTTTTCCAAATAGTTATGGATGACCTGGAGACCCAAATACTATAAAATAAGTCATTTTTGTGTAATAACAACAATGACTAGAATTATTTATATGAGAGTATTAGGAATGAGTAAGACCAATGTAACTTGACACAAATCTAGGGTTAACACTTACTTAAAAAGTGACAATCTCTAAATAGATGGTTAACTCATTTCTTATTTTTCTTATCACCTACATCTTTAAGAAAGTTTCCATTTTAGTATCTATATTTCACTTGTGAGTCAGAAACAACTCATTAAATACTTTTCCTTTAATTTTGAAGGAGTTCCTTTGGAGAGCACATATCGAAGGGAAAATATACAAAATTACATGTTATTAGGTTAATCACAATACTTAGACCATCTCTCACATTCTTTGATGTTTAAATAATTGCATTACATGCTTTTTGTGAGTGATACATACTTTGAGATGCATTAGAATTTAAGGATTTACATAGACCTCAATGTGAAGGGAAAATGGAGTGGTAAAATTATCTCACCATGTCATTCATCATGTTGGAGTAAATATTATTTATTTACTCATTCTGAAGTCCAACTTTGGCACATATTCTTATAATTCTTTTCTAGGTGAGTAGGTAGAGTTTATAATAATTTTATTCTTATTTGCTTGCATATAGTATTCTATGTTGATAGTTGGTAGAAGGTTAGGTAAAATTAATGAGTATTTTATTGTTTACCTACATAAAAATTTGTGCTAAGTAGTTCTCAGGTATTTATGAGAAGTTAAATTGAATTCATTAGTCCACTAAATATCATCACAAGTGACATCATCAATTAAATAAATGGAGACTTTACCTCTGATTGGGTAGGGAGAACCATTTCCAAATCTAACTGAACCTTTGTCACATTGTTTCATGGTTATGAATTTATCCTTATCTCTAGTCATATGGTGTGTACAACCATTGTCAATGATCCAATTGTTGTTACAATTCACACTTGAGATCAAAGCTTTTTCTTCACTGATTTAAGCAATTTCGATAGAGGGATCTTCTTTTATAGCAACAAATACTATTTCCTCATCATTATCATCTCTATCAGTATTGTATTCATTTTCTTCTTCTTCAATAATGTAACATAGCATTTTGTTCTCTTGAGTGAAATCCTTGTACTTCTTGTATTTGTCTTTCTTTTCTCCATCATGTTCATTTTTTTTTTGTTAGGACATCTGTGTGCAAATTGACCGATTTGTCTACAATTATAGCATGCAATAGGATTTTTCCCTTTGTATTTTTCTTTACCTTTAGGAAATCTCCTAGAAATAAATGCTTTGAGTTCTTCCAAATCTTTCTCCTCAGCTGCTAATCCTTCATATTTGTTAGAGTCATAAACAATAGTCTTTCCTTTTCTAGATAATCCAATATTAATAGTAGTTGAAATGCAACTTCACTAGTAGGTTGGCTATTGTCAAAATTTCTTAATTCAAATGTTGTAAGCCTACCAATAAGTGAATCAACTGTGATCTTACTCTTATCAATTATCTTTAGCTCTTATATAGAAGAAACTCTAATAGCACACCTATGTGGAAGTTTTATGAGCATTTTACTTACAACATCACTTCCTTCCATCTTACAACCAACTCCTTTAATGGATGTGATAATTTATTTTATCTTGGTTCCAGAATGTGCAATGATTTATTGTTTGTGCATCTTCATTTTATCATATTTTCCTTTTAGTCCGTCAACCTTTTTCTGTAAGACATGTTTGTCTCCAGCATGTACTTGTACCATCTTATCCCAAATATGCTTGGCAGAAGGAAGATATTTTATATCAATATACTTAGAGTTGTTCAAGGCGCTTGCGAGTTCTATCATCACATAATTATGAATCAAATTCTCATTCTTTTGTGCTTTGGAAAGGATACCGAAAGGATTTGCATATTCATTGATGAGATAATCCACTACATTATCTGAGAGTCCTGATAGATACAATTTCATCCTACTTTGTCCACATTCCAAAGTCATCCACATTCTTATTAAAGTTAGGTGCATCCATCCTATATATCTTGAGATCTTTGCCCTAAGTGGTTAAGCTTCCAAATCAGGGAACCAATGCTCTGATACCAATTATAGGTATATGAAAGGCTACTAAGAGGGGGTGAATAAGTAATCTTCAACTTAACCTTAAATCACAGTCCCAAATCTTCTTCAAATAGATTTGACGATTACATCTTAGTTAACATATAACAAAATTATCAGTTACCATAGCATTAAACATACATACAACATAAAGTAAACATTCTTACAACATTAACACCAGTATTTATATCACGAAAACCTGATCAGGGAAAAAACCATGGTATAAGATCAGTTCCCACTAATAGTTGTACTCTTCTGAAATACACCCGATAAAGAGCTTGCTCTGTTAAGGGTTACAAAAGAACTATTAAATGCTACCAAGTTATGGGATTTCCCTAGAGACCAGTTAAAGTATTATACCTTGTTAGGATTAACTTGGTCAGAGGATTCTAGACACTCTTTTGAGAATGCCAACATGTTAAAGGATTTACAATATACTTGTTAGGGTCACCCGATTAAGGGACTTTACTGTCACAAATGTTAGAGAGTAACATCCAATACAATAATCTATAGTTTGCACTAATTCTGCAATATCATATCCAATAAATTCCCTTAACACAATAACATATCATTCCAATCCTCTTGTTCAAATATGTATTCTCTTTTGTGATCACAACAATCCTTCTCTGGTTACTTCCTTTGTTCCACTAGTATGTTGTCCTCTTCTTCGTCATGATAGAAAACTTCTTCTTGTCTCTTCCTTTAGTAAATAATCTTTAATCGTCAAAATCCTAAACCTAGATCTAACAATCATAACTTCATCATCTTATTAAACAATTTTCCTGTTCTTCATTCTTGTCGACTATGTCATGATTTTCTCTTTTTAACCGATAGTTGTCATCTTCCGATAGCTAACCTCCTTATACCGATAAGTCTTCCTTCATGTTGATAGTTCATACTTTTCTATTTGACGTCAATGACAAACAATATAACTGATCTAACCTCTTCATCATCCACTTAACTTATGTATCAACTAGAGCAGTTATGCCAACAATCCTGGTTTGGATTGCTTTAACATATCATTTATAATCATGTCCACTTTTAGCAAGTTCCTTGATATGTGTGTACATATAGAGAAATGGTGTATATTTTTTTGAGGTTGGGACCATTCAATTAAATATTTGTTTATCCTTTATTCACGTGTCTTTATATATTTACACCCCACCGTGTCATTATAAAAACTATTCTTTAATGCACTAATTATATTTAGTATATTATACTAACCATAAACCTGCATACATACAACTTTGTTAACTACCCAAATTTGTGTCTTTATTCGATTAATGTAATTTTTTCATTCATTTACTTGGTTCATACCTTTGTAAAATTCAAATTCAAACATTGTCCATTTAGTCCCTCTTGTTTTAGAAGACATTCCATAGGCCAAGGAAAGAAAGCCAAAGACAACACAACCATTTGGGTGAGTGGACAATATTGTATGATTAGGGTCTAATGTTGATTGTTAAGTTTAAAATTCTCTTGACCCTTACCTTTCTAAAAATTCAAATTCAAGCTTTATCCATCGAGCCCCTTTATTCTCATAGTTTGACCTAATAAAGTAAACATTTTAGGAAATTTTACACTATATGCTAAGATTTAAAGGAATTAATTATCAATCATCAATCATCTCCCAGATTTGAATCGTCCTCTCACCCTGCAAGATCAAAGGAGTAATCATTTGCTAAACACTTGAATTTGATTAATAAAAATGAGGAACAAATTTCCATACACCATTCTAAAATCCTTACCTAGCTACGTTTGACTTTTTAAATATATATTAAAATAATGATGGACAAACAATAAAAGTGATCTAACCTCTTCATCATCCACTTAACTTCCTTATCAACTAGAGTAGTTATGCCAACAATCTCTCCTGATGCCAACAATCCTAGTTTGGATTGCTTTAACATGTCATTTATTTTCATGTCCACTTTTAGGAAATGCCTTGATATGTGTACATATAGAGAAATGGTGTATAGTTTTTGAGGTTGGGACCATTCAATTAAATATTTCTTTATCCTTTATTGATGTGTCTCTATATATTTACAGCCCACCTTGTCATTATAAAGAAATATTTTAATGCACTAATTATATTTATTATATTACACTTACCATAAACCTGCATAGATAGAACTTAGTTAACTACCCAAATTTGTCTCTTCATTCGATTAAGGTAATTTTTTCAGTCATTTACTTGGCTCATACATTTGTAAAATTCAAATATAAACATTGTCCATTTAGTCCCTCTAGTTTTAGAAGACATTCTGTAGGCCAAGGAAAAGAAAGCCAAAGATAACACAACCATTTGGGTGAGTGGACAATATTGTATGATTAGGGTCTAATGTTGATTGTTAAGTTTAAAATTCGCTTGACCCTTACCTTTCTAAAAATTAAAATTCAAGATTTGTCCATCTTGCCCCTTTATTCTCATAATTTGACCTAATAAAGTAGACATTTGAGAAAATTTGACACTATATGCTAAGATTTAAAAGAATTAATTATCAATCATCAATCATCTCCGAGATATCAATCACCCTCTCACCCTACAACATCATAGGAGCAATCAGTCACTAAACGCTTGAATTTGATTAATAAAAATGAAGAACAAATTTCCATGCAACATTCTAAAATCTTTACCTATCTACTTTTGACTTTTTAAATATATATTAAAAAATGACTTAGAGAAAATACATCTTATAACACAACTACAAATATATAAAACTATCTTATTTTTATTTCCAAGTTGACTTGTGAAAACACTTCTCATAATACAACTACAAATTCTTAAAGCTATTTCTTAATTTTAATAATCCTCAATATCAATGGTAACAATATCAACAGGGAAACGGTATTCTAATTACAACATAGTTTCATAATAATGAAATAGTATCTTGTTGTCGAAAATGCAGGAACAATCAAATCAACCAGAAGCTTCCTAATTATGTAGTTTAATATTAGTGTCAGTCCTTATCTGTTGGGCAGATCTACATGGCATCTAGAAGGTGGTCTATCTCCAGTGACGTGGAATTGGGTATTTGGCTATTGATAAAGAATCTGCTTAATAAACAATCTGCAATCCGCAAAAGTAAGGGAATTTTAAAATGTCCAAGCAAAGAAATATAGGTGTAGAAAAAAATGCCTTATCACCAAGGAAAGACGTTAACTCAACCTCCACTCAAACTAACTCAGGTCATAATAAAGTTCTCCGTGCAATGGATTTCAAATTTTCAACACCAAGAGGCGAAGAAAAGAAGAGTCAAACTAAGACAGTCCACAAGTGGGCACTTCCTAGCAAGTGCGCCTCGAATGGGTTTGGTTGCCCCTGCTATTTTTTAATGCTCTTCATTGATTTTCAAGTCATATCTGTGGGTCCTACGTTTGGAATTCGCGCGATGTATGTTGTAGGTGCCGACCTGTTAACCAGAGCAATTGACACAAACAAATATACAAAATTCTAATCCACCGGCAGAGCGTGGACTAATTGGAAAAAGACCTCAATTCGGTAACTCACATCATTGATTATTTTGTTACATATTGTAGATGTATATATCAATACAATGAGTTTGCATTTTACAAGGAATTGTTAGCTTGCAAGGAATATCAGTCTTCTCTTCTCGTCATATGTACTGATTGCCACATAGATTGCTGGGTTTCGCCAAATGGGTGAACATATTGTGTCCGCGGTTGTGTCGCCTTCTTTACTCAAGGTGTGTGGTTTTACTGGTTTGTGTACGATTGAGTTTGTGGTTAGATTTATGGAATCTGTTAATGCAGAGAAATGTGGTTTTCTGGATTGAATAGTTAAGATAGGCTGGAAGGAAAAAAGACACCCATGTTTGCAATTGTATTATGTTTGGTTTTTAGTTAAAATAGTAATCATTGGGGAATATATCTTCAAATGATTGTTTTTAGAATCAGTTTGTTATATTTTTTGTGTCGATATTTGAGATCACAAAGGGAAGTGAATATAAATTTGCATTTTTCTTAATTGAATGTGAAGGCAGTCCATTCTGTGAGAGAACTGATCACACCCACGAATCCCCTAAATGAAAAGTGAAAGAGTAATCCCTAAAGAGTGAAAGAGCTTAAATTTATAAAAAGTTTATTGAAAACTTGAATTGGAACTATTAGTGTTGAAACAGTTTTGTATTTGACTGGGCAATTGGATGCCCCATAAAAATATGGTATTGTTGTTAGTTTTCACATTTTTGATCTTACATGCCAATTAGAATGGGTTTTAAAGTGCGTGGTCAGAGACAGAAGATAAATGTGGGTTCTGTTAATGCTGAGGTGTGTTTTTCTGGATTGAAACCTTAAGACAGGCTGGACTTAAAAGTCACTCATGTTTGCAAATATATTATGTTGGAATTCTAGTTAAAATAGTAAGCATTGCAGATATAAATCTTTACAAGCTTGTTTTTAGAACGAATTTGATAAAGTTTTTGAATGGATGTTTTGAATCACACCTAATTAGATATCCATTATCGTTAGGAGGAAGCTGAAGAATATAAATTTGTATATGTTTTGTATAAATGTTTTAGACCACATTCAATGACCTATTATCATCAAGAAAGAAGTAAAGATTTCTATAAATGTTTTGAATCACACTCAAGAATCACAATGATCCATTATCAATAAGAAGGAAGTGAAGACATCTGTGTATTTTTTTGTATGGATGTTTATAATCACATTCAAGAAGCCCACTGACCCATTATCAGAAAGAAGGAAGTGATGACTGTAAATCTGTGTAAATTTTTATATGGATGTTGCGAATCACACTCAAGAATCTCCAAAAAAATAGAATTAAGTATAAGTTTATAAAAGTTTATTAAAAGTATGAATTAGGGTGCTAAAAGATCTTGATATTTGAGTGGGCACTTAGATGCCCCATTAAAAATGTGCTATTCCTATTAGTTATTGTATTTTCAATCTTGAATGCCATTTACAAGAAACGTTTAAATATCTTGCCTAGCATTTACAATATTAATAATCATTGAAAACTTTTGAATTCAATTATCTTTATTCTTTGGAACCAACATTTCAAAGATCAGTTTTGCTATCTTCCATCTTGCGTGCCATTTACAATGATTTTTAACGTATTTTGCATGCCACTTACAATGGGTGTTAACTTCATTGCTCAGAGACAGAGAAGAAATGTGGACTTAAGTTCAGACTCTAGACCGGCTATGCAGATCGAAAGCTCAATGATCTCCAGCAACCATGAAGAGCGCAAAAGTGGGTGTATGACAACGGAGGAAGATTCCTTCTCATCATCTTCTACAAATGCCAAACCGCTTATCTCGCTCACCAAACCGCCTCTAAGCCTTCTTGACAGGAAGAGCAGCGGAGTGAGCGTAATCTCAGTAGAGGATGTGCTGGAGCAAAGTGACAGCACGAAACCGCCATCATCCCAATACAAGGGCGTGGTAGCGCAGCCAAACGGCCGATGGGGGGCGCAGATTTACGAAAAACACAGGCGGGTATGGCTGGGGACATTCAGCGAGGAAAAAGACGCCGCCAAAGCATACGACACCGCCGCCATCAAATTCCGCGGCCACCAGGCTGTCACCAACTTCACTCCAGCCGGCGGCGCCATCCCTGAAACCGCTTTTCTCCGCCGCCATTCCAAGGCCGAGATTGTCGACATGCTGAGAAAGCACACCTTCGAAGAGGAGGTCCAAAAGGCATCAGACCCCTCGAATTTAACCTCCGATGCCGATGTCCAGGGTTCGAATCCCGGCCGAGAAGAGACGACTGTCTGCGTCCGTGAGCATTTGTTCGAGAAGGCAGTGACGCCCAGTGATGTGGGGAAGCTGAACAGGCTGGTCATTCCGAAGCAGCACGCCCAGCGATGCTTCCCTCTCGGCGCCGCCGATAGCGAGAATGGTGTTTTGCTAAATTTTCAGGACGGGGCCGCCAGAATATGGCGATTAAGGTATTCATACTGGAGCAGCAGCCAGAGCTACGTGCTCACTAAGGGATGGAACCGCTATGTCAAAGAAAACCGCCTCCAGGGCGGGGATACCGTCGTCTTCGAGCGCGGCACCGGCGGCTCCGGTCAGCTGTACATTGGATTCCGCCGCCGCCACTCTTCTCTGCCTCAGCCCAAACCCTCAGCTCCCGGTGGATTTCTTCGTCCCCCGCAGTTGTTCTCTACCTCCACGGGCTACCGCCAGTGGACGCATGTTTTTTGCTCGCCTCCGCCGGTTGAGCAGGTATCCATCGGCAACTCTTCGATTCCCTCCGTACACAATTCATTGTCAAGGCTTTCTGTATGTAATGGTTTTTCATCACTGAAATCTGGGTCAATTGTCGGGTGTTCGTCGCCACTGGAATTTGTCAGCTTTGGAACAGACAGTGTTCCGTCATGTTTATCATCTTCATGTGTGAGGCTTTTTGGTGCCAACATAAGCGGGTCCTCCTCCGTAACTTTAAATCTTTTTCCGTCAAGTAATTAGGAATGCAACAGCTGGAGACATGAGATTTGGGAAGAAGTCCAGCGGGCGAAGGGAAATATGTTCAAATTACTGTATTATTAGGGTGTAACGTAGATTGTGAATTGTAACTGTAAATTTCTTCTGCGTTCCATTTGCTTAGCACCACAAAAAAAAATTGCTACAACTCTTCGATATAAAATGGGAAAATACACATTTTATATGATAAAATTATTGTAATGAACAAGACACTACCATATTTTTGTCAATATAAGCGACATTGAATTTGGAGAGGTCAGAAATTATCATGGTAGTTCACAGAGAAGGATATATTGATTGGTTAATTGTGTTGTAAATCTGTTTACAAGAAGTTTTTTTTGTTAATGTATGCATGTTGCCCAAACAAAAATATGAAGTCTTTTGAGTTTGAGGGCGCTAAAGAAAGAATTGGAAGCAACGAACATTTTGAAATTATGGATGTGGAGGAAAGAACTTGTGGTAGTGAAAACAGTTATTTGTGGCATTGGAAATGGATTAACATATAATTTCTCGGAGGTCAAAGGATACTGAACAAGGTGGTTCGAGTAGAAGTCATCTTCCGTGATTGATAGTTTTTTTGCAATGTGGAGAAGTTTATAAATTGTTTTCAATGTAGATAAATCCAAGGGTCAAAGAAAGTGTGAGGTCAAAGGATAATAAAGAAGGCGGCCCGCCACAAATTGTAGGCTTCTATGGTTCATACAAGTACAATGAGAAGAAGTTAATTGTTTTAGATGTAAAGAACTACAAGTTTGAAAGAAAGTATGTTGGTTTTGTGGTGAGACTTCTTACAGTTCTTTTAATTGTTCAAGAGTAGCTTAGTATCGTAGGAGTGGGCGATGTGTAATAGCCATTAAGTGATGAATAATAGGAAAAGGGGACAAAATTCTAATTAAAAATTTGAGGAAAGATCTTTCCAATGAAATATGGTGTAAAACTGTTAAGGTGAAGAATTTTTTTTTATTGAAGAATAAGAATTAAATAATAATAACGAGAAAATAAGGAAATTTTGCAAGGAAAATATATAAATGTGTATAAAAAAGAAAATGAGAATAGAGTATTAGGAAGATAATAAAAACCTAACACATTATGAGATCTTATGAGTGAAACATTCAATTCTTTTTAAAATCATAGTGGTAGCTTACAAGGGATTTTTCCTCTCTAAGAGGAGAACATATGGTACATAGACCTTTGTACTTAACTAAGGAAAAATCACACATGAAGGATATAACACGGAAGGGGATGTAGAAGAAGAGGATGCATTTCAATAAATATTTTCATAAGAGAAAGCTACCGGAGATGGATACAAAAAGAGAAATAAACTTAAAATGGAAATACAATGGGACTATGGTGATACCATCATAGATGTTGTAGATACGATATAAGCTTGACTCTTAGATGAACCAAAAAGGAGAAGACAAAAGGTCCTTAATACTAAGAGAGTACATAACATCTTCATTTTAGGAAAGAGGTGTTAATGTTTGTAGCTTCACTCGTTTGATCATTTAGAATACATACAATATATGTTAATTAATAATAATATATTATATATGTTATATTATTATTAATCATATGATATATAATATTTAATATTAATCTATTATATTATTTTTAAATGATAATTGATTGATGAAAAATTATAAGATTGATACAGTTATAAATAATGGGAAGAGACATGTCCTTTCAAGGACATGCCTCTCTACACACACACACACACACACACACACACACACACACACACACACACAGTTGTCATTATATTAATCTCAATAATAATGAATAGACATGTCCCATGAAGGGACATGTGTCTCCTAGCCTCAATCCCAATATAAATGAAAAAGAGATTGTTGCATTTGGAAAACACAAAGAAAATATAAGAGTGGTATTACATTAGCAACTATCCTAAAACTTAACATGGTATCAGAGCCAAACTGCAAATGTAAGAGAGTAGTTTCTTCAAGGTGAATGTGTGACTATCTCAAAAAATATAGTCTCATTACATGGACGATATCTCACAAATATACCGTTGGATGTTTATGAATTTTGGATATGTTTGTGAAAAACCAATTCCAGAGAATCACACTGAAGCAATTGGAGAGAAAATATCAGATCAAAAGTTATGACCAACTGTTTACGGGTCTATGTGAAATTCCTGAAAGTGGCTTTCATTAAAGAGATATATTAATTTATTATGATCATGGTCAAGCATTAACAAAGAAGAACGTATTCAAGGAAGGGTGTCTCTTTCTAGAAAGAAAGTATTAATTATAGAGTGTCACCTCTCTTGGAGGAATCAAATCATTTCACTAGAAGAAATGAGAATTGTTCAACAATATAAGAGTGGGAATTGTACATTATAGAGGGGAATAATAACCAATATTATGTTTCCATTTGAACCATCCTTAGTGGGTAGATAATTCAAAGGGGAGATGTCTCTCAAATAATATGTGAAGGTGTTTTATGATTTGATTTATATGGACCTTCATTGAAGAAACTTGTGTCAAGGATGTTGTTGCACATATAAGTATTTATTATCCTTGAATATCATATTTACCTACTCATTATAGTCTCTCTCTCATCTATATTTCTATACATAGTATAAGAGCTAATTGCCTTGATCTTTTCTAAAGATTCTCTTTTAGGAAAAATAAGATTGATATCAAATTCAGAGGTAGTCTGACTCTTCAAAGGCAATTTTTAACGAGGAGCTAAGAAAATTGATATCGGACTCAGAGCGAGTCTGACAGTTCATCTTAAGTAATCTTGGATAAAAATATCCACAGATTGATATATGCTGAATGAGTTCTTATCTTTGAGAGAAGTTCAAGGTGAAGTCCCTTATTTTTACCCTCTGTGCAAAGGCATGATGGATGTCATATGTGTGACTCCATATTTTTAATGGGCCTGCCCCCTGTGTAAATCATGAAGAAAATATGGCTTCCAAATAATTATCACTTGTATTTGTTAGAGTTATCGGAAGGTGACGATGTTATAATAACTTGATCCTCTATTATGATAGACATCTTATGATGGCTGAAATAGATCATGATAGATGATATCTTGCATGGTGGATTAAGTTCCTTAAACAAAACATGGCCTTCTATTTTGATAAACATCTTATGATGGCTGAAACAGATCATGATAGATGATGTCTTGCATGGTAGATTGAGTTCCTTAAAAATTCCATGATCTTCTATTGTGATATACATCTTGTGATGGATGAAACAAATTATGATAAAGGATAAATGTTCCTATGGTAAGTATTATTGAAGGTACATGTGCACATTACCTATAGGAGATTTTTTGAGTTATGGTGAATATCATGAGACTTGATATTCTTGGTCAGACCATATCTATGATATCATATTAAGGTGATAGCTAAAATACTTTTTGAGTTATGGTGAATATCATAATACTTGATATTCTTGGTCAGACGATATCTCTGATACCATTTTGAGGTGATATCTAAAATAGATTTTGAGTTATGGTGAATATCATCTTGACTTGATATTCTTGGTCAGAACATATCTCTGATATCATATTGAGGTGATATCTAAAATATTTTTTGAGTTATGGTGAATATCATGACACTTGATATTCTTGGTCACACCATATCTCTGATATCATATTGAGGTGATATCTAAAATATTTTATGAGTTATGGTGAATAACATGAGACTTTGTATTCTTGGTCCGACCATATCTCATGATATCACGATGAAGTGATATCTTCTCTCTTAAAGTGATGGATCTTTTGTGAATTGCATTTCGATGAATTTGATCTTCCCTAGCTAATAGGGAGTTTTGATGTTTTGTGTAGCTATGGTGAGGGTCATAAGTGTTGACATGAGAGACCACTACACATTTTGTTTGATCATCCTCCCTAGCTAAGAGGGAGTGTTAATGTTTGTACCTTCAGTCATATGATCATTTAGAATACATATAATATATATCGATTAATAATTATTTATTATAAGTGGAGTGACTTTCTAAAATGATGGTGTATGAAAAAGGAGTTGGAGCTATGCAGGAGGAAGCAACACCATTTGCATCAAATGCAATGCAAGCTTCGATTGAAATATCTCAATCTTCAAGGGCACTATATTCTTTAATCATTGATAAGTATGAAAGGCCCTAAGTGGAAGGATTTTCTAGGAAAGGTGGTGCTAGGGTTAGATGGGCGGATATACCATTTGATGAATTTGAATATGCTAATTTGTAGGGATCCTCTCACATTTCACAGTGGGTTCTTAAAACGGTAAATGGAAAGATTGTGTCCTTGATAAGAAAATCACTTCCCCATATTTTCACATCTTTCAGGATACTCCTACGTCCTCCTCTCAAGTTTCTCTATGAAGACCTAGGGTTTTGATTTTTTAATGTATTTTAGGGCCTTCGCCTATGGATTTTCATAACAGGAAGACATTTGTTTGGCATCACCCTAGGGTACATAAGAAAATTTCCCCTCAGCCTCCCTTTGATAATTATGATGGTTCTCCTCATCTCTCTTCTCACAAGAATTCTAAAACTCAACCCCACCATAACCCTAAGTTTGATGTTATAATAGATAGGTCCTCTTTTGATAATGTAGGGGCTAATGTCTTTTCTATTCTATAATACATTTCTTGGCCTGATAATACTCAGTTGGAAAACCCTAAATTTTTGTCCTGCCACAATAAGGTTCCAGTATCTTCTGCAATGCCCCATCCTACACGAGCTTCCCTCAAACCAAACATTTCTTTTCAAAACTAGCGGCCTCCAAAAGAATCTTCCACATCTTTGATATTTATGATGGGCGGTATCTTCATCATGTAGAATGCTCACATTTACCTCCAAATCCTAAGGTAATTTTTCTAGAGAATATGATTCAAACCTTTGTTAGTAATTTGCGAGCTTCAACCCTTATTGGTAAGCTTCATTCTTCTATTTCATTTTCATCTCTTTTTTGATGGGATAAACTCTCTTGGGTGGGTTTAAAGGATTTATTTATATATATGAAAAAGGCTAGTTATTTTTTGTTTCAATTTTTAAGTCTTGATTTGGTAAGGATATGGTCTATAATTTTAAAGGTTGGTTTTGTAATGGGGTCAAGATTTTAACTTTTTCTTGGGTATCATATTCTGATATTACTTCTACGCCCCTTTCTTCATGTCATATTGGGTTTCCCTTCAAAGATTTCTCTTAGAATACAAGGATCCCCATTGTTTAGAGATCTTGGCCAATAAATTAAAAAAAATTATACTTCATGACCTTATTTCATTTGAGAACTCAGATATTCCTATTAGGGTTTGTCTCTTGCTTAACCAATCCAAACCTATTCCCCAGTCAATTTTGATGTTCTGCAAATACAAGACTTGGTCTCAACAAATCCTTGTTGAGGATCTGATCACAACAGAATCCCATTCGACATCCCTAGGTAATTTTAACTTTCAATGCCTAGGTTCCTCTGAGGTAACAAGTATAGTCTACTCAGATTTTTCTTCGGACTTCCCTAAGTGTCAATTTTTTCACCTTTGATTTTCTTCCTCGGTTTCCAGAACTCTAGGATGTAATAGACCTTTCCATTTTATTCCTGAATTCGATTCAAGTCCTGCGTTCCTAAAAGAGTTTCCTCTTGTTTTATTCCCTTTGCAATCTCTTAAAACAAACCCTAGTTTCAAAGATGTTTATGTTTATTCTTTTTTCTATACCTTGAAGAGAGGTTTGCTAGATTTTAAGGCTTCACCTTCTCAGATTATTAATGTTTAGTGTGTCATTGATATTGCTAGCAACTTTAAGTGTTCCAATAGTAGGGCCTCATCTTAACCTTTTCTTTTCTCGTCACATCCTCATTCGAGTTCTTCTCATTGGCTAGACCAATCGTTGCTCCTCAAATAGTCTATGGATTCTAAATTGAGGGAAGATAATGTGGTTTTAAATCTATTTTTTAATAGTCAACCTTTTATTCCCATGGCTTGTCCAACCTCCTCCCTACCTATATTTGAGTAGAATCAAAAGCTTACGTCTAATGATATTTTAATTTTTTTGGCCCCTAATATCATAGATGAATTGTGTGTGAAGAAGGTTTTCATATGAACAGATTGCAATCATCCCTTCTTTCTGATTCACACCAAAATTATTTATACTCTCATAATCCCCCTTTCTCCCTCAGATAAATATTTTGATTTTTCTCATAAGCTAGCCATAGGCTAGTATCCTAGGTAATCAATCTCCTCCTCTATCTATTTTTGACGCTAAAACCCCTAATAAATATGGTAGGAAACCTTTAGCATCCAGAATTAAGGATGAGATAGAAGCAGGCATTCAGTCCACTATTTTAGATATTTTTTCTCCTCTTGTCACAACTAGGATAACATGTCGCTCTCCCTATTTACAGTGAAGATTTTATCTTGGAATATTAGGGGCTTGAATACCCCTGGCGAGAGGGGAAGGATCAAAAAATTTCTCGATTCTTCTCAGGAAGATATTTTCCTTCTTCAAGAAACTAAATTGTCTCAAGAATCTTTTGATAAAATCTTTAACAATTTGTCTCACTGAGAGTCTGTTCTTGTTCCCTCTTTTGGTCCCTCTGGTGGTCTTATATCTCTATGTAACCCAAAATTAATTAAAGGTCAACTTGTCACTTTATATTCAAATTGGCAGTTGAGTTTCTCCTTGTTTGATTTCAGTTTCCTTGTATTTAATATTTATGGTCCCACTTCTCCTCAAGACAAACTTATCCTATGGAACTCCCTCATTGATTGTATTCATCAGTTTGAAGATCATAACATTATTTTAGGTGGTGCCTTTAATGGTATAAAATCCTTGGAAGATAAATGTGGGGGAATCCTATAACCCAAAAGGTTATTGATGATTTCTCCCTTTTTATCCAAGATAATGCTCTTTTTAATGTCTTTCTGATGAATGGGAATTTTACTTGGACTAATCGCAGAGCTCTCTCTCCCATCTCTATTAGACTTCAATTTTTTTGCATCCCCCATGATCTTAGGCTCTTAAACTTTACTTTTTCCTCAGAAGTGCTTGTTGCTTCAGAGTCTGATCATTTTCCCATCTCTTTATCCATTGACAAGGTGACAATAACTCCCTCTTTTAAGTCATCTTTTAAGTTTAAAAATATGTGGTTTACTAACTTCCACTTCCTCTCTCTCCTCCATTAGTGGTGGGTCAGTGCTCCTTTTTTCAAAGGCACCTGAATGTTTTAGTTCTGCAAAAGGTTAAAGTTTGTTAAGTTCAAAATTGTTATTTGGAACAAGGAGGTTTTTAAGAATATTTTTCATGAAAAATATAATGTTGAGAAAGATCTCAAGTCTATTGGTGAACATATCATCAAATTTGGATTAGAATCAGATAGTTCTAAGAAGCAAAAAAGTCCTCATGATACTACGAAGTTCTTTGTGCTAGAGCTGAAATATACTGGAGACAAAAATCCCACAAGCTTTGGCAAAAAAGGGGATACAAGAATACCAAATTCTTTCACAGCTCAGCCAAAATTAAGAAAACATCTTCTTCTATATTATCTATTAAAGATGTCAAATTTGGTTCTTGTTGACTTTGTAACAGAAAATTTTAAATGAAGGAATTTAATTTTTTTTTAAACTTTCTTGCTCCCTCTGTGCCCTTGGATGATAACAATCTCAATGTTGATAAGCTTCTAGAGCCTATTCCAAATTTTATTTCACATAAAGATTATGAAGCTCTTTTAAAACCCTTCTCAGTTGATGAACTCCATTAATTATTTTTCTCCATGGCTTTGGAGAAGTCTCCTGGTCCAGATGGTTTTACAATTTTGTTTTTTCCAAAACTGTTGGGAGATTATCCACTTTGATCTTCTAATGGCTATTGAAGAATCTCATAGAGGGCCTATGTTTTGAAAAAAACATTAATACTACATATCTTACCTTAATTTCTAAATTCAAGATCCCCCAAACCTTTGTGCATTTTTGACCTATTTCTCTTTTTAACTCTATCTATAAAATATTTACTAAGGCTATATACAAGAGATTGAATCCATTGATTTCTAGAATTGTCTCCCCTTAGCAGGGTGGTTTTTTTCCAGGTAGGTAAAACTCTAATGGTTCTTTGGTGGTACTTGAAGTTTTGGATTCTATTGAATCACATCATATTCCTTCTTTTATTGTTAAACTTTACATGATGAAAGCTTATGATAAGGTTCGTTGTTCATTCTTAATAAAAGTTCAACAGAAATTTAGATTCTCTGATCATTGATGCAAATGGATCAAGAACTATTTTTTAGGAGCATCCTTTTCTGTCATCATAAATGGTACTCCCTTACATTTTTTTTGTACTTTGTAGGGGGTTGGCCAAGGTGATCATATCTCTCCTTCCTTATTTCTCATTATGGATGAAGCCTTTAGCAGAAATATTAAAAATTATAAAGAACTCTTTATCTGGAAAGAGGTTAAAATTCCAAACACTAATATAGAAGTTAACCATAACTTATTTCTTGATGATACACTTTTGTTTGGAAGCTCCTCTATACAAGAGGCCAGGTGCATTAAGAAGACTTTGGACCATTACTCTTATGGCTCTAGTCAAGTTATGAATCCTCACAAGTCTATATTGTACATATTATTTTACACCTGATTTATCAAATAGAATTTTTTGGGCATTCTTGGCCTCTCCTTGAATAGTCTCCCCTCTACCTATATTGGGATTCCCTTCTTCTTTGGTCAAGTAAAAATTTCTTATTGGGATGGTGTCATTTCTAGATTGAAAGGTAGAATCTCTACCTGAAAGGGTCTCTAGTTATCTCTATCTGGAAGAATACTTCTTGTTGAGACTGTGCTTTTAGCCATTCCTAACTATTATATCTCACTTCTCTAGGTTCCCAAGTCAGTTATTGTCCATATGGAAAAAAAATAATTCTCTCTTTTCTATGGACAACTAATATGTCTAATGATAAGAGATTCCCTCTTGTCTCACTCCACAAAATCTCTATGGATAAATATTCTAGGGAGATGGTGTGCATAATAAAGAAATTAGGAAAATAGCATTTAGAGGCAAGCTTGTCTGGAATATGTATTTCAAGTCGGAGACTCTCTGGTGTCAGATTATGCAAGATAAATATCTAGATTCTTATAATCCTAAATTTTTTTTTAGAGTTTCTAATCTTTATGTTAGCTCTCCAACTTGTAATTTTATGATTTTTAACTTCCTATCTTGGCCAGTTCATTGTGGAGATAATGAGCTATTTTGGTATGAATCTTGGAACAGTTTCCCCTTATTGAACTCCTTGACCTTCTTTTTAGGAGTTATTCATACATTCATTCATCACTGGGGGACAATATGGTAGATTACATTGACCATGTTGATATTTTTTCTCTTAAATTCAGTTGGAAAGATTCTCTTTCTCTTCCCATATCCCCTACCCTTTCTAGGTAGTTTAATTCCATCATTTTGAATCATTCTGACTATTTGCGTAATTCTAGTGATAGGCTGTTATGGTGTCCTTCTAAAAATGGGATTTATTTGATCAAATATGGCTACAAGGATATCCAACACATTGAGACCCAAAAAGTATCACATCAAGATTTTATTTTCTGTTGGAGTAATGCAGTTCTCCCTAAAGCAGGTTTTTTTCTTTGCTTTCCATTCAAAATAAGATCCTTACAAGTGACAAGTTGGTTAAGCTACAAATAGCTCTTCCTTTGAATTGTGTTCTTTCTAGACATGTTTCAAAATCTATGGATCACCTTTTTATACATTGTACTTTTGCTTCCTAATGTTGGTCCTTTGTTATGAATAAGTTATCTATCATTTTTCTTCTACCCCTGTTGTTGTGGGATCTTTTTTAATCTTGGCCTATGCTATTTTATAACTCTCTCTTTTCTTTCTTGTGGATAATTATTCCCTCTACTATTTGGTTAATTCTGTGGGAATGTAATAAACGTATCTTTAGAAAATATCCTTCTAATCTATCTTCAGTTCTTGTCACTATTGAGAAACATATTTATGAGAAAGCAAAATCTTCTGTGACGATTCACTCTAATCTAAATACTAATTTCTCATCATGGGATAGTCAAATGGTCTCTATTTGTAAATCCTTATCAATTCCTCCTACTCCCATCTTCCCTCGTATCAGAATAATTCTTGTTGTTAGAACCTCTATTAAATGGAAACCCCCTGATTGTTATTTTAGTAAGTTAAATTTTGATGGTTCTTCTAGGGATAACCCAAGGGATTCAGGCATAGGATTTTATTTGCATAATCATCTGGGATCAGTCCTAGCTCTCAAAGATTCTCCTATTCTCCAAGAGACTAACAATGTTGCAGAAGCTTTAACTCTACTAGATGGTTTGGCTCTTGCCAAAAAATTATTGATTCCCTATTTTCCCATTGAGGGAGATTCTGCAATTATCATTAATACCTGTATTAATAGGAAAAGGTATAATTGGCATTTAAAGTACATCCTTGAGTAGGTTTGGAAGTTTATTGATTCCTTTAAAATTTCTACCATTTCTAATGTCTATAGAGAAGGTAAAGCTCTTGATGATCGCTTAGCTAATTTGTGGTGTGATAATGTAACTCTTGACACATCTATCACTGGGATTTATCTAATAAACTTTCTAGACCTTATGTCAATTATACATAAGGAATCTCTTTAACGTTTAATTTCTCTTGCATAATTAAGCATGCGTGTAATTGTTGATTTATATATGTTTATATATTAAAAAAATTAAATTTATTTTCTTCTTCAAATATAAATTCACATGTATGGAATTTAATATATATGTATTTATATTTTTCGGGTAGTAGAATTATATCATTTCAATATATTAGGATACATATGTTGGCTATCATCTGTATGGTTTTAATTATTTTAGAGTGTGAATCGTACATTACTTTTGTATGTACTTATTTCAGTATTTCCTTGGCTAGTCTAATTTTGGTAGGTTTTGTATTCACATGAGTTGTCTCGTCCTTCCTCTTTCCTTTCTCTGTCACCTTTGGATTTGGTTCGTGTGAGGGATATGTGGCTTTCCTACCATCTTTTCTTGGCTTCACATTTATGATCAATACAACTTCTTTTCTTATCTTCTCCAGGCATTTGGGTGATCTGTCCATTTTCATTCATGTATATTTATGTTTGGTTTATGTGTGTCATCACCATCGTTGATTTTTGTATATCTTTCTTTCATGCTTCTCAGGTCTTGCATTATTTCTTTTTTTATCTCACATATCTAGAGTAAGCGTAGCCTTTATTTCTTTCCTGCTAACTTTATGTTGTTGTCTTGCTTGTTATCTTTGCTCTATGTTTTGTGGGAAGATTTCATTTTCCTATTCTTCGAATTACCTATGCATACATATGGTTTTGTTTTCCCTTTTGAGAGCTTGCTTCTTTCTCTGCACTTGTTCTGCTAGCATGAGATAATTCTTTTTAATTAGTCTCCTAGTTTATAATGTCCACGGGACCGAATTCTTTGGTTGGAGATAGTACAAAAATTGAGGTATGTTCCTCTTGTAATTCTTTGCTTATGGATCTTTTTCCACGCAATTATAGATTCTTTTTGAAGGTTGAAAATTGGGAAAAGTTGTTCTTGGGTTTTATTAACGATGACTTTCTTGCCACTATTTTTAATTGTGAGCACCCACATTCGAAGAGGCATTAAAAAGGGTTATTGTCTTTGACATTTTTGTTAGAATAAATAAGAGGGGGGGTGAACCAGTGGCCACAAAAATTAATCCAATAATCCAACCAAAAATTATATCACATATAGAAAACCTCTAGTTATCTTTAGTCCTACAAGATGTATTCCTTGAGTTAATCTAACATATATATATATATATATATA
>MU223437.1:2318126-2358777 GCA_018584345.1 Thuja plicata | reverse complement strand
ATGTATATACATATATATATATATATACATATATATATACATACATACATATATATATATATATGTATATATATATGTATATATACATATATATGTATATATATATCTGCCTCTTCTACCTTTTTAATGTGCTCAGAGGTGAACTTCACTCTGTCCACGCAGTTGGCTATAACTTTATTTCCCTTAGCTGCCAATTCTTTCAGTATGGATTGCCCAATCTTTAAAGAGTTCAAGTCTAAGGTAAAGTTCTTTACCAAATCATTTAGTCTCTCCTTTTTGTATTCATCTTCTGCAATCTTAGTAGCTAAATCTACTAGGTTTGTAAAATGTGTTTTGAAGTTTGTTAGAATGTTGTCCACATCTTCAACTGATTAGACTTTGGCTACTTTCTGATCAGCAGGCACTAAGTCATTCAATATGTTCACTATTTCCAAAAAGTGAGGGTTCCTCATTACTTGTTTCTCCTTTTCTTTTTTCATAGAAAGAACGTTGATCTTGATCAAGTCTTCTTCTCCCCATGCATCTAGACTTGCTGAATCAGGAGTTAACCTTGACAACAATGAGGTAGATGGTTGAGTGGATGGTGAGAATATAGTATTCTGACTTGTATCCATGCATTCAAGCTTTACTGGTATCTCTTTTATTGGTGTCTTATCACCTTGAGTATCTTTTTCTTCATTTATGTCAATTGGATCATTGGTGGGAGCTTCATCTTGTTGTACAAAAGTACCATTAGTGCACATTTCTTCAGTGCTTACAAATGCTTTATCAACTATGTCCATGTCTTTGTCAGATGCTGTCATGGATATCTTGATGTTATCATACACTATAGTATCTTCTGAGTCTTTATCTATATCAGAAGTTATTGTCACTGTGGGCGCTGAAACCTGTGGACCTTTTGTAGGTGCTTTCTGACTCACTGGTTCTGTGGCCTGTTTGGGAGGAGCTGGAGTAACCTTTGTTGTGGGTATCATTGATGGATACATGTGTCTATCCATAAACACTTGTGCAAATTCCCTTTTAGTCTCCTTACCTATCTGCTCATACTCTTTGTTCATAATCTATAGGGTCCTTGTCTTAGTTCGGAGATGAGGCTTCACCAAATCTAATAATATAACCTTCTCATCATGTGAGCATACAGGGAGAAGAGTATCCAATGTTTCTTCTCTTATCCTCATGTCTTCCTCAATTGCATGTCTTTTCATGATCTCCAATAAGTTCCATAATTGATCCAGTATCACTGTCTTGAGTTCAATAACTGACTTCTTAAACTTCATCATATGAGATATGATCATAGAGTGTATCTCAGTGTTATCAATTTCTTGATACTTGTCATATACTTTAGAAAGTGTATCTAATCTCCCTTCATTCATAATCTTGTTCTTAAAAAAATTTAGACTAGGTCTAAATCCTACCTCAGGAGGAGCTTGAGTATTCTTTTCTTTGCTCTGTGTGTTCCTTGATGACGGATGATTTATGGGCGCCTATTTTCTTCCTCTAGACTTCTTGCTAGGTATTTAAGGTGGAGATGAGTCTAGGTCAATAGTGGTAGAGGGCGCAAAGGTGCTCTCAACTTTCTTCTTCTTCTGGATTTGTTCAGCCTTCTCAAGTTCTTTTGCTATCTTGGCACCTCTAGCTTTGTCAAGATCTTCTTGAGTGACTCCATGTACTCTTAGAATGTTAGATGTAATTCTAGAGGCCTTCCTCTTGTTATCATCACAATGTAAGATAGTATCCACTTTATTAGTCTTCTCTCTGTAAGTGCCCCATTTAGGTTCATTAGGATCTTTGGGCGTGGACAATAGAACTTGCACATATCCTTCTAGAAAGTGCAATCTATTTCCACCATAAAACATATGGTATCCTTATATTTTTAAACTATCTTCTCAGATAATCTGAACCTTTTCTGCATCTTGATCCTAAATGTCTTTATATCCATATCCATGGCATCCCTTGCACTGCTCTCTAAAGTCTCCTTAAGTGAAATCTGAGACATTGTGGGTTTGCTCCTGTCTAGATAAAGGTTTGCAACCTTTCCAACTATATGGAAATACAAGTACATGATTAAAGATCCAAACTTGAATGTCTTGCCCCTGTTGTGCTTGATGATTCAAATGTTGTCAATCAATTAACCATGCAAGATCTCACATAGGTTGTATTGAGTGTTATCCTTCACCATTTTGATAGATGCTAGGACTGTTTCTATAGAGACACTGTTCAACCTGCTTGCTTGCTGAAACTTATACCCAAGTATCATTGTTAAAAGTTTTATGTCATCTTCTTTGATAGGGTCAATTATCATTCTATGCTTGTCACTTCTAGATAGACAGACTTGTTAAATTTTCTTCTTGACATCCTTTCCAGTGGGAAAAACTGGTCCAGTCTTGGGAAGTCTGGTTAATTCATGGATTAGGTCTGTAGTGATGTGCACATGGACCTCACCAATCCAATAAAGATCATCATGTATTCTGCTTAGCAAAATCTTCACCCATTCTGGCTCATCAAACTCATAGACATTCGAGTATTCAAAAATAGGGTTACCAATCAAGTGCACGAACTCATCCTTGAATGTGTAATCAAGTTTCATCATAGATCACATGTGAGTGGCTATGCTGATATCTTCTATTGTTTCCTTCTTACAATAGACGTACGCGCGGATATCTTCCACGTGAGAAACAGCTAGCGGGGTTTTGGAGAAATCCCCTTCCACATCATCCAGTATGGATTTGAATGGATGTTTCTTGAATACAAATCTCTTCCTTTCTGCAATATCAAATACTACTGGAGTCACTATACTTACTTGGAACTTGCTTAAGTAGGGTTTCACAAAATTTAAAAATGGCGCAACTGCTAGGGTTCTGTTCCAAACTTCTTATCCATTTGCTTAATTGCCAAATCTGTTATGCTTCCATGCCTTGATGCCTAGTGCTCTAATGCTCTCCAAATTCTGTGATCTTGAATGCAAGTGTGTAGAAGATTGAACACTTACTTTCTTTTATAAAATCTACCACATTTAATGTTTGCAACCGTACGCAAATTTCTCAGAGATTTTGAAAATTTGATCCTAATGCATTTTAGACAATGCGTGAATGCATAGAGAAATATTATGTGCTTATAACCATGAATTCATAGGTGCACACTTAGAGGTGAGTATACCAACTGTGCAGGGGTCCTGAGCTAGAATAGCTCCCCCTAAGACCAAGAAGGTATATTCAAGCAGAAGTAGAGGGTGCGTCCACTGTGGATGCATCAACTACTTTGTCAACATCATTGTCCTTCCTTAATTCAACCCAAATTTTGCTTGAATCTTCATTTTCTTGAACAAACTTGACTTCTCCTTTTTCTTCAAATAGTGATTTCTTAGGATCCTCTTGCTTTTGAGTTCTGGATCTACAAAACCTTGAGATGTGTCCAGCCTTTCCACATGTGTGACAAATGATAGGAGGTCTGATGCTCTTGTTCCTCATGCTACATTTCTTTGTTGTGTGTCCATTGTAGTTACATATCATATATGTAGTGTTCTACAGATTCCTTTGAGGTTGATTTCTTTGATTGTTTTGATTCATTCTTCATTGCTTCTGCTCTAACTGATTTCTTTGATTTGTTCTGCAATGTATAGCCTTGTGACCAAAATTATTACAGGAGAAACAATAACCATTGAAAGGTCTTACCTCTTTGCAATCTCTTTCCAAGTAACCATGTTTGTTACATGCATAAAAAGTTCTGTTAACTTGCTTGATTTCCCCTTTAGGTGGATCTGTTTTAATCTCTTCAACATTTTCAACTTCCTTTTATTTTGAAGATGCTTTATGAGGTTTCTTTCTTTCTTGCAATGAATTGACTTCAATTTTTGCTACACTGAATCCAAGACCAGTAGTGTCACCTTTTTGTTTTTGTGCATTGAGCTGAGATTGAAGTGAATTAGAACTTGTGTGGAGTTTATCAATCTTATTCTTTGCTTCTGTTAATTCAAATTCCAACTTTTTCTTTATGTTTTTCAATTCCAGGACTTTCATGTTTTCTTTCAAAAGTTCATCATCTAGTTGTTTGCTTTCTTTGATCTTTTCTTCAATAGCAATTTGGCTGTCTGTGAGTTGTTCATCTAGATTTTCAACTTTATCTTTCAGAGACATATTCTCTTCATTGATCTTTTTGATCAGTTTCCCTAATCACTTGTAGAACAATCTTTCAAATCTTTTCTTAATTTCTTGATAAGCATTTGTGAGTCATCAACTTTTAGTCTAAGTTCTTCATTTTCTTTTTCAGATCTATCAAGATCTTTAAGGGCTGCTTCAAGATTCTTTTTTAAATGTTTTGCTTCTGCTGAGTCCATGATCTCCTCAAGTGGTTAAACTTATTTTATGAGGACCAGATCTCTGATACCAATTGTTAGAAACACTGAGAGGGGGGGGGGGGGGGAATCAATGTTTGTCTATTAATTACTTNGAGGGGGGGGGGGGGTGAATCAATGTTTGTCTATTAATTACTTTTCAGAAACTTAAACATAAATCAAACATACATTGAATGAAGCTTAACATAAGAACTCATAACGCATGATATGATTACAGGGAAACCTTGATTAGAGGAAAACCTTGGCGGGAATTAGTACCCAAAAATATTGTACTAGGTATAATGAACTTGTTAAAGTTCCTTTGCCCTAGTAGAAGCAGTCTTTACAATATGAGTACAATGACCTGGTTAAAAGTCTCACCCTGTTAGGAGTCTTATACAATAACCTGTTAAAGGTATATGGCTCACTGCCTAGGCTCACTACCCAATAGGATGAAGGCTACAACCTTCTGAAAGATGATATACACTATATCAAAATGAACTATTGTGATGACACTGCTATCTGATCAGTTCCATGTATGCATGAATGCTCTTACTCTCTTAAAGAGCTATATCATATACTAACTTCATCTTACTACTCTTCAATATCTTCCTCTTACATAATCATTGATGCTTTTAACATAACTTTACATTACATACTTATATGTTCATATCCGAATAGGCGCGACGCAAAACAAAACACTAGTCAGCCCTAAAAAAAAATATACAACGCTTCCAAAAAAGTCATCTCAAGTGTGTTTACTGCAATTTTAATTACATAATTACAAACATATAACCAAAGGTGCTTGGCCATTACATTACAAAATAAGTCATGCTGATCAAAACACTAGTCGGCTTCTATGCTTTGTCTTCTAGACTGCTGGTCTACTGATTTGTCTGTAACTTTGCCATACTGTTGTTCTATACTATGCGTGTCTAGATGTAGCATTTACATGTGTCATACAACATATATTTGAATGCACATACGCTGAATCAATCTCTCGCATGTGCACTGATGTGCTGATCACTGAGTATCTCTGTCTCCCATGTTTTCCATACTTAGTGATTTTGTCTTTCAAGATAGAAACTAGACATGACTTTGTTGCCATGATGACAACACAAAATGAGGCATGCATCCTTAGGAAGTCAACTTGCCAACACACATGACATAAGCTTTTATGCCACAACAAAATATCTTCATTTCTATTAAACAAAAAAGTGGTCTTAATATCATCAAGATAGAATAGGTTACCTTTTGTTTGTTCACCACTACCGATCAACCTTTCTATTTCATCATAGATCTTTTCCTTTTTGTTCTCAAATGCAGCTCGATGTCCTGTGTTATTCAATTGTGCAACACTCAATAGATTATAGTTAAGTCCTTTCCCCCAATATGCATTTTCACATCTGATCAGATTATTCAACATGATGGTTCCTTTACCTTCAACTGGACGAGGTGAGTCATTACCCATCCTAACTGATCCACCATTATAATATTCAAAAGTTTCAAAATTTTCCTTATCTCTAGTCTTGTGGTGAGTAAATCCACTATCAATAATCTAGAAATCATTTTTACTAACCTTAGATATGAGTGCAGTTTCAACATACCTTTCTTCTTCATTTGAATCATCCTTCATAGCAACAAATACCACCTCAATATCTTGATCAGATTCGGTGTCAGTATTTCCATCTTTGTTCTCTGCCAGGTAACAAGCCTTCTTTCCTTTGTCCTTGTAGTCTTGGTTATCTCTTATGTCATATTGTTGGTTTCTTTGGTAATCTCAGTCATCACCTCTGTCAAATTTCTTTTCATAAGATCTATCATTGTTTCTGCCATCTTTTCTCTTGTTACGGCATCTAGAAGCAAAGTGTCCAATCTCTTTGCATTTGAAACATACCAATGATAATTTACCTTTATATCTACCTTTTCCTCTTTACAATATTCTAGCCATTAGTGCTTCAATTTCATAAAGTTCTTGTTCATCACTATCACTTTCAATATCATTTCTCATAGTGTGTTTATGACTTGATTTACTTATTTTTAGATAATATTTGAATGCAGTCTCAATAGTTGGTGATGAGCCTCTCAAAAGGCCATCTTTTCGATGTGTTTAATTCCTTTTTCAGCATTTTTTTTTCAAAGAAGAAACTTTAAACTTATGGTTTTTATATAGTTTATATGTAAGGACATAAGTAGGTAAAATGGAAGGTAAAAACATAATGTATTTTGCTTGGAACTGATGGATAGAAGTTGCAGGATATAAGTGATTGCATGTTGAATAGATAGTCCTTTTCCCTATGCTATGTTTATGGGTAGTCTCCTTCCTATTGCCGAATGTTGTGTAAGAATATTGAATGAAATCTCACACTTCTTTCTTAGTATTAAATGATAAAATATATTTATGCGTCAGAAATACTGTATGCTAACCATTTTGTAGGAGTCAAGTCATGGCACATTCAAGATTTCCAGCATGGCGTTGAAAGGGTCAATGACAGCCGTTACCTTTAGAAGCACCAACATAAAGAAAGGAATTAAGTAATGTGTTTGAAGATGGGCATGTCGCAGAACTCTCATGGAGGAACGAGTCAGTTCAGTTCTTGAGAAGACACCGCGTGCAGATCTAGAACCACTGCATGCTATATTCTGGGAAGAACTTGAAGACCTACTATTGTTGTTCGAGATTTTTTTTATGAGCATGATGTATCCATTAGTGATCCTCATTAATGGAGTGATCCTAGATTTATCTAGTAGTGTAGTTCCTCCTTAGATAAGTAGAATTCTGTAGTTCCACAGGGGAGTTAGTGGATATAATTTATAGAATATAATTTGACATTGTAGCACTGTTTATTTTCCAAGTACATTTCCTCCATGAATGAATAGAGTGCATAATTTGAGTTTCAGTCTCTTATCTTGATTGCATTTCTATTCACTCACCCAAGGGGGCCCACTTGGTGATTGAATCTTTCTATTAGATTAGAAGTTATTTCCTTGCTCATTAAGAAGTAAATAGAACTTTGTTGTTCCTGCAGCCACTAGTAATAGAACTGGTGCACTGTTCCTGCAGCATAGGCGAGCAGAGTAACCCCTACTCATGATTACTATTTTCTTAGCATAATTGCATTCAATTGAGATAGTATAGATTCCTGAAGCATAATGTATTTCGATTCCATAGGTTTAGCCATGAGAATCAAGGAGGTTTGAATCATATACTTTGCAAACACCATTCCAAGTTTACATCCCTGGTCGATAATTAAATGAGACTACATAATCTACTTAGCAGCCCTTTAGGGTGTCCAATCCTGAAGTAGAAGTCCAATGCTATGTGTTTCTGAGATGATTTTTTGGCCAAGCATGTTAAGCGCTGCTACCAGGGATGGTGTTAGTTCAAGCCTACTTTGGTGTTCATGATTCTAGTTTTAATAATCTAGGATTTAATTTCAAGAAAGCATTTTATGCATAGAAGAAGAGATCCCCACGAAATATTCCTTCCTTGTCAATAACAGGATGAACCATTTGATCTTTTTAATCCTGAGCCTGAAGAACCCCAAGTAGATAGTGAAGAAGAAGATCCGTTTGAAAATCCGTTTGCAGACGCCCAAGGAGAAATTTCATCACCCTCATCCTCCAAAGAATCGCTACATTTAGAGGTCCTTTTTGATGAGCCTGAGTATCATGACAACCCATTAGATCTTATTATATACCAGCCACCACCACAAAAACAACCAGGTCCCCCTCCAAGGATGGCTCACCCTACCTTTCCCTTCCCAATTCCTCCTCAACAAGGTAACCAAAACTTGAAGAACATTCCAGCCACTACACTACCAAAATTCTATGGACTTATCACTGAAGATCCAAAAACCTTCCTCTTCGAGTTTGATACCCTCTGCAGGAGCTACAACTACACAAATGATGCCCATAAGCTGAAGCTATTTCTGTCAACTCTCAAAGAGGCTGCTCTAAGGTGGTTCACGAGCCTCGGAGCTAATGCTGTAGCAAATTGGAATGCCATGAGCAACATGTTTCTTGAAAAATACAAATAATACTGTAGAGGATGGGATTTAAAAGGAGAAGACATCTTCAAGATGTCACAGAAAGAGGATGAAACCTTGGAAGAATATGTTTCTAGGTTTATTTTTAACTTGCAATGCAATGCTCAACACCAGTTCAATGAGGAATCACAGAAACATCTGTTCCTCAAAGGTGTCAATGAAGGAAGCATAGAAGCCTTGGACCTTATGGCTGGTGGCAAAATCACCCAGAAAAACTGGGTAGAGGTTAAGACCATATGTATGAATTACTCAAGGGCTACATTAAAAAAAGGAAGAGGACTAAGGGACTTGCCTAAAAAGACAAATGGCTCCGGAGTGTCTAAGATAGAGCTGTCCAACCTCTTGTCTAACTTCAAGTAGGAAATTATTAATGACATGGCCACTTAGTTGGACACCATGCAAGCCTAAAGGAAGAAAGAGGACGCAGAAGCTGTGCTGGCTGAATTCTGCTCCCACTGCAGGGAGAAGAAAAGAAACTATCAATGCAAAACTATTGCATCTGTGGACACTACTTCAATGCCCACCGAGTTCAAAGCAATAGATGAGGAGAATGGAGAAGTATTTTACGTGGCTCAAAGGTGACCATGGGCTCAGAGACAAGGTATGCCTCAAGACCCCTTAAATAATTTTGGTTATAATAATAATAATAGTAATCAGTGGCAGAATCAAAACTCCCACAATTCTGTCCCTCAAGGATAGAATTGGAATAACTAGAACTTTCAGCAGCCACAATATAAATAGAACTTCCAACCTCAGTTTAACACATATCAATAGTATTTTAATCCATATCAACAACAATTTAATCCATACCAGTAGCCGCAACAGAATAACCGATGGCAACCACATGGTAACTGGAAACAACAACCTCAGTGGGGACCCAATCAGCCTAATCAACAACAAGCTATTATGCCTCCACCTTAGCAACAAGCTATTATGCCTCCACATCTTGTAGCCAATAATAGTCCTCAGAAACCACAGTTTCCTGCAGAACCCATTCCAAAACAAATAACAAGCAACAAGCCTATTCACTGCAAGTGAATGATATCCACCTAAGATCAGGGACCACATTGCCTGCACCAAGAGCACCCATAATAACTAATTTTTTTGATATTGAGGAATCTTGTGACAATCAAAATACTACTGTCCCACCTGTTGCACCACCTATTCCAGTTGATAAAATCCCACCTTTTCCGCAGAGATTGGCCCAACCTTCAGTATCCCCTAAGGAGAATATATCCACCTACGATCATGGACCACATTGCCTGCACCAAGAGCACCCATAGTAACTGATTTTTTTGATACTTGGAGGCTTCTGACAATCAAAATATTGCTGTCCCACCTATTCCAGTTGAGAAAATCTCACCTTTTCTGTAGAGATTGGCCCAACCTTCAGTATCCCCTAAGGAGAATACTATTGCAAATGACCTGATTGACCAACTGAAGAAAATGACTGTCCAAATACCATTATTAGATGCCCTCAAGGAAATTCCAATATATAATAAAGTAATCAAGGAAGTCTGTATCAAGCACCCTGGTAGGAAGAAGAAAGACCCTAATACTGTCCATGTTCTTGGACAACTTTATGATCTCATTCTTAGTAAAGATTTTATGCCTAAATACTCTTGTAAAGGAGAAAAATGAATGTTTATGGAATAAGAGTGTTTTGATACTCAAATCACTTATCACCTTAAATTTAATGTTTAGTGTGGAGGGATAAATAAGACATTCCCTTTTATTCTCAAATGCACAAAGAAATGATCCAAATTGATCAACCCAAAAAGGATCAATACATAAATGAATCAATCTATTGGAAATAAGAATAAAGAAGGAGATCCTAGGTTTCCCTCTTAAAATGTGGCGTGTGTGAATGTAAATGTGTGATAGATTTGGAATGATTAAGGATTTGAAATGAAATAGATAGGAGGAATGTACTAACCTTGAAATATTTCAGATCAAAGAATGTTGTTTTCTGGGGTTTATACTTAGTTTTTGGAAAATCTGAAGTACGATCCAGAAAGGAAACGCAGAGACGAACAAAACCCAGAAATCTTTTTCTGTTTCAATGTCATCTTATGAAAAAGGTCGACCTTGACCCACAAATGTCAACCCTGACCCAATAATATCAACCCTAAACTCACAGATCTGAAAGTGACTTTGTTTGCGGATCCTAGAAGTTGGCCAAAAAGGGTATGCATATCTGGTCTCAAATCTATTGTTCTAAACCTGTACCTGCAATAAAAAGAGGTTTGCTTGTTGTGGGGGAGGATTTTACCTTAATCAAACCCCGATTTAGGAATCAACCTTGAAATCAATAATTAAAATAAGAATGCTAGCAAGTAGTAGAATTGAATCTAACAATGAAGCTATGATATTGAATAGATATGTAATTGTAATTCAAATGTAAGCAAGTATGTAAATATGAAAGCATGGAATTTAGAAACCATAAACCTCCATGATTGTATGCTTGGAATCCACCTTGAAGAGATGATGAAAGTGTCTTGAGGATGCACAAAGGATCTTGAAGGAAGATCACACCATCATGATGGGTAGATCTAGGGCTTGAATAATAAATCTTGAATGCTTGAACCAAATCCCTTCAAAGGCTTGAAAGCTTGAATCATTGAACTTCAATGGAGGAATTGAATGCTTGAGAGGAAGACTTGAACAACTTGAGAGCTTGAAAACATTTAGAACAATGGATGCTTGAGCAAAATCTTGGCTAGAGCCTTTTTGCATTTAGAAGACTTAGAGAAAATGAGAGGAGAAGGCTTCCTTTTATATGAAATTAGGGCACAATCTTCT
The DNA here is from genome assembly GCA_018584345.1 of Thuja plicata. Lineage (NCBI taxonomy): Eukaryota > Viridiplantae > Streptophyta > Pinopsida > Cupressales > Cupressaceae > Thuja > Thuja plicata. The sequence continues at coordinate 2,347,596 of MU223437.1, read as the reverse complement.
AAGGATGCTGACATAGGAGAATTAAATTCCAATTAGACCCATGCCCCTAGAAGAGGACCTATATTGAATATAATTTAAGATTTACTACTTCGGAACCCCAAAACAGTCGACCCAGAAGTGGGAAATGAATTTTGGATGACTTCTGACAACCAACAAATTTCCAAATTTGAAAGGGTGACCCAGGTCAAGGTCAAGGTCAACCCTGACCTAGGTCAAGGTCGAGGTTGACCTTGACACAGGGGGTCAGAACCCCTGGAAAAAGTGCCAGGTAGGATAGAAGGTGCCCATAGAGGCCCAATCAGGGTCCTAAACAGGCATAGAAGTAGGAGATGATGTAGAAAGGAGGGGACAGTATGATGGTGGTCAAAAACATCCCCTAAGGAGGGTTAAAAATTCTTAACATGGAAGTGCTTCCATTTTAAGATGATACAACTCTGATCCTGGGAGTCCAGTGGTTACCATTCACATTAATGGTATACAAATACAGAATGTCTTGGTTGATCTAGGAGCCTATATTAACATAATGACTATGGATGTGTTGTTAAGGCTTAGTATCATTGGGTTGAGGGAAACACCCACTATTCTCCAGTTAGCTGATAATTCAACTGTCAAACTAGATGGTATGGTAGAGGATATTGTTGTCACACTAGATTCCTTAGACTACCCCTCAGATTTCATCATCCTGTCTCCCAAAGCCACACTAGGAGGGTATCCATTAATCCTAGGAAGGCCTTGGTTAGCCACAATAGATGCTTCCATTGCATGCCACTCAGGAAAAATGACCATATCTGATGGTATTAATACTAAGAAATTAACCATGTATTCTCCAGCCAAACCTCAAGCTGAACTTGATCAAGTTGTATGGCCGAGTCTAGGAGATGCCCCCCTTGAAGCCAATTCAATATAGCAGCTTATGGTTATTGGTAGAAATCCATTCATGGTCTCACAGGAAGAGGATGAAATACTAGTAGCAATCCTTACAAACTAGTATGGCTCTGAAGAACCATCAAGTCATCAACCTAACTATTCTCTACAAACCATATTGCCTAAGAAGTCTTCATCCAAGTTTCCTGCAACACCTGATTATCTCCATACTTTGTTACCCCATAAAATAAAGTCACCTTCTTTTGCAGAAGTTCTTATGTTGGATAAAGTTAAAAGAGTGCAAATTGCCTCAGGTAGGGAATTGAATGTCAATAAGAATCTCACTGAATTTCAGATGTCTAACCTTGTCCAGTTTTTGCAAAAGAATCAGCAAGCTTTTGCATGGGATTATACTGACATAAAGGGGATTGACCAAAAATTGTGTACTCATAAGATTTATATTAGTCCTGAGTCTAGACCTATTAGGCAACCTCAAAGAAGAATAAACCTTGCATTAACAGATGTAGTAAAGGCTAAATTACAAAAACTTCTCCAAGTTGGCTTCATATATCCCATTTCTGATAGTCAGTGGGTCTCCCCTCTTGTAATCAGCCCCAAGAAAGGTGGCAAATGGTGAGTTTGTGTGGACTATAGGGAGCTTAATAAAGAAACCAAGAAAGATCTCTTTCCATTTCCCTTTATTGACCAAGTACTTCACAACCTTGCTGGAATTTTTTTTTTTTCCATTCTTGGATGGTTTCAGTGACTACAACCAGATCCAGATATCACCAGAAGACCAGGTTAAAACAACATTCACCTATCCATGGGGAACATTTGCTTATTTTGTCTTACAACTTGGGTTATGTAATGCACCTGCTACTTTCTAGAGGGCAGTGTTAAGCATTTTTTCTAACATTGTTGCTAACTGTGTTGAAATATACATGGATGATTTTACTATATATGGAACTACATTTGAAGAAGCTTATACTATTTTGGAAAAAGTTCTACAAAGATGTCAGGACTAAAATATCTCACTTAATAGTGAGAAGTGTTATATGATGATGGAGGAGGGAGTTGTCTTAGGGAATTACCTCTCATCCTTTGGTATCCAAGTTGATCCTGCAAAGATTTTAGTAATCGTCACACTCCCAACCCCAGCAAAGTAGAAGGATGTCTAGAGTTTTCTTGGTCATGCCGGTTACTATAGGAGATTTATCAAGAACTTCAGCCAACTTGCCACCCCATTATATAATCTATTGAAGAAAGAAGTAGAATTTGAATGGACACCATACTGTGAGTCATCATTTCAGCAGTTGAATGATGTGTTGACAAAGACCCCTATTCTTAGAGGACTAGACTAGAAGCTTCCCTTTCATATCCACACAGATGCATCTAACTATGCAATTGGAGTAGTGCTGGGTCAAAAAGAAGGAATAGTTGAGCACGCCATTTATTACATAAAAAAAAATTTGCAAGATGCAGAAATAAATTATAATGTTACTGAGAAAGAACTTCTTGCTGTAATCTATGCATTAAATAAATTTAGAGATTACATAACTGGTTATGAAGTATTTATTTATACTGATCACTCAGCGATCAAATACTTGATGAATAAATCGCTCATTTCTGGTAGGTTAGCTAGGTGGTTACTCCTCCTACAGGAGTTTGATATAACCATCATTGATAAACTAGGAAAAGCTAATGTCGTTGCTGATTTTCTCTATAGATTACAAGTTCTTGATGATCATGCAACAATTGATGGCAGCTTCCCGGATGAGAACCTATTCTCTCTTACAACTTACAATCTGTGGTATGTTGACATCACAAACTAACTTGCTACAGGATGAGCACCACATCATTTCTCACCCCGTGAATGCCGGCTGCTGGCTGAGAAAATTTTCAACTTTTCATGGATATCTGGATTTATTTTCTACACAGGTCCTGATCAAGTCACCCACAGATGTGTCTGTGAAGATGAGACCTATGACATCCTTCGGGCATGTCATGATGAGCCATGTGGTGGCCATTTTTTCTTGAAAAAGAACATCATACAAGGTATTGACAACTGGTTATTATTGGCCTACATTACATAAAGATGCAGCTAAGCATACCCAACACTGCGACCATGAATGCCAAAGGATGGAAAATCCCATGAAGACTGATGAAATGCCCCTGTAGCCTCAGGTGGTGGTAACACCATTTGAAAAGTGGGGAATCAACTTTTTCGTCCTCATTGAGACATCTTCACATGGTAAGTCTTATATATTAGTATGCACTGATTACGCCACAAAATGTGTTGAAGCAAAAGCAATGAGGCATGCAAGGGACCATAAAGAATCAGAGTTTCTATATGAATTTATTTTTACTAGGTTTGTAGTGCCTCAAGAAATAGTAACAGATTAAGGGGCACAGTTCACCTCTAACATTATTGTTGAATTGATGAATGAGTACACGGTGAGGCATGGTAAATCTTCACCATACCATCCTCAGGCCAATGGACAAGATGAGATCACAAAATAGGAGATAGAGGCCATTCTGACAAAAATAGTTTCCATTCACAAAAATGATTGGGGTACTCACCTTCCTAAAGCCATCTGGGCTTACCGCACAACTTGGAAAACCACTACTGGATTCAATCCTTTTGAGTTGGTCCATGGGAAATCTGCATCCATGCCTATTGAGTTTCACCATAAGACTCTCAGGATGGCATTGGAATTGGATATTAACCTAAAAAAATCACAAGAGGACAGGCTCCTACAGGTCAATGAATTGGATGAATATAGGAAATCTTCACTTCATAACACAGAACTGATTCAAAAGCAGTGAAAGAAGTGGCATGACAGATTCATAAAAGATAAAAAAATTTCCATTGGCGATTGGGCATTTCTCTATGATTCAAGATATCAGCATACTCCTGGAAAGTTCAAACCCGTTGGTTAGGGCCCTATGAAATAGTCTCAGTATTTGATAATGGTGTCGTTTAGCTCTCTATAATTGATCCTGTCAAATTCAAACTCCTTGTCAATGGGCATCATCTAAAGATATATCACAAGCCTAAGAGTCATTAGGAATTCCTACAGTAGTTCCAACAAAACTCAGATAGCACCCTTCCTGCAGCAGAAACATCTGGGTCTTCCACCTAGATTTCTGTCAAGCTATGATTTTATTCCAGCTTCCATAATAAACATTTCACTTCCGTGATTTTCTTTCTTCATAATAAAAATTTTCATCACCTTTCTCTGTTCCATGTGTCCGCACCACTGCATCACTCCATCAGTGCGTGTCGCCTAGCATTACTCAACTTAGGCATATCCCTTTTACTCGTCTTGTGATCTTTAGCTTTATTCTTTAAAATATCTTCAAAGAACACAATCTATGATACCAATTGTTAGAATAACTAAGAGCGGGGGGGGGGGGGAATCNATCTTTAGCTTTATTCTTTAAAATATCTTCAAAGAACACAATCTATGATACCAATTGTTAGAATAACTAAGAGCGGGGGGGGGGGTGAATCAGTGGCCTGAAAAATTAATCTAAATAATAGTAGTAACCCCAAGGTGTGCTCACAAAATACTTTAGACAAGACCTAACTTTCCCTAGTCCACTTAGGATCCCAATTCCCTTTAGGACCACACTAGCCTCAATAAAATGAGCCTAATAATACTTCAAACTCTTTACAAATAGTTACAACTATTGTGTTTCACCTTGAAGGACATCCACCATTAGTTTTGTCTCAAAATGCTTCTCATTGGTTTTGAAGAATTCCAATTCTAAATCATTCATACCAACTCCACACATGCTACAAGGGCCTTGTACACTCTTTGTATGTTCACTCTACATCCATACATTTAAATTTCCATATGTCTTCACTCCCCATTTAGTCAAGTTCCAAAATTACACCCAAAATGACCCTATTAGGCCTATAAGACCAATTAGCCCTATCCAGATGGTTTTTCAAGATTTAATCTTAAAAAATCCACACAACCACTAAAACAAATCAAGGATTAAAATACCCTTTTGGGAAAAATAAAATATTTTTAAGGTCTAGGGTCCCCAAGTCCTCCATACACCTTTGTCCTGAAATGTAGGGTTATTAGGCCTATTTTGGCTCGTCACAAGCTCTTCACTGATTTCTATGGAAAAATCAATCCAAATGGATTGGGTGGGTTCTAAACTCATTACTAGGGATCTATGAGACCCTAAAGACACTGATACCACACTTTTTTTAGGACTCCCATGCACACCCTTGTCTCTACATTCTTATTTACACCTGCCATACACCTAACCGAACTGTCCTAGCTCACCTAGGGCGGGGCTTCAAAATTAGTAATTCAACTCCTATGACCTCCTACCTACATATGTACACTATAAAGAGACTCCCCTAGCATATTAATTCAACCTTTTTAATTTCCTACGGTTGAATTTTATGGGGGAGCCATAAAACCAAAATCTCTCTAAACTTGACTAGCAGACTACATAGTTATTGAACAATTTCCTGCACCTATCAAATCAAGTCTACACTATTTGTAGTCTGAATGAAAAATTATTAGATAGTCTGCTACTACATTAATCCACACTTATATCAGTTATTTCAATACATTAAATCACAAAGAACTCTCAAAGAAGTCGACTATACTCTATTTTCACAAAAACTCGCTCTATTATTTTTCAAAAACTTGCATACATCAACTCTACCTTAGGAAACAAACCATAGAGTGTCTAAAGATAATTCCTCCACCATTTCAGCCACTAGAATTCATTTTCCACTCCTAGAATGGAGGGAATCCAATGTTGTGGAGTTGCATGCAACATTTGCAAAAAGTTGCAAATGTTGTCATGCCAAGTTTTAGCATCTTTTGCATTTATGATTCAAAATGCATTTTGGGGCCTCTAACCCATTTAGTTTGATGAAATAACATCATTTATGTCTCCTTAAGCACATTTCTACCCATACATTGGTCTTGGACACATTTAGACCTCATTTTGCAAATGTTAGACCAAACTAAGGACTAAAAGAAAATAACAAAGACTAAGATGAAATTAGCACTAACCGCTAATCCACCTAGTCACACACAACAAAAAGACCTTCTAAGGTCTTAATAAACCACACACTAAATTCAATAGGGTTGGTTACAAGGAAAAAATAACTAGGGCCTCGAGAATAGCCTAGGTGCTCCTACACCATCCTCCCCTAATGAACAGATTTCAATCCACCCTTGGATTGAGTAAGTCAAGATCAATGCCCAAATTTTTAAACTCAGTCTCCTTGATCCACACTACATTTGCATCGAGTTGTCCTTGCCACTTTACTAATTTTTCTTGGTGCTCCTTCTTCTGGTCTTCTTGTAGACTCTAGAATCCAAAATTTTCTCAGCTTGCTTGATTGGTGTAGATGGTAAATGTAGTTCTTCCACCTCCTGTATAACTTCAGTCAAACTCTAATCTACTTGTAGGATTGGGCCTTTGTATAGAACCAGGTATGAAACATTAAACACTAGTGATAAACCCATATCCTCCATAAGTTCTACCTTGTAAGCATTGACTCCATATTTAGCCAGTATAACACATTGGCCAATTCTTCTCATTTAAAGTTTGTGTGGTGTTCCTTTCTGAATTCTTCCCTTGTTGAGGTGAATCATTACTAGATCTCCCACTTTGAATTGCACATCTCTTCTTCTCTCATCCACTTTAGTCTTGATCTTCTTTTTATTGTCAATGAGTGTCTTCCTAACTATCTCATGAAATTCTTGCATAGAATGTGCAAAATCATCAACATAGCCACTTCCCTTGGCTCCATCCTTCAGGTATCTGATCTCATAGATACCTCTTGGATGAAGTCCATAGACTATCTCAAAGGGTCTTTTCCCAGTAGTCCTATTCACTGTGTCATTGTAGACATATTCTTCTTTCCCAATGAGTTGGTCCCAAACTTGACCATACTCTTTTTTTAAACAAATTAGGAGATTTCCAGGAATCCTATTGACTACCTTTGTTTGACCATGAAACTGAGGATGGTAGGTAGATCCAAATGACAAGTTAGTTCCAAGTTTTTTCCATAGATTCTTCCAAAAATGACTCATGAAATTGGTGTCTCTGTCAGACACTATACTCATTGGTAAACCACAAAATATAACAACCTCCTTGAAGAATAGGGAATCTATCTGACTGGCATCATTTGTTGTCTTGCAAGGTACAAAGTTTGTCATTTTATTGAATTTGTCCACAATAACACATATGATGTCCATTCCTTATTTTGTTTTGGGTAAACGAACTACAAAATCTATGCTCAAACATTCCCATGGTCTAGTTGGAATGGGAAAAGGTTGGTATAGGCTGGCATTAGTAGATGTTCCTTTTTCCTTCTGATAGATAAAACAAATTTCTATATATCCCTTGACATCCAAATTCATCTTGGGCCAGAAGTAGAATCTTTGGACTAACTCTTGAGTTTTATTAACACAAAAATAACCACTAAGTGCACCATTGTGTTTCTCCTATTTTAGATTCTCCATAATAGACCCCCTAGGGACACACAATTGACTCCCTTTAAACAATAGACTAGTTTATAAAGTATACTCAGAGTATTGACTATGAAAGTGATTTTTATACTCTTGACATACCTTGTAAATGTCTACAAAGTCCTCATCTTCACCATATAGGTCTTTAAAGTTATCTATTCTCATACTCTGCAGTTGGATTTCTTGGATAGTTAATGCTCTTCTACTTAAACCATCTGAAACCTTATTCTACAACCCCTTCTTGTGCTTGATGTTGAAAGTGTAATCTTTTAGGTACTCAACCCACTTCATATGCTTGTGACTCAATTTATCTTGTGAGTTCAAGAAGCTCAATGCTTGATTTTCTAAGTAGACTATGAAATACTTTGGAAGCAAGTAATGCCTCCATTTTCTTATTGACTAGACCAGAGCATTCATCTCTAGGTCATAAGAAGAATATTTCTTCTTAGCTTCAATTAGTTTCTTAGAGTAGAAGGCCACTGGTCTTCCATCTTGTCTCAAGACTGCACCAATGGCTACATTATTGGCATTACATTCCATTGTAAAGAGCTTTTCAAATCTTGGAAAAACAAAAATTGGTTGGGTTGCAATATTATTTTTCAGTAGATCAAAACCATGGTTAGCTTGTTCATTCCAAATAAACATAGTCTTTGTTGACAAGACTTTGTGACTGGGTCTGCCAACAGAGGTAAGTTGTCACCGAGTACCGGGGTACCCACCAATGTTTCCTGTAAAGTTTGTCTGGTGAAATGAGATTCCATGGGCCTCCAAGCACATGAGAGTTAGGTCTCAATGGTGCAGAGCTCGGTTGGGAGATGTGACTATTTTGTTTGAGGGTGATAGCTAGTTATCTTCAACTCATCTTCTTTGGGGATTCAAGTAAGTGGGGTTTGTGGCAAGTGCACATTCATTTGACAAATAAAATTTAAAAGATACTGTAGAGTTAGAAATATTTTATCTACCTATAGATATTCTTAAACATTCAAGATATCAACAATTCTCTAACACACTACACTAAATACCAAAGAAATATACAACCACTAGCTCATATTTTATCAGTAGAAAAGCAAAGGATGTCATTAATCTACTTTAAGTATCAGAGCAAAGGACATGAAGAACACAAAGCATAAAATACCGTTGACCCAGAAGACCAAAATGCTAACAACATCATCGAGAGAACTCTTCCTTCTTCATTAACATCTTTTCTAGCAAGCACTGGTGCGTGGTACAATGGTAACTCCAAGGGAGCATTTAACTACTGAAAGCTTAAAACTATGGAGCATTGAGCTCTACAAATAAGAACTGAGAAAACTAGATTTCTATTAGCTAAGGACTGCAAAATCATCATTTTTGCTGACCCTTGGAATGAGTTTGCACTTATTATTTATACACATCCCTTGACCTAAACCTAGCCCTAACTTATTTTACACTTTACAATATGATATATTATCCGGTGGCCGGTACTACCTGCATCACACTACAAAAGACCTCGAGAAGGAAAAGGTATGACATGTCAGAAGAATAAGACAAGAAAAGCAAAGTGGAAGAATTGGCCTCAAGAAGAGAACCGGGAGGAGAAAGAAGAAATCTGATCCTCGGGGATCGAGACTACATGCCTCATAAATGGGAGGGCGGCTCACTATCTCTGATGTGCCAGGTGTAATGTTGAAATGATGCCTTGGGAAGAACATCTGTTAGAAAAATTCTTTCTGAGATGACGTGCCTTGTTGTGGTTACCCACCTTATGAGAACCTTTATTAACTACCCTGAAAGTGAGCGGTCAACTTTGGGAACCGGGACACGGGTTACTTAAAGAATACAAAAATGCGAGATCTGGAATTCTGGGATCCAAGAACTTGTGTTCCAAAAGAATAAAGAATGGAAAACATGGTGTTGGTTGGATTCTACTTAATCCAGACAATTTTATCATTCCTTATGATTTTTCCCAAGTTTCCAATACTTGGCCTATACTTTCTTCATCCACATCCTTGACACTGTCCCACCTACTCTTGACAACCTCCAGTGCTTCTTCAACATTCTCAGCCCCTCTCTGGAATTCATCAACCATCTTCCTAGCATCGTGTGATCAGATCATTATTTTGGGTAATCTAGATAGCCGGCCCTGGTTAAAATCTCTGACGGGTAGATACAGGGACTCCATCCACTCATCAAACTTACTGAGGACATAGTCCTCCAGATTACATGTCCCGGTGGTGAAGGGATCGACTTGCGATACCCCGACCATGAATGCTATAAACAGACCCAAGGGGTACTGGGTAGCTTTTACTTTCTCTTTTAGGGCCTTTACCAGTTCCTTGCATACGTCACCCATGAGGACAAGTCTAGAGTACTGGGCTTGGAGGGAATCAAACGATTCATCTCCCAAAATTCTTGACTCTATGGAAACTTCTTTTCCAATATTGTGGATCTCTTCTAACCCAGCCTTCCATTTTTCATACATGGCTAGGTTATGCTCCCAAATGATAGTAGAGCCCCTTTCTTAGTTGAGAAGAAGATCGACCCGATTAAGTTTCGGGAGGGACGCTGCTAGAAAATGTCTCATTGCGGTCACCTGCTCGGCTACCCACCCATCCATAGCTTGCGCTTTCTTTCTCATGATGCACAGAGAATCCACATCGCCGTATGCAAATCGCAACTCAGAGTAAGGAGTTACGGGGTGGACTTCTGACAAGGGCTGTGTCAGTTCTGCCAGAAGCACAAGGAGATTGGCATTTGTTTCTCTTTCCTCTTGCAACTTCTGGCCTTGCTTTATATACCAGGCCTCTATTTCTTTGGTGGATTTCTTCAATAGATCTAGCTCACCTTGCTTGTCCCTCTTCCCCAATTCTACCTCTATTATGTTGTAGTCTTCAGGCCTTACAACTGTCTTTTCTGCATCAAGAGGGGTCATTACGATGGTCAAAAATGTAATACCTGTTGGGTTAGTCTGGAGAATATGGACTACCCGTGCCTTTTTGGGCTTCTTATCCTCTATGTTCTTGGCCGTCATTTTGGCCAACAAGAGTGGAGCGCTTGTGGTTGCTACTGGGGTCTTCCTTTTCTTGTATTCCACTAGCCATTGGGGCAGCTAGGGTGACTTTGTTACTAAGACATGTTCATTAGGATCCCTTTTGGAATTCGACGGGACATTCTTGGAGTGTACGTTATGCTCGGGCTCCTTTTCTTGCTCTTGTTCTACTTATTTTTTTGGTTCTTTGGAACCCTCAGTGTTTGCCACCATGCTGGCGTCTTCTCCAGTATCATCTGGGATCTTTTCTCTGGTCTCAATCACGCTGGTATTTTCAGGGACCTTCTCCCTGTCAGTGTTAGCTATTTCTTCATTTTCCTTATTCATGACCTCCTGGTCCATTTACTGCTATTGTTCCTGGGCCTCATTGGCCTCATCCACTAGGATGTTCTCCTTCACCGAGGCATCTTCTAGAGGCGGGTGAGGTTGCTGGCCAAACTTTAACAAGGCGGCCACCGTTATTACCTCACCGAAAGTGCTCCGGGGCACTTGGTCACTCAGAGTTACCAAAGCCATTTGAAGTGTGATGGTCGGAGGTATGGTTGTTCCCTCGGGTCCAGGTTCTCCAACCATTGGTTGCTCATTTGTGGGCTACCTTGGTATATCCTTGGTCTCCAGGACCGGTATTCTTTCCTTCTCAGGTTCTGTTTGAATTTCTTCCCGAGCCTTTTGCTCTGATGTATCCTTTTCTACAGGAATTTCCTTTCTATAGGGACGTCTTCCTTGTCCTGAGCTACAATTTCTTCCACCTCATGCTCAATGGCTTGTTTAATCTTTAGGATCTCCTCCATAGAGAAGGTGTCATCAAAATTGTCGTGCGGGGGTGAGGAGTCTGAGATATCTTCTAATTCCAGAGAGTCTGAACTAAATTCTACAGGGGGCATCGATGGCATGCCAGGGGTTTTGGCTAGGATTGGTGCAAAGGTCACTATTTTTCTCTTCTTCCTTATGAGTGGAGCCCTGGTATCTAGAATGTTAGTAGACCCCACCTCGGCAAAAGTTGGTCTGGTCATCATAGCTGCCAACAAGGAGGATCCCGCTGGGCGAGTAGATGCAATTGCAGTTATGGGGAGACCGACGTATACTTGCATGCTTAACTGTTGACTAGTCAGCTTTGCCAACTCCATTTTTTGATGCAGATGTGCCATAAGAAGTGTAGGAATCTGGGGAGGTGCCTTGGAAACTAAGGCACCCTCTTTCCCTTTCCCTTTGCTTGTTCTTGTTTCAGTGTTCGTGGTAGGTGAAGACAGTCTGGCGCCAGCTGAAGAAGGAATTTTCTTCTTGACTGTTGATTTCTTTCGTGCACTTTTGGGACACACATGGGCAAAGTACTGATGACTTGCCTCCAAAATGGGGTGGCTTACCCCTTCAATGGTTAGATCCTCTGGGATGGCCCAATCAACTGGGGAAGATCCTATTTATCCAACCCTTGTCCTTTGTATGCTAGATCCTTCAATGGCCCTTCATCCTTAAATCCCTTCGGGAAGGTCTGGACGTCCAGTGCTTTCATAAGTCATTTTCTCATCCTTGTATTTTTTTGGGCTCAGAGATCAAAACCGTCCTAGTAGTCCACCCATAAATATTCAATATCCACTTCATGAGGCTCGGATGCCTGAGGCAGTGCTATGGCAATCTTGTCACAGGGATCATAATTTCTCTAGGCATGGTTGAATTTAACCAACCCCAAGCTATTTATTTCATTGTCTGCTTCCTGGGCTATTGCGAGGCTGCATGTGTAATTCCCACAAGAGAAAGGGAATGGGACATTGACAACCTTCTTAAAAGTGAAGAAGGCATGCAGATCCATCATCTGCCTGCAAAACTCCAAGAGAATAATTCTATCCCCACAATACTGGGGAAGAAGATAGGGATTTCCATTGAAGCATGTCACCCTAATGTAGGTGTGATACTAGAACTGAATAAAATACTGACCATAGGAGCTGACCAGAGTCATTGCCTCCTATGAGAGGCGGTATCTGAAATCCTGAGTAAGTGTTAAGATATTATTGTAAACGAAAGCATCGTTTACCTGGAAGAAATTTTGGAAACTAATTTTCCAATGTAACTAGGGATAATGATCTCATGGTGTGACTTGTCCTAGCCCATTTTCAAGCTCTCCAACTGTGCCCAATCCCGAAAAGGCCACTGAAGTCATATAAAATTGAGAGGTCTGGGCGACGATTCTCATCTATGTATGCACATGGCTGGCTATGATAGCCATCCAGTTGAAGGTCTTGTTGTGTGTGGTGATGCAGTATAGAAAATAATACATCCACACCAAGAATTCCCAGGCATGGGGCCATCCAAAGATCCTGCATAAAAATATGATGCCCGCTTGAATGGGCTCCTTGAAATCCCCGTGAGGAATTTCCAACTTCATCCTTTTTTAGTCTCGCTTCGGAGACTTCAGCCACTGATTGTTGAGGTGTTGCCAGGAAATGATTTCAGCCTTGCCAAACTCCTTTAGTGAGTCAACCCGAGTGATGATAGTGGACCCTTTAAACTGAGGAATCCCCAACCTGGAGGCAAAGGTTGGTGCATCCAAGGTGATGATGGTGGTAGGGTATTGTAGCAGCTGAGGATCTGGAAGGAGGACTGTGCGAGTAGGCATGTTGTATAGTACCGCCAGCTACTTTATCAATTCTGGTGACTACACAGAACATGGAAAGTTTGCAGCCTTTATGATACTGGAGGCAGCCAAGCAGGTGGCTACCTTGTCTCCTTCGGCCTTTAACCTGTAAATGGTCTGGATTAGACCCTATAGTTTGGCCCAAGTCCCGAGATCTATATCTATTATTTCCTGGACTTTGGATTCTATCTTGGACCCCGCAATAGCTCCCTCCTTCGGATTCTTGGAGGTTAGGTGCATCTTTGCTAGCATTCTTTCCATTTTTGACTTTGTAGCTGCCCGGGTAGAAGTGGTAGGTAATTCTAGACTATCAGGAGGGGAAAAATTGTCAGACATCTTGGATCAATCTATCTGCAACCTACAAGACCAAAAAACTTTCAAGACATATATAAACATTAAGTTACCACTCCAGGAGATTCTTCACCAACCTGGACCTGTCAAACAAGCATTAGTACATACATCAAGAGTTTCGGATCATCTAGAATGAACATGACTTAGCATTCTAGAGCATGTTAACAAGGCAGGAAAGGGAAGTGAAAGACAAGGTCATATTGGAGGTCCAGAGTCTGAACTACTAGTCGTTGCCGATGTGACTGGCAAAAGGTCATACTTTGGTCGATGTGTAACGATACATAGTGGGATGGCAGGAAATGTTAAGACATTTATGGTGACAAGTGGGTTGACACAAGGGATTTAAGTGCCAAATGGGACATGGTTTGAATGCCCACTCATGGGAAATTAAACTTGCCATAAATGTGGTGAGATGAAGGAGAGAGAAAGCCGCAATGGCTCAAACTAGCAAGGTGCTGAGTTCAAACCGTGGTGACTTCGCCTCAACGAACTTGGTCTCATGGGGTGAAAATGCATGATAGAGAATGAAGAACTTGTGAGCTCTAAGGGATATACAAAACATATACATGCTTGAATATGTACAGAGGGCTGAGGGTCAAAATAGATATACACAAAATATATATTACTTTATAGACAAAATAATATAAACACATGTACAACAGCTACCCTAAAGCAAAATAAAAAATGTACATTAACCTACAGCTACGCAGAGGGTGGATAACCCTCTGGTAGTTCCAACCCACCAACAGGTAGTGAACCAGAAGCAGAGAACACAAAACCCAGAACAAAACAAACCAAAAAAAAAAGCAAAACAAAGGCAGAAACATGAAGACCTACCTGGGAATCTGAAGAATGGAAAAGAGAGGAGGCACTAGGACTACTTTACAATAGCTCAAACCTCCAATGCTCATGAAAAACTATCAAAAATCAACTCGTAGTTATCCACTAAGCTCAGAGTAATTCGCATTTAATCGCACTTCAAATCCCCAAGGATTCGCTCTGAAAAACTCTAAGTGTTTTTAATCGCAGTAAATATGAAAGTGACATGTAATTTCTATTTATACCAAGGTAAAAAGCAAGTTACCCTCTTTCTTTCAAACTCTGAAACAACCAGACCTCCAGACTTCGAGCCTGGGTATTCCGCGCGACCATGTCTTCTTACGAAAAGAAGACATCGCGACAGAGAATCCTAGAGTCTAGAATCTGGCTCTAGAAAGAATGACCAACTCTGGGGCCGGGTCTCGGAGACACGAAAGCCAAAAGAAGAACACAAAACCAACCTCGTGGGAAGGAAAAACCAGAGATAAAAATAGCAAAAACAAAAAGGGACAAAAAACAAGGCAAGAGCCAAAAGAAAAAAAAGGTGACCCAACATTTTGCACACAAAATTTAGGGATGGGTATGCATAGCATAAAAAATGGCGACTATCTGGGATGAATGCCTTGAGAATTTGAGAACCAAAAAATCTCTTCTTAGCAAGACCAAAACCAATCGCTACTTGGAGTATCTTGTATGCAAGGCATGAAGCGTGTGAGAAAATATGGCTTATGCATGATCTAATCCTTTGTCTTTTGTCAGTTGTGAGGTGCGTGCTTTGAAGGAGAATCAAGCCGATGACCTCTAGGAGAAGCGGAGAAGAAGCACTAAATGTATCAATCCAAAGTCGTCAATTTTTCTTCTTTCTCCTGGATACCAGAGTTTTTATCCCATCTTTTCTTTTCTTATCATTTTATTCTTTTCTTGGTGAGAGGGCGGTACTTCTTTCACCATTAAGCTTAAGCTTAGCTAAATTTAATGGCATTAATTATTTCACCCCTCCACCTACCTCAATTGGTTGAATGGGGAACAAAAACTCCAGACCCTGAAAGAATTTTAAAAATTTCAGACTTGGGCCAACAAACTAGTGCAACCGATCTACCCTCGGTGTGTCCAATTACCCGTTTCCTTTAGTTTTTATTTTAACTAATTTCCAGACTTCCGGGGATAAATCTGATGGAGATTACTCATTTCTCATTACCAAACTCACACAATAACTCTGGAGACCGGACTAGTTCCACCATGCTAACAATAGGTTCTAAATTTAACCAGATATGGAATGTACCATCCTAGAGACTAGATGTTATGCAAAGCATACCAACCTACAGAAGGGGGCAAAACACTGGAAACCTAGAAAAGAAAAAACAAAACCCAAAGAAAAAACAACAAGGAAAAGGGGGTGGTCCCGGAGGACTGCCAGAAAAACTATTTACAAGACAAGGCACCCCAAATGGGGCACCTGGAAATAAATATTAACAAGCAGGAGCATTTACATATGGTACAACTCTAGATGAACCTGCCTCATTCAAAATAATGTTTGAGAAACTGTCCATTGACGGGCAATGGGATGGGTTCTCTAATCATGGTATTAAGGTGATAGGTATTTTCCCCACAGATCTCTGAGATCAAATATGGTCCAAGTAAGAGCCGCTGGAACTTAGTGTGCTTTCCTTTCTTTTCCTGGGTTTTATCCCACAAGAGGACCAAGTCCAAAATCTGAAAGGCCTTATACTGGACTCTCTAGTAAAACCATCATTTTACCACTACTTGGTGATGCACAAAGTGTTCAAGGGATACGTCTCTTTGTTCCTCTAGTCACACTAGATTCAGGAGCCAAACCTCCATGATGTTATTCCAATTGCCAAATTCCTGCATGAACTATAAAACCAGGATTTACAAGTCAATGGGGAATACCAGGTTCTGGCTGTAAACTAGATGGAATGGGGATGTCCCAAGAGTGGCCTTAATGTGAATATGATCTACCTAGAGGGAAAATCTCAACTTTTGGTGCCAATCCCAGGGATTCCTATCTAATAGGTGTTTGATCACTTCAAGCAATTATTTGTTAGTTGATTTAGTAACACCATTCCCCTAGGGGTAATAGTTGCTAGAGAACTTCAAAGTGATCTTCCAGTCATAGGTCCATTCTAGTAATTGTGCCAAAAAAAATGCTGGACCATTGTCACATACTATAGAAAAAGGTATTCCAAATCTTGTGACGATGTTTTTTTCTAGGAATTTGATAACTATGTCTGCCGTATTATTTTTACAAGGTATGGCTTCAGACCACCGGGTGAAATAATTGGTAGCAATTAAGATGTATCGGTGGTTGGCAGATGAGTTGGGGTTAATTTCTTTGATAAAGTCGAATGCCCATTGGGAAAAAGGTCTAGCTTTGAAAACTGGCTATAAAGGCATATCCAAGTTATACTCATGATGTGTCGTGGTTTGGCAAGTATGGAACTTCTGGACATGAGTGTAGACATCTTTAAAGATATAGGGCCAATAGTATCCGGCCCAAAGGATCTGATGGGTAGTGGCGCTAGCTGAGCCATGCCCAGTTCCAAATTGCCCATGAAATTCTTTGATTATCTTTGTAGCTTGAACCCTATAGATGCACCTGAGGTACACTCCTTCATAATTCTTGTGAAAGACCATAGAGTTTTTGATCATAAAGTGTGCACTTTTCAATTGTAGAATATAGCATTTGTTTGGAGGCAATCCCTCCAGGCATCTATTATTCAATAATAAGTACACTAGGTCTGTGTACCATGGATCTCGAGTAATGTACTCCACCGTATATGTCTAGCATTCGATGTGGGGAGTCTCTTCTACCATCGCTCTACTTAGCCCCTGGCCTCAGACTATTTTCATGGGTTGCATTTATAAGTCATATTCCTAGAGGATGGCCATCCATTTCCCTCATTTTTTACCCAATTCACTCTGCATAAGAAGAGATTTCACCACTTGGTCTAGGATGATAGCATGCACCTTGCTCCGAAGAATATAATGCCAAAATTTCTTCACAGTGCAAACATGAGCAAAGACCTGCTTTTCCAATGATGAATACCAAACTTCGGCATTCTTGAAGGGGGAGCTCATGAAAGCTATTGGTCGTTCTTTCCCTTTGACCTTTTAGGTTAATACTACCATGGAAGAATGTGACAAAGCAAAGGAGTAAATCTAGAAAGCGAGGGAGTAGTCTGGGCTAGCCAGAACCGGTGCCTCCATTATCATCTATTTAATTTGGGTGAACACTCGCTTTGCTTCAAGACTCCACTCAATTTTGGTATCTTTCTTCATTATCTTGTTGAGTGGCTTCAGGATCTCAGCAAATCCAGTGATGAACCACCAGACAAAGTTGATCTTTCCAAAAAAAGATCGCATCTCTTTCTTTCTACTGGTCATTTGTAAATTTAGCAATAATTCAACTCTCTTAGGGTTAATGGATATACCATTCTCAGAGACAATATGCCTAAGAAAATTCCCTCCAGTGACCCCGAATATACATTTCTTAGGGTTGAGGGATATTCCATACTGGCGACATCTCTTGCAAATTTGGGTGAGGTGGGTGGAATGATCATGCCTGTCCCAAGAAAATATGGTCAAATCATCCATGTAGATAATTATGCACTGGTTCACGAGGCCCTCGAACACGATGTCCATGGCCTTTTGAAATTTAGCCCCTGCATTAATCAATCCAAAGGGCATTCTCTGGTAAGAAAAAGTTCCCCACTTGGTGGTGAACATTGTTTTGTCTCTATCCTCGTATTTTACCATGACTTGATTATATCCAGAGTACCCATCCAAGAAAGACATCATTTGGGATCCGTTCACTATTTGTAACACCTCATCCAATGAGGGGAGAGGTTGATTATCTTTCTTGGAGGCTTTATTCAAATTTTGGAAATCGATGCAAAGGCAAATTTACCCGCTCTTCTTTCTCATAGGGACCGGGTTGGAAACCCATGTAGTGTGCTAGATCGGAAAGATTATCTGGGCTGATAGTAGTTTTTGCACCTCCTGGTGAATCAGAGGCTCAATCAGTGGGTTGATAGATCATTACTTTTGTCAGAAAGGCTTAGCATCAGGTTTGAGTGGGATGGTATGAGTCATAATGGATATGTCATATACCTTCAAATCCTCATACCCCCACGTGATCATGTCTATGTACTCTTAGAGAACTGCGAGAATCTTCTCCTTCTCCTTAGGGGAGCAGGAGGTGCCGATGTGTATCATTTTCTCTTCACCGAGATGGTTGATGTTTACTTTTTCAAATTTACCTCCCTTAGAGGAGGATGATATCTTTTCTCGGCCCCGAGGGTCCGAGTTGAAGATTCATTCAAGTTCAACCATCCCTTTTGGAATGGTGTTGGTTGGTAGATCCATGATCCTGTCATCTTTATCACCTTGTCCAGTGTCATCGTGATCTCTTTCTTCCACTATCTGGTCCTCAAAGACACGAACATTGGCCATGAAGGCCAGGATATGCTGTTCATCCTCAAAGACCTAAAAATGGGTGACGTTATCTAGAATAAACATGGTGGGGATCATCTCAGCAGAAAATCTCTTGAGTCGTGAGCCAGCCATGGGCTCAAGTGTACTGGCAGAAACAACAAGGGCATTTGGAACATAGTTCTATCTCCAGAGAATAAGATTGATGCCAAAAGCATCAAAATCTTCAATAAGGCTCCATGCCTAGTTGTGGTATGCGACCAACCTCTTATCATGCGAGGTATATTGATTCCAGACCTGTTTAACAATCAACTCTGAATCACCTAGGGCCTCGAGGTTAGTGATTCCTTTCCTCAATGCAAATAGGAGTCCAAGGACCAAGGCCTCATACTCCATAACATTATTTATGCAATTGAACTATAGCTTGTAGTATGCGAGGAAGGAATTTCCTCACGGGTTGATTAACTCCACTCTTGCCCCACAACCTTGTTTAGATCGAGACCCATCAAACTTAAGGGTCCATAAGTCATCATTTGTTGTCTAGGGCTGGGAAGACGAAGCAGTCTTTGGATTGTTTTTGGGAGGCTTGGGAGGAGTCTTCTTCTGCGCTGATGGTATGCGGGTGAGGTTTTCCTCTGGAGGGACCTTTGATTGGGATTCTCGGATAAACGGTGCCAAAGGGGTGCTTCCTGTAGAAATACTGAGTCCCAGAGAATCAGCTGTGTTCTTTTCTCTAGAGGGCATCAATGTGTTGGGTGACAGTGGCAAGATAGGGCTCACACTCTAACTCTGAATGTTTCTGGTAGTGAACCTCACACCAAGTGTTAGACAAGAGTGTGGCGGGGGTCACTGTAGTACCCTGAGAGTTGACCTCAACCCTCAATTTTTCTTCCAGGTCCTAGGTTCTCTATAGAACTATGGGATCCTCCCCTAGGGTGAAAATGAACATTAGGATTTCAAGGGGTTGGTACACCCCGAGGGAAGTCTCAGAGAATAAGACCTCATTTACCCTCACAACTTTGGTGAGGGATTTTTTTATCCGGGGCTCACTTTCAACCCAGATCTTGTTAGATTCTCCTTCCCAGGGAAGCCATAAGTGGGAGAAGTTAGTTAAAAAGTATCCATTCAAGGATTTAGACCAATTCTGACTTAATAACATCCCATAAGTCTCTGGGATGTCCACCACTTGGATTTCGATTATGCTGGATATTCTAGGGTCTTAGATGAGTTGAATCTGGACATTCTTCAGTTCACCCACCATTTTCACAGCAGTCTTATCAAGTTGGATCACTGCATCATTAGACGGGGTGGGGCAAAATCCAATCTTCTAGCATATGGATAAAGGCATGATGTTGCTGGTAGCCCCAGAATCTACTAGGTAGTTGTGTATTCTTTTCCCCTGTATGTTTAGGCCTCGCAGGAAGGGAGGATCTTTAGTATTTCACCGAAAGATAGCTGCGTTGGCATCCTCAAAAGAGACAGCCTTGGGTGGGTGACTGACGAATTTTGGGTTTCCCAAGAGCTTTAGAAGAGACTTATTTTGCTTAGGATAGTTCAGAAAAACCTCCATCAAGGTCATGGAGGTGGTGGTTTATTCTAATGGCTTCATGATATAAAACCTCCCTCCCGGGAATTGGTTAGAGCTAGAACCTTTTGGAGGGACATGCCAATCGGTTCTATTATCCTGGGGAGGGGTGTCTTTAGGAGGTGTGGGCATGTAAACTGGCCCTTTACTAGCCTGAATTCGAGTGTTGTAGGGAGACTGTGGGTTGGTGAAGGCATTGGCCTCAAAGGCCAGAATTGACTCATCAAAGAATCCCTGTAGTTCAGATTCTTCTTCCTTTCCTATGTCTACTCCGAAGAAGACGGTCTCACAGGTGAATGCACCATGAGTGGGATCTTGCATAGGAGGCTTTCAGGGAGTAGGATCAGATGCTTGTTGTTTGTCTAGCTAGGAAATCATGATGACCTCCAGCGTGGCACAATTTACCTCATTGTGGGAGACTATATCATGCAATCTACACCAATTGGTCATGGGATGGAAGTCTGTGACTGGCATGAAATGGGATGGTCTGGCACTACTTTGATTGGTGTTTTGGTTTTGAGGGGGACCTCCGGTATTGGCATTGTTATTCCATTGCTGTTGGTTGGGCCGAGGCCTGTTGTTGAAATTTCTTCCTCCTGCATTGCTATTTTGTTGGCTGGAGAAAATGTTCCCTCTCTGGGAATTAGAATTCTGGGGTGCGTAGGACCCCACCTTCAGTTGACCCATGTGCCCTGTCAATGTAGACAACATTTTTTAGAGGGATTCAACCTCGGTGGTCAACGGAGTATATGTCTCATAGTGTGACGGATGTTGCTGTTGGTTTCCCGGGAAGGTAGCAGCATTCACCAGAGTTGAGGGTGGCAATCCCCTAGCCGCGGATGATTGGAAGAATGGCACTCTAGGTGGTTGAGTCTATGGTTGTTGCATTTTCTGAGGCTGGTTCCAGGAAAAAGATTCCAGACCTAGTGTTGTCTGGGTTTATGATGGATACACATATCGGGCATGTTGGTCTATCACCGGTGGCAGGATATTCATGGCCATTCTGGGGGATCCCATTGCTGAATTGGGGTTATATCCCCTGGTGTAAGAAGTTCCACTAGGGATCATGTTATATGGCATGATCTACCCAATCCCACCCACGAATTTTTTAAGACCTTGGGACAACTCCAAGGCTAGGTTATAAAATTTCGCCAAAGTGTCCCGGTAACCAGGGTGTTGGTTGTATTTCATGTTTTGGCAGTTTTCCTGGTTCCTTGTCCTGCTCTCTATATTCTGATGTGCTCAATTCTATTATCTCTTGTTCATTATTCCCTTACCCATGTCAAGTTTTAGGTTTTCAAGTCTAAACCTAGCCCATTATGCAAAAACCCTAAAAACCCTCAGTCTTCCAAGTGTTAAATGATGAAATTAAACCCTAAGTCATGTTGTTCTATTTCAACGTTACTTTTTCCATTTACTTAAGGCATGTGTTTTAATTTAAGTCACCTTGTCACGTTACCCCAGCCGAATATTCCAATTGTCTTCCCGACTTGGAATTTTTCTTATGTCGCGTGGTCTCGTTCAAAATCAAAATATTCCTTTGGCCTTCTGAGACTCAGCGATTCTTTTCATGTCGGGTAGTCACGAGATAGTTATGTTATAAAGCTTTATAAAGAAGGGACCCACTGCTTAGTCAGGTGATCATAGGAGATTTTTAAAGTTATGAAAATGTCTTCAGACTTCCCAATTACCTTTTTTCGCGTTATCACCAAATAAGTCAAAGTTAACAGTTAAGCAAAGCCTTCAGTCCCAGGGTCTCAAAATAGAATAGCGGTTAAGGGATTTTAACTCAGACTTCACAACTGACCGTTTGAGGTTTGCAGAAATGCTTAGTCAGGTTGTCGCCAGATGAAGATAATGACTTAGTCTACAGTATGTAGTAAGTGAACCAATGATTGAGTGACATATGTCATAAGGCGAATGGATGAGAGAGGGTTATCGCATGGTCACCAGAAGGAGGAAGTGGACTCAGTGACAATGAGACTAAGTACTTTCCCTTCAGTCACAGTGTCTAAGAAAGATTTAAGGGCAGGCATGAATATATGGCGATTAAGCGATGGCCGTAGGATGAAGGAATAAGAGGATCCGACGGTGGTCCCGAAGTCTAAGAAGAAAAGTGCCCCAAGAGAAAAGTCCTCCCGACTTAGCGATTAAGGTATGTCGCATAGTCGTCAAAAGTAAAAAGGGGGCGCTTATAACTTGTTAAGGTAAAATCAAATACTCAGGACTTGATTTCATGATTGGCTGACTAAGCATTGTCGCATAGTCTTGAAATAGAATAAAAGCATTTGGCGACAAGGAGATAACTGAGAAGGTTAAGGGTAACAGTTAGTCGCAAGGTCTCATAATGAATGATGAGTTACTGTTAACTGTGCACGACTATGATTTCAATTGGGTCGCATGATCGCCAGATTGTAACTTGGGTCAGCCAAAGGTAAGAAACTGCATTTTCGCCAAGTCTTGAGATGGAACCATGGTTAGTAATAGAGGCCCGTGACAAAGAGACTTAATGCAGTCACGCAGTCTCCTGATTCACAAAATCTAAAAGTGGCGGAAATTTTTTTGATGTGACAGTGTAAATCACTCAGCAACCAATCACAGACTCGCATTTTGATCACTGTGCAAAAAGAGTAGCTGAGATGTAAGATAGATAATGAATCACAGTGTGACATGTCAGCTCTTTTAAATGTTATATGATTGTTCTGAGGATTCATTTTTGAAAATTTGATTTCCTGTCAACTTCATGCAACTACGGCTAGGTTTTCTGTTCAAATTCACAGCATGTCGAATTAATGGCAGAATTGATGTTTCCAAATTATGAGCTGCGTACTCTGAATGACGGCTATAAGGAGTTGATGGTGCATTCATTCTCATTCACTGTGCTTTCATCTTTCAGAGCCAAGTTGCTAAGTTTTCAGAAAAAGAGATATTTTGCTTAGTTTACAGTGTTTCCAAAGTTCATCATAGAATTCTAAATTGCAGAAAATTATGCACAGAAAATTTAGTTGATTTCAGAAATAGATTTGTTTCAATATCAGTTAGGGAAAAGAGATCAAAGGTGTTGCAAACATGAGCAGAGCTATGAGTGTTGCTTCAAAAAGTGGTGGGAGTGAAGAGGAACAGAAAGGAAAAGCAAGTTTCTCTGATGAGTTTCTCTGTCTCCTACTAGGTTCAACGCAGAATAAGAAGGCCAATGCAAGAGTCCTCTTAGATGAATACAAAGATATTCGAGATGCTGTGACTCCAGGGACAACAGGTTTCTCCCTTTTCAATTATTTCTATAAAAATTCTGATAAGCCCATCCCAGTTTCAAACCCTTGGACATGTAGTTTAGCTAGATTGCTTGTTCCTGATGTCTTCCTAGATGTAGACCTATTTTTAGACCTAGCCAATCACTATGATGTCCTGACAAAGACCATCAAAAGGGATGATCGCACTACCCTGCTAATATTAAACAGGAACTCATTCATGCAAGCCTTTGGCTTATTTACCGCCATGTCTACTAAAATTTACATGACAAAGCAGGAGAAGAGGTATAGTTCAAAGCCTGGTATTGCTAAAGGCTTATTGAAGAAACACATGTTGAAAGAAGTGAGAAATTACTTAGATCCTATGAAAGAACCTAATCCATATTATTATAAGGATCTACACTTCTACATTAAGTATAACACTTATGCCCTGTGTAGAGTGCTAGGGATAGATGGAGATGCAGAGAAAATCAATGCTAGCATCTTAATGATGGTACTAGACTTGCAAGAGGTGCATTCAAGAACCAACCATGATTACATACAGCACATAATTGATGAAATGCATGAGGGTTTCATTGCAACCCAGAAAAGATTAAAGAACCCCGAGGAGAAGGAACCTAAGTTTTTGCATTATTCATTCCTAATGCACCTCCTCTTATACTTCAATTTTGTAATCATGGATGTTCATAATCTGACTCCTCAGAGATTCTATCAAATAGCACCAAATCCTATCCAGTTTTCGGTCAAGGTTTGGAATTACACTTCTAGGGAGTGTGACTACTGTGCTTTCTAGAATTGGATTGTATATCCAATTGTACAGAGTTTGGGGACAAGCAGGACTAGAGTCCCATTGAAGATCATACAACTAATCAGGCTCTATGATTATACAGATAATTGGCCTGGAAAACATAACTGGGGTGATTTCTTCTTGGAGGAGAATTACACCATTATCAGGGTATATGGGTGTATTCATCCACCCCATTTATTACCATATCATGTGCGTACAAGAGTAGCTGCAATGGAATTCATATGGCAGTTGATGTTAACAGACAATGAGCACTTTGCACCGCACAAAAAGGGGACTATAACCCCTAGGCAGTTCAAAATTTCCAACTTTACAATTGGTAAGAATTCCATTGATGAAGTGGGTCAATGGTTGGAAAAGTATAGAATGGGGGTAGCCCCTTATAGATAAATTGATCCAGAGGGTTTCATGGCAGAGGTTAGGAAACTATATACTCCTACCATCCCTAATACCAATGTTCACTGTGAGTGCAAAGAAGAAGATGCAACAAGGAACATCTTGGATGAAGATGACATCCACATAAGAAGACTGAGAATCCAGGAGTTGCTAAAGTTGGAGAAACATATAAAAAGAAATGGGTTGTCCTTTGGGGGTTTTTACCCTGACCTCCCATATTTTCATAGAATCAAGGCCATGATAGACAACTATTATGTGCTCATAGAGCAACTAGATACAGTCCTAGACAAGAAAGGTGCTCAAACACCTGAACACTTAGAATCAGAGAATGATAGTGGTGATGATAGTGATTATGCACATCCTCCCCTAAATCCTTCACCACAACAAGCCTTAGAGCAAGAAATGGCTAAGATCCCACAGTTGCAGAAAGCAGAAGCACACATTATAGATCTGACAGTTGCTACCTAGGCAGATGATGTAGAGGATCTTGTTGCAAAGAGGCAGAAATTGAAATTAGGGAAGCCTTCAGTGGAAGGAAAAAGAAAGAAAAAGGATAAGGCTAAGGCCTTAGTACCTGGCACTAGGTTATATGACCATAACCTAAGAAAAGAAATTAGAGAAGGTAAGAAGCAACGGGCTAACCCAGAAGATGAAGTTGAGATACCACTCAGGGCCTGTGTTGATGAAAGATTGCTTCATCAACAAAAATTTATTGATGATGACAGCTTTGTAAAAATAAAGGAGTTTAAAGACTTCCTAAGATGGCATAAAACAGAGCAAATAAAATCTCAATTAACAGTTGATGAGAAAGAAATAATTACAAATGAAGCCCTAGTGGCCTTACAGAATTATGATCTTGAGAATGACGATATCTCGCCCGAGGATGCCAGGAAGATGGTGCTGGGAAGTGGAATATTGTTGGCTGAGAGATGGGATTTAGCATCTGCTTTCATTATAGATCAAATCAGAAAGCAGCCAGATCTTAAAATGGCTAGCGAAGTCCAGGTAGGAGACATGATAAAAGGATTTGGGTATAGCCCAAAATCTCAGGCTTTTGCAATATGGAGCCTAAGCCCAAAAGACCAGAAGCCCTAGTTAGTAAATATTCAAGAGAATATGGTGGGCAATCAGATGGTGTGGTCTGTACAAAATACAGGGGACTTAGAAATCTCCCAAATAATGACACACTGGGCTCAATTGAATGAGGACAAAACCAAACAATTGTCTGAAAGGTATAGTACTTTGTTCGAAGAAACAAGTGCATTGTCTAAGGACAAAGATATGTGCCACATACAACTATACCAGAGGGATCATATGATCAAGACACTAAGAGAAGAATTGGAGGCAAAGCCTGAGGTAGTGTATGTACCTGCACAACCACCACCAATGTAGATTGAAGATAAGCCTAAGTCAGAAGAGGTTGTGGAACAAAAGGTGGATGAAGAAAAGGGAAATGCAATAACTTTGAAGGCATTGAAAGGCATACTACAACATAGAATTGAGATTCTAAAAGACAAAAATGATGTTGTAGTCAATACATCCAATAAGTTTCCAGCTTTGCATACTGAGGTAATGGGGTACCTTGCTATTCTGAACCCTTACTTCACTTAGTGGTCTGCTAGGGCAAATTTGTTTGAGAAGATGTCATCTTTACAAGCTATAAGAGCAGATTTTCCTGAAATAGTAAATGAAGTGGGAGATGAGATCAAAAGAGTGAATATTGCTCTCTTATTCTTCAAAGGAAAATTGAACCAAATAGAGGTTAAATTGAGCCTCTTTTCAAATGATTTCAATAGGTTTATTCCTTCGTTAAGGGGAGATGATGACCAAGTAAAGGCTATAGATGCCTGGAAGAGTGAGTTTGACAGCAAGATGCCTAGTGAAGATGCTTTTCTTTTGGGAACAGATGTTGATATAGAGGGATTCAATAAAATATTGGATGAAGCCTTCAAAGCAGAGACTGATATCAAGAAGTTCCTACTTGATGTCGAGAACATCACTGACGCTAGATGGGACAGGAAAAAGATATAGGTACAAAGTACTCAGGACTTCAAGTGGCCATTAGATGACGAAGTAAAGGCTTGGGAAGTTATGACTACACCAAAGAAAAAGAAGCCTGTAGTTGAAGAAGAAATTTTGGACGATGAGTAAGCTGAAAACTTGGCACTACACTGTTCAAAACAAGAGGGACAGTTATTACAAAAGGAGAATGTAGGTGAGTAGGTGAGCACAACTATCTGGACTCAACATAAATACTACCAGCTACCATCTACAAATCTGATTGTAGTCGCCAGATCGGGTGAAGAATAATAAATATTTGTTCATATCTTTTTGACTTAGTCCTTTCACCGCTTCTTCTCTCTCTTTCTTTTTGTCTCTCTTGTAACTTTAGGGTTAGGTTTTCTGTGACCATCTGAAGCTTGTTGCATCCTTAAGGGATTCCAAGATGGTCAAAAAGATATATATAGAAAAAAAGTGGTATTTGTTAAGTGTCTTTGATGTTGGAACATTTTTGGAAAGGAGATAATATATTGCAGAATTCAGATGTTCTGAATTGCTGTCTATCTTTTGAATTTGTATAATCTTTCATGCATGGTAGGCTGGATCATATGAATAATATACGGTGCAATTTTATTCTCTTCTATTGCTATCTCTTTATTCTGTGTGTATGCTCTTTTATGTTAAGTTTACAAGGTATTCTAAAGCATTCTAGTTATTAGGTAACTATCTGATTACCTGCAAGTTTCTTTTAAGGAAAGAACTAAGTTTTGTGAGTAGTTTCTGGGAGCATACTACTTTGTTTAAGGATTTGATACAATAGTTTTCAGGTGACAAGGTAACTTGTAAGGCAACTTACCTGAATTGTATGTGGGTTGTAAGGCAATTTGCTGTATTTTGTTTCTATGAGATCTTAGTTTATTTGACTCTATAGCCCAAAGGATAGGCACTGGTCTAGAAAATAGTTTGATAATATATCTTTGTCTAAGTTATTCCAAAATATCAAAACTAATTCAATCAAAATACTTTGTTTCTAAGAACAGACAAACTAAACTTGTTAAGGACCTATGTCAGCTGGACAGTGTCCATTTTAATAATTCCTTGAAGAGTGGATCCTTAGGTTATCCCTCCTATAATAAAAGGAAGAAGGATGAAAATCCTTGTATCACTGGTTTTGGCTATATTTACAATCATAGTTTGTATGGTTAAATCTTGCATCTGGTTATTCTTGGTCATTTGCAAGGTGATTTATAAGTTGGTTTAACAGAGATACATAGCAAATCAGTGTCCACACTATAACATACTGTGTAAACAGCAACCATAAAAGGTAAAACTTGCCTGAGTATATGTGGAACTCAAAAACAAAGAAGGACCTTATCCAGTCATTAGCAATTAGGCTTTTCTTGTCTCTAAATTAGTATTAGAAGGCATGGTGTTCAAGTAGTCATTTCAAGCACTGTGGTTCATACAAGAAAAATCCCTAAAAAATTGGTGACACTACTGGGGATAGTTATTTAAAAGATCATTTTTAAAGTTCTCCCAGAATCTGGTTGCAGACAAGTTTTCATAACTACTAGAGAAAGAGTTTGACCCATCCGAGTCGCCTAACAAATTGGCGACTCTACTAGGGATTCAAGAGATTGTAAAGTTTTGAAGAAGTATTCAGAAATCTCTGGTTTGTTAAAATTTAAAGTATTACAAAATCCTGGTTGTTGTTGTCATATTTACCCTTGATTGTCATCATTCACCCCAATTTATTGGGTGGCGACTCTAAAAAGGAAAATCTTTGAGATTCGTGCAAAATTGATAAATGTCTTATAGAATGAATACTAGGTCAAAAACAAGAACTGACCCAGAAAGGGTATTGAATGAAGGAATCCCATCATCCTCAAGAGTTGAAGCCTCTTGGAGAAAATAGAAAAACCAGGTTGATATGGATGAAACTCCTTTAAAAGGTCAAGAAACAAATATCAGAAATGATAGGGATACTGTTCAACACTCTCATGATGGAAATACTTCAGACTATGAGGAGGCTACTGAAAGAGTATTGGATAATCCCATAGTTACCTCTAGTTCAAATGAAAGAGAAGATATTACTACACCTAGTTTAGATTCAAAAGATGACCCTTCTGATATGCTGGACAATGAAGAGAAGTTTATTTTAAAGAAGCTTTCCCTAGTTCAACAAATGAAAAAGGAAAGAGAAATAAGAAAGAAAATAAGTGATCACAAGGCTCTTGATAACAATAGGAAAAGACTTCCTAAATACCAAACTATGAAAGAAACAAAAAATTCTCAGAAAAGTAAAGAGATACCATTCACTCGTAAAGATTCTATTTTGCAAATAAATAAAGGTAAACAGAAGATGGGTGAACAAGGAGATCAAGAGCCTAAATTTCAGAAGTGTATGGTTGAAAAAATGTCCAAATTAGAAATTGATTTGGAAAAATTGAGAATTGAAAAAGAAACTATGGAAAAAATGTTGGAAAAAGTCCAAATGGAAGCTGCTACAATTGAAATGAAAAAGAAGATAGACTTTCTACAATCTTCAAAGTATTCTTTTTCTAGACCAGAGAATAATACATCTTCTAGAGGAAAAGCTACTATGGCTAAAGAAGATGATAGTTTTCAAAGAAAACCACTACCTAACGAGAGGTATAAACAATTTGATTTTGTTGGTATCCCTGGATACCCTAATGCCTTCCCTAAAGATGTGGGTGACATAGGAGAAAAGCTCCCAAAGTTTGCTGGTAATAATGTGATTTCCTGTGAAGCAC
>MU223437.1:2273574-2306208 GCA_018584345.1 Thuja plicata | reverse complement strand
CCTTTCACCGCTTCTTCTCTCTCTTTCTTTTTGTCTCTCTTGTAACTTTAGGGTTAGGTTTTCTATGACCATTCGAAGCTTGTTGCATCCTTAAGGGATTCCAAGATGGTCAAAAACCTATATATAGTAAAAGAGTGGTATTTGTTAAGTGTCTTTGATGTTGGAACATTTTTGGAAAGGAGATAATATATTGTAGAATTCAGATGTTTTGAATTGCTGTCTATCTTTTGAATTTGTATAATCTTTCATGCATGGAAGGATGGATCATATGAATAATATACGATGCAATTTTACTCTCTTCTATTGCTGTCTCTTTATTCTATGTGTATGCTCTTTTATGTTAAGTTTACAGGGTATTATGAAGCATTCTAGTTATTAGGTAACTATCTGATTACTTGCAAGTTTCTTTTAAGGAAAGAACTAAGTTTTGTGAGTAGTTTCAGGGAGCATACTACTTTATTTAAGGATTTGATACAATAGTTTTCAGGTGACAGGGTAACTTGTAAGGCAACTTACCTGAATTGTATGTGGGTTGTAAGGCAATCTACTATATTTTGTTTCTATGATATCTTAGCTTATTTGACTCTGTAGCCCAAAGGATAGGCACTGGTCCAGAAAATAGTCTGATAATCTATCTTTGTATAAGTTATTCCAAAATATCAAAACCAATTCAATCAAAATACTTTGTTACTAAGAACAGAAAAACTAAACTTGTTAAGGATCTATGTCAGCAGGACAGTGTCCATTTTAATGATTCCTTGAAGAGTGGATCCTTAGGTTATCCCTCCTATAATAAAAGGAAGAAGGATGAAAATCCTTGTATCACTGGTTTTGGCTATATTTACAATCATAGTTTGTATGGTTAAATCTTGCATCTGGTTATGCTTGGTCATTTGCAAGGTGATTTATAAGTTGGTTTAACAGAGATACATAGCAAATCAGTGTCCACACTATAACATACTGTGTAAATAGCAACCATAAAAGGTAAAACCTGCCTGAGTATATGTGGAACTCAAAAACGAAGAAGGACCTTATCCAGTCCTTAGCAATTAGGCTTTTCTTGTCTCTAAATCAGTATTAGAAGGCATGGTGTTCAAGTAGTCATTTCAAGCATTGTGGTTCATACAAGAAAAATCCCTAACATAGGGATGGTAGTTCTCCAAAGTAGAGTGGCAATGAAGGGGTCCATCGCATTGAGATAGGTCTGAATAGTCACTTCTGCTGATGGGATGAAGGGACCCGTGCACCTCTTCAAGGTGCGTTGGAACCGGTGGTTGAATGTTGCGAGGGGTTTATTCAATTCCTTCCTGATGGAAATGAACTAGCTATGGGACCATGCTGGGTCCATGTGTATGCAGAAGGTAGCTAGGAAGGCATCCTCCATGTCTTGCCAACTGTTGATGGAGTTGGCGGGAAGATTAAGGTACCAGTTCAATTTGTTCTATCCTAGGGACAGAGGGAACATCTGGGTCACAACATCTTGATGTTGGATCTATTGTCAGTTCATGGCATCTTTGTATGCCTGTAGATGCTCTCTTGCAGTTCATGAGCCTAGCTGCTCATATTAGGGACAAATCTTTTTGGGGTGTGGAGGTAAATCATTAGCTGCACCCGAAAAAGTTCCCATTGGGGAATTGGTATTTCCAAAATACGCAGCCATCAGGGGTGTTGGGTTTTGACTAGGTTGAGCACTAGTTCTCGGGCTCATCTGGGGGACTTGGGTATTCTGTGGTATGCTAGATCCCTAGACAATGGTGGCTAACCTGGATTTCGGGGTCAGCTTCTTTTGAGCGAGAGGCTCGAGTTTGACAAACCATCTGGGATTGGGGGCTGATATAAGGACTCTTTCAAATCTTGCTAGTGAGAACAATCCAATCCCACTGAAGGCTTGACTAATAAAACTATGGCTTGGGGAACCCTCAAGCGGTGTAATAGTTAAATCCTTAGATAAGGATGAGTTCAGGCCCTCCTTCTAGCGCCAGTTTCTGTTGATGGGACTTTGTGACCGGGTCTGCCAATAGAGGTAAGTTGTCACCGGGTACTGGGGTATCGACCAACTTTGCCTGTAAAGGTTGTCTAGGGAAATGAGATTCCCTAGGCCTCCAAGCATGTCAGAGTTGGGTCTCGACGGTGCGGGGCTTAGTTGGGAGATGTGACTATTTTTTTTGAGGGGGATAGTTGGTTATCTTCAACTTGTCTTCTCCGGGGATTCAAGTAAGTGAGGTTTCCTACAAGCGTGCATTCATTTGAAAAATAAACTTCAAAAGATACTGCAGAGTTAGAAAGATTTTATCTACCTATAGTTATGCTTAAACATTCAAGACATCCATAATTCTCTAACAAACTACATTAAATACCAAAGAAATATACAACCATCAGCTCATATTTTATCAATAGAAAAGGAAAGGATGTCGTTAATCTACTTTAAGCATCAGAGAAAAGGACATGAATAACACAAAGCATAAAATACCATTGACCTAGAAGACAGAATGCTAACAACATCATCAAGAGAACTCTTCCTTCTTCATTAACATCTTTTCCAGCAAGCACTGGTGCGTGGTACAATGGTAACTTCAACAAAGAATTTAACTACTAAAAGCTTAAAACTATGGAGCATTGAGCTCTGCAACTAAGAACTGAGAAAACCAGATTTCTATTAGCTAAGGACTGCAAAATCATCAATTTTGCCAACCCTTGGAATGAGGTCAGACTTATTATTTATACACATCACTTGACCTAAACCTAACCCTAACTTATTTTACACTTTACAATATGATATATTATCTGGTGGCCGGTACTACCTTTACCATGCTACAAAAGACCTCGAGATGGAAAAGGTCTGACATGTCAGAAGAATAAGACAATAAAAGTAGAGTGGAACAATCAGCCTTGAGAAGAGAACCAGGAGGAGGAAGAAGAAATCTGATTCCCGATGATCGAGACTACATGCCTCATAAATGGGAGGGTGGCTCACTATCTCCGATGTGCTAGGTATAACATTGAAATGGTGCCTTGGGAAGACCATATGTCAGAAAACTTCTTGCCGAGTTGACGTACCTTGTTGTGGTTACCCACCTTTTGAAAACCTTTATTAACTTCCTTGAAAGTGACCAGTCAGCTTTGGGAACCAGGACATGGGTTACTTAAAGAATAAAAAAATGCGGGATCCATAATCTGGGATATGGGAACTTGTGTTCCAAAAGAATAAAGAATGCAAAACATAGTGTTGGTTGGATTCTCTGGAATCCAAAGAATTTTATTGTTCCTTATGATTTTTCCCAAGTTTCCAATACTTGGCCTATACTTTCTTCATCCACATCCGTGATGTTGTCCCACCTACTTTGGATAGCCTCCAATGCTTCCTGAACATTCTCGACCCCTGTCCGGAATTCATCGACCATCTTGATGGCATTCTGTGATCAGATCATTTTTTTGGATAATCTAGATAGCCGACACTGGTCAAAATCTCTGGCAAAGGGATATAGGGGCTCCATCCGCTCATCAAACTTACTGAGGACATAGTCCTCCAGAGTACACGTCCCAGTGGTGAAGGGATTGACTTGCAATACCCCGACCATGAATGCTTTAAACAGACCCAAGGGGTACTGGGTAGCTATTACTTTCTCTTTCAGGGCCTTTACAAGTTCCTTGCATACCTCACCCCTGAGGAAAAGTCTGGAGTACTAGGCTTGGAGGGAATCAAATGATTCATCTCCCAAAATTCTAGACTCTGTGGTGACTTCTTCGCCGATATTGTAGATCTCTTCTAACTCGGCCTTCTATTTTTCATACTTGGCTAGGTCTTGATCCCAAATGATAGCGGAGCCCCTTTCCTAGTTGAGAAGAAGATCAACCTGATAAAGGTCTTGGAGGGACACCACCAGAAAATGTCTCATTGTGGCCACCTGCTTAGCTACCCACCCATCCATAGCTTGCACTTTCTTCTTCATGATGCACAGAGAATCCACATCACCCTGTGCAAGCGACAACCTGGAGGAAGGAGCTTTGGGGTGGAATTCTGACAAGGGCTATATCAGTTCTGCCAGAAGCACGAGGAGATTGGAATTTTTTTCTCTTTTCTCTTGCAGCTTCTAGCCTTTCTTTATATATCAGGCATCTATTTATTTGGTGGCTTCCTTCAGTAGATCTAGCTCACCTTGCTTGTCCCTCTTCCCCAATTCTACCTCTATTACATTGTAGTCTTCGAGCCTTATGACCGTCGTGTATGCATCAAGAGGGGGTATTGCAATGGTGGTAACTGTAATACCTATTGGGTTATTCTGGAGAGTATGGACTACCCTTGCCTTTTTGGGCTTCTTAGCCTCTATGTTCCTGACCATCATTTTAGCTAATGAGAGTGGAGTGCTTGTGGTTGCTAATGGGGTCTTCATTTTCATGGATACCACCAGCCATCGGGGCAGCTGGGGTGGCTTTGTTACTAAGACCTATTCATTAGGAACCCTTTCAGAATCCTGTAGCACATTCCTGGAGTGTACATTATGCTCGGGCTCCTTTTCTTGCTCCTGTTCTACTTTTCTAGTTCTCCAGAACCCTCAGTGTTGTCCGCCATGTTGGCATCCTCTTCACTATAATCTAGGATCTTTTCTCCAATCTCAATCTTGCCAGTATTTTCAAGGACCTTCTCCCTATCGGTGTTAAATATTTCTTCATTTTCCTTATCCGGGACCTCCTGGTCCATTTTCTTCTGCTATTCTTGGGCCTCATTGGCCTCATCCACTGCGACATTCTCCTCCACTGGGGAATCTTCTAGAGGTGGGTGAGGTTGCTAGTCAAATTTTAACAAGGTGGCCATCGTTACTACCTAACCAAAAGTGGTCTGGGGCACTTGGTCACCCGAAGTTACCAAAGGTATTTGAAGCCTGATGGTCAGAGGTACGGTTGTTCCTTCGGTTCTAGGTTCTCCGACCATCAATTTCCCATTTGTGGGATGCCTTGGTATATCCTCGGTCTCTTGGACCGGTATTCTTTCCTACTTAGGTTCTGTTTGAATTTCTTCCTGAGCTTCTTGCTCTGATGTATCCTTTTCTACAGGAATTTCCTTTTCTATAGGGACCTCTTCCTTGTCCTGGGCTGTAATTTCTTCCACCGTGTGGTCAATGCCTTTTCGAATCTCTAGGAGATCCTCCGCCGAGAAGGTGTCATCAAAATTTTCATGCAAGGGTGAGGAGTCTGAGATAACTTCTAATTCAAGAGAGTCTGAACTTAATTCTACCGGGGGTATCGATGGCATGCCGGGGGTGGTGGCTACGCTTGGTGCATAGGTCACTGTTGTTTTCTTCTTCCTTATGAGTGGAGCCCTGGTATCTAGAATGTTAGTAGACCCTACCTCAGTGAAATTCTGTCTGTCATCATAGCTACCAACAAGGAGGATCCCACCGGGTGAGCAGATGCCATTGGAATTATGGGGAGACCGACGGATACTTGCATGCTTAGCTGCTGACTAGTCAGCTTTGCCAACTCTATTTGTTGATGTAGATGGGCCATTAGAAGTGTAGGAAGCTGGGGAGGTGCCTTGGGAATCAGGGCACCTTCTTTCCCTTTCCCTTTCCCTTTGTTCATGCTTGTTTCAGCGGCTATGACAGACAAAGATGGTCTGGCATCGGCTGAAGAAGGAATGGTCTTCTTCACCATTGATTTCTTTTGGGCACTTTTGGGACACACCTGGGTAAAGTACTGATGACTTGCCTCCAAAATGGAGTGGCTTACCCCTTCAATGGTTAGATCCTCTGGGATGGCCCAGTCCACCGGGGGAAGATCCTGTTTATCCAACCCTTTTCCTTTGTATGTTGGATCCTCCAATAGCCCATCATCCTTAAATCCCTTTGGGAAGGTCCAAACATCTAGCGCTTTCATGAGCCCTTTTCTCATCCTTGTATTTTGTTGGGCCCGGAGATCAAAACCGTCCTGGTAGTCCACCTAGAAATCTTCAATATCCACTTCATGAGGCTCAGACACTTGAGGTAGTTCTATGGCAATCTTTCCGCGAGAATCATAATTTCTCTGGGAGTGGTTGAATTCAACCAGCCCCAAGCTCTTTAGTTCATTATCTGCTTCCTGGGTTGCTGCGAGGCTGCATGTGTAATTCCCACAAGAGAAAGGGAATAGGACGTTGATGACCTTTTGCAAAGTGAAGAAGGCATGTAGATCCATCATCTGCCTACAAAAATCCAAGAGAATAATTCTATCCCCACAATACTGGGGAAGAAGATAGGGCTTCCCATTGAAGCCTGTCACCCTAATATAGGTGTGATGTCAGAACTGAATAAAATACTGGCTGTAGGAGTTGACTAGAGTCATTTCCACTTGTGATAGGCGGTATCCAGAATCCCAAGTAAGTGTTAAGATATTATTGTAAATGAAAGCATCGTTTACCTGACAGAAATTTTGGAAACTAAGTTCCCATTGTAACTGGGGATAATGATCCCATGGTGTGACTTTTCCTAGCCCATTTCCAAGCTCTCCAATTGTTCCCAATCCCAAAAAGGCCAGTCTTTGTTGTGCTAACACCCATAGCACATATTAATTCATATAAAACTGAGAGGTCCGGGCGACAGTCCTCATTTGTATATCCACATGGTTGGCTATGATAGCCGCCCAGTTGAAGGTCCTATTATGTGTGGTGATGTAGTATTGAAAATAATACATCCACACCAAGAATTATCGGGCGTGGGGCCATCCAAATATCCTGCATAAAAATATGATGCCCACTTGAATGGGCTCCTTGAAATCCCTATGGGGAATTTCTAACTTCATTCTTTTGTGGTCTCACTTCGGAGACTTCAGCCACTGACTGTTGAGGTGTTGTCGGGAAATGATTTTGGCCTCACCAAACTCCTTTAGTAAGTCAACCTAAGTGATGACAGTGGAACCTTTGAGCTAAGGAATCCCCAACCTGGAGGCAAAGGTTGGGGCTTCCAAGGTGATGATGTTGGTGGGGTATTGTAGCGGCCGGGGATCCGGAAGTAGGACTATGTGAGTAGGCACATTGTATAGTACCGCTAGCTGCTTTATCAATTCTGGTGACTACACTGAACATGGGAAGTTTTCAGCATTTATGATGCCGAAGGTAGCCAAGAAAGTGGCTACCTTGTCTCCTTCAGCCTTTAATGTGTAAATGGTCTGGATTAGACCCTATAGTTTAGACCAAGCCCCGGGATCCATATCTGTTATTTCCTGGACTTTCGAGTCTATCTTGGACCCCGCAATAGCTCCCTCCTTCGAATATTTGGAGGTTAGGGGAAGCTTTGCTAGCATTATTTCCATTTTTGACTTTGTAGCTACCTGTGTTGAAGTGGTAGGTAATTTCAGACTATTAGGAGGGGCAAAATCGTCAGACATCTTGGGTCAATCTATCTGCAACCTGCAAGACCAAAAAATTGTCAGGACATATATAAACATTAAGTTACCACTCTGGGAGATTCTTCACCAATCTGGACCTGTCAAACAAGTGTTAGTACATACATCAAGAGTTCTAGATCATCTAGAATGAACATGACTTAGCATTTCGAAGTGTGTTAACAAGGCAAGAAAGGGAAGTGAAAGACAAGGTTCTGCTGGAGGTCCGGAGTCTGGACTACTAGCTGTTGCCGATGTGACTGGAAAAAGGCCATACTTTGGTCGATGTGTAATGAAATGTGGTGGGATGGTAGGAAATGTTAAGACATTTATGGCAACAAGTGGGTTGACACAAGGGAGTTAAGTGCAGATGAGACATGGTTTTAATGCGCACTCATGGGAAATTAAACCCAAGATAAATGTGATGAGACGGAGGAGAGAGAAAGCTACCATGGATCGAACCAGAAAGGTGCTGAGTTCAAACCATGGTGACTCTACCTCAATGAAATTGATCTCATGGGGTGAAAATGCATGAAAGAGTGTGAAGAACTTGTGAGCTCTGAGGGATATACATAACATATACATGCACAAATATGTACAGAGGGTTGAGGGCAGAAATAGATATACACAAAATATACAGACATATACATCACTTTACATACTAAATAATATAAACACATGTACAATAGATACACTAGAAAAAAATACAAAATTTACATTAACCTATAGCTGCGCAGAGGGTGGACAACCCTCTGGCAGGGCCAACCCACCAATGGGTGGCGAACTATAAGTAGAGAACACAAAAACCACAACAAAACAAACCAAAAAAAAAAGAAAAATGAAGGTAGGAACCAGAAGACCTACCTAGGAATCCAAAGAATGAAAAAGAGAGGAGGCACTAGGACCACTGTGCAACATCTCCAACCTCCAATGCTCATGAACTACTACCGAAAATCAACTCGTAGTTATCCACTAAGCTCAGAGTAATTCACACTTAAGTAATCACACTTCAAATCACCAAGAAATTGCTCTAAAAAACTCTAAGTGTTTTTAATCATGGTAACTATGAAAGTGACATGTAATTTCTATTTATACCAAGGTAAAAAGCAAGTTACACTCTTTCTCGCAAACTCTGAAACAAGTAGACCTTCAGACTTTGGGCCCAGGGATTCCACGCGACCATGTCTTCTTATAAAAAGAAGACGTCATGTGGAGAATCCCGGAGTCTAGAATTCGGCTCTAGAAAGAACAACCAACTTTGGGACCGGGTCCCGGTGACACGAAAGATAAAAGCAGAACACAAAACGAACCTCGCGGGAAGGAAAACCTGGAGAGGAAAATGACAAAAACAAAAAGGGACAGAAAACAAGGCAAGAGCCAAAAGGAAAAAAAGGGGACCTGACATTTTGCACACAAAATGTAGGGATGGGTATGCAAGGCATAACAGTCTTCATGCCTCCTTTAATAGCGTCCAACATAGGAGCACACATTGCACTAAATTTCTTAATAAACTTTCTATAATACTCTTCTAGGCCATGAAAAATTCTTACCTCTGTTCTTGTTCTTGGAGTAAGCCAGTTGATGATGGTCTCCACTTTTCTAGGATTCATCTTTAAGTTACCCTGAGATATCACAAATCCAAGGTACACCAATTCTTGTTTGATGAATTCACACTTTTCCAAGTTGATCATCAACTTCTCCTCTTTTAACTTTTTGAAAACCATTTCTAGATGCTTGAGGTGATCTTCCCTTTTCTTACTATAGATGAGTATATCATCCAAGTAGACTACCAAAAATTT
Organism: Thuja plicata; assembly: GCA_018584345.1. Classification (NCBI taxonomy): domain Eukaryota; kingdom Viridiplantae; phylum Streptophyta; class Pinopsida; order Cupressales; family Cupressaceae; genus Thuja; species Thuja plicata. The sequence continues at coordinate 2,297,053 of MU223437.1, read as the reverse complement.
ACCAATATAATCTTTAAGAACTTCATTCATTAACCTCATAAAATTTGATGGAGAATTGGATAAGCCAAATGGCATGAAAAGCCACTCATACAATCCTTCTATGCTCTTGAAGTATGTTTTCTACTCATCACCTTCCTTTAGCCTGATTTGATGATAGCCACTCTTTAGGTCTATCTTGGTAAAATATCTTGCTCCTCCTAGACAATCTATTAGGTCTTCTATCTTAGGGATAGGGAGCCTATAACTTATTGTAATCCTATTGATTGCTTTTGATTATGTAAATAACCTCCAAGTTCCTTCCTTTTTGGGTGCTAGGACAGTAGGAACGACACATGGGCTAATACTTTTCCTCATAAGGCCTTGTTTTAGGAGCTCTTGGATTTGTCTAGAAATTTCCTCATTCTATTGAGGACTAATTTTATAGGTTGCTTTATTAGGTAGGGTAACTCAAGGGATTAGGTCTATTTGATGGCTTACTAACCTCTTAGGTTGTAGGGGTGAAGGTTGTCCATCACTAACTATGCCTTGGTACTTTTGCAATAGCTCCTCCACTTCCTTTGACAACTCTGTCTTCTTCACTGCTTTGTCTGCATTCTCTTCTTTTGGTTTTAACACAAAGGAAAAACCAAATCTGTCTCCTTCTTCCAAAGCCTATAAGAACTCTTTTTAACTCACCACAAGAACATTAGGACCAATAGACTTCAATTCTGCATCCTCCAATAATGACTGAATTTTGAAAGTTACATTGTCCTTCTTGAATGAGTAGGATTTCTTCACTCCATCATGCATGTCCTATCTATCATTTTTCCATGGTCTACCTAGGAGAAAATGACATGCCTCCATAGGTAAGACATCACATAGAACCTTCTCCTTATATCTCCCAATTGAGAATTCAACCCAATCTTTCTCATTTACAAGGACATGTTGTCCTTTGTTTAGCCAAGTGACCTTGTAAGGATTTGTGTGGGGTATCCTTGTCATTTTCAACTTACTAACTACCTCCTCTAACACTATATTGTCAGTAGAACCTGAGTCTATGATGAATCTACACACTTATCCCATCTTCTTACACTTCACTCTAAATAATGGCCTCCTCTGGCTTTGCTCTTCTCTTACTGGATCCTTAATTAGAGTCGTTCTCATCATAAGGTTCTCACCTTCTTTTGATTCCAAGGGAACCTAAGGGTGGTTTTTTCCACCACTAGCTTCTTCTTGAACATATTTCACTCTCTTAGCAGTGCCTTGGGAAGTTGAACTCTTCTCTGGACATCTGTATGCAGTATGACCCATTTAATTGCAATGGTACCATTTCATATTGGCAAAGTAGTTTCCTCTACTTTGGTTACTATTTCTTTCTTTTTGTTCACTGAACTTAGTATTTCCTTGGTTCTTTGATTCATAACTACTTCCACCATATCCAATTATTTGTCCCCTAATTTTTCTTCCTCTACCTCTTCCTCTAGAGGTACTTGAGTAGTTTTTCTTCTTTATCTTGTCTTCAACCTTGACAGTAATTTGGTGGCATTTTGGAACTATATCTGGAGTCAAAATACTCATCTCATCTTGAATGGTACATTTAAGTCCATTAAGGTACCTTGCTACCTTCACCTTCTCATTGTCTACTACTCTTGACCTCATAAAATTCTCTAAAATTCTTCAGTGTATGAATTGATATCTAGGTCCTTCTTCCTTAGACCTTACCTTCTCTTATGTAATTGGATTTCATAATCCTCAAGGATATAAGCATATCTGACTCTTGTTACCATATCTCTCCATGAAGAAATGGGTCTCTCTCTCTCTCTCTCTCTCTCTCTCTCTCTCTCTCTCTCTCTCTCTCTCTCTCTCTCTCTCTCTCTCTCTCTCTCATCTTGGTTGAATTTCCACCGAGTGAGTGCAGACCCTCTTAGTCTTTCTTTTGAAACCTTCACCTTTTGAGCCTCAGTGATTCCATCACACTCAAAATGGTTTTCTAGTCCCTCTATCCAGTCAAGGACAATCTTTGGATCCATCTTTCCAGTAAATATTGGAACTCCCTCTAGTGATTTTCCACTCATATCCTTTAAATCTTTCAAGAATGGCTCCTCATTTAGGACTGGGTCAACTTCAGGTACTTCATCTTCAATGGCAATCTCCTTGCCTTTTCATTCAATTTTGTCCTTCACTTCATCTGCTTTCACATCAACTTCATCCACCTTTTACTCCAATTGATCCAACCAATCTCAGAGTAGTCTATTCTCCTGTACTTTTTCATCTACCTTCTTGGCTAATTCAACATTGGTCACCATTTTTGATTCTCCAAATGATTCTTCTGGTTGTAACATTAACCACAAGCTTGATCAAAAGAGGCTCTGATACCAATCTGATTGAAGTAACCCCAAGGTGTTCTCACACAATACTTTAGATAGGACCTAACTTTCCCTAGTCCACTTAGGATCCCTATTTCCCTTTAGGACCACACTATCCTTAAGACCATGAGTCTAATAATACTTCCAACTCTTTCCAAACAGTTACAACTATTGTGTTTCACCTTGAAGGACATCCACCATTAGTTTTGTCTGGCAATGCTTCTCATTGGTTTTAAAGAATTACAATTCCAAATCCTTCATACCAAATCAACACATGATACAAGGGCCTTGTACACTCTTTGTATGTTCACGCTTCATCCATACATTCCAATTTCCATAGGTCTTCACTCCCCATTTAGTAGAGTTCCAAAATTACACCCAAAATGACCCTATTAGGCCTAAAAAACAAATTAGCCCTATCCAGAGGGTTTTTCAAGATTTACTCTTAAAAATTCCACACAACCACTAAAAATAATTAATGTTCTATATGCCCTTTTGGGAGATCTAAAAATATTTTTAAGGTCTAGGGTCCCCAAGTCCTCCGTACACCTCTGTCCTGAAATGTAGGGCTATTAGGCCTATTTTGGCTCATCACAAGCTCTTTGCTGATTTCTATGGAAAATCCAATCCAAATGGATTGGGTGGGTTCTAAAATAGTTACTAGGGATGTATGAGACCCTAAAGACACTAAGACCGCACTTGGTTCAGGACTCCTATGCACACTTAAGTGTCTTTGCATTCTTGTTTACACCTTCCTTACACCTAACTAGACTGTCCTACCTCACCTAGGGCATGGCTTCAAAATTAGCAATTTGACTCCTATGAACTCCAACCTGCATATGTACATTGTACAGAGGCTCCCCTAACACATTCATTCAACCTTTTGAATTTCCTACGGTTGAATTTCATGGGGGAGCCATAAAACCAAAATCTCTCTAAACTGGACCAGCATACTACCTAGTTATTGTAAAATTTCCAACACCTATCAAATCAAATCTACCTTATTTTCACTCTGAATTAAAAATTCTTAGATAATTCCCTAATACATGAATCCACACTTAGATCAATTATTTGAATCCATTAAAGCAAAAAGAACTCTCAAAGAAGTTGACTGTACTCTATTTTCACAAAAGTTACTCTATTGCTTTTCAAAAACTTGCATACATAAAATCTACCTTGGGAAATGAGCCATAGAGTGTCTAAAGATGATTCCTCCATAATTTCAGGCCACTAGCATTCATTTTCAACACCTAGAATTGAGGGAATCCAATGTTGTCGAGTTGCACGCAACATTTGCAAAAAGTTGCAAATGTTGTCATGACAACTTTTAGCATCTTTTGAATTTATGATGCAAAATACTTTTTAGGGCCTCTAACCCATTTAGTTCGATTAAATAACATAATTTATGTTTCTTTGAGAATCTTTCTACCCAACATAGGCCTTCGACACATTTAGACCTCATTTCCCAACATTAGTCCAAACTAAGGACTAAAAGAAGATAACAAAGACTAAGATTAAATTAACACTAACCACTAATCCATGTAGTCACACACAACAAAAAGACCCTCTAAGGTCTTAAGAAATCATACACTGACTTGGCTATCATTAGTTACAAGCCAAAACTAACTAGGGCCTTGAGGATAGCCTAGGTGCTCCTACACCACCAACAAAAAATTATATCACATATATAAAACATCTAGTTATCTTTAGTCATACAAGATGTATGCCTTGTTTAAATCTAACATATATATACTACTCGATGATTATACTATTTATCCTTTTCTTATGTTTTACCGAATAGCAGTTTATCTTTTCCTAGCCTTTACCAAATATCAGTAAATAGACTTAGTGTTTACCGACCAATCCTATTTTAGTAATGTGTAAAGAAAAACATCAAAGAAATGAACCATATACACATTTGACACATGGATTTTTATTGTGGAAACCCTATTAAGGGAAAAACCACTTCGGATCAGTAACCCAAAATTTTCACTCTTCTAAAGTGAGCTCAGTGGAGAGCCAACCCTATTAAAGGTTACAAACGCACTGTTATGTGCAACCTTGTTAGAAGATTTAAAACCATTGGTTAGTATTTTGACCTTGGGAATTCACTATTCTGTCAAGAAGAAAAACCTTTCTATACTCTTGAGTATCTCAATCATTAAAAGGACTGGTAAATCCCACTCAATGAAGAGATTTTCTAAATAAATAGTTAAACTAAAATAGTAAATGATCTGTTCATTAATACAACTTTACTTTGTAGATGTTTAGATCTATTGTAAGTCCATAATAACCCTTTGATCAATATTTTCTTCAATTCCTTTTCTCCCCTCCTTGTTCATTCTACTCGGTTAATGTTGTTGCTTCTATGTTGCTTGGTGTCTATAGAATTCTTGACTCTGTTCCTCACCTTGTATTATCAGATCTGTATGAAGAATTCTATCTTCACTAGAATTATTCTCAACATTCCTCCTTGATAATGAATTACTTATCTCTTTATATAGACACGACTTCACCATTTACATTACTTTTCTTTCTTATTCCTGACGTAGATAGCTTACTTGATCCGCAATTCTTGTCATGCATTGCTCTAATCTTTAAAGCTTTGCTTTAGATTTATTCTATAAATCTCTCTTTGTTTTCTGTAATTTAAATCTCCTTATTCTTAGTTTATTAGATCGATGAAAACAAAGTAATAATTTAGTTAACTCTAATTATAGCTATTGCCATCTAAGTGTTTTGTCATTTCCTAACTCCAGTTCTAATTAGTGATCAACTCTTAGTTTTCTCGATCATTGACTCCAATTGTCCTTTGGCATTATTGATGTAGAGTAGACATCCAAAAGCCTCAAAAGGAGTGAAAAGGACAATGTATCCTTCAATACCCCAACTCCAAGAGGCAAAAGTGCTCTACACTTATCACAAGTGCATAAAGGACTTGGATATAGGTTATCACAACCTGCTACCCATAGGGAAACCTACTCACTAGGTTCCACCAAGTCTAGAACACCAATACCAAAAGATTGGCTCTTAAGCACTCATCCCAAATTATCAACAATAACCCATTAAATGAATCCAAGGACTAGGGGTGACCTACACTCATATATGTGGCCTATTTAGGTCCCTAAGACAAGGATTCCATGGTCCCATTCAACATATGCAACCTTTTGAACATAGTTGCTTTGGTAACCCTCTTATTGGCTTATATCCTTTTCTCAAAGGATTTTTGATCTTACACAAAATATTTCCACACAATCCCTTGAAAACTTTATGGATTCTGATACCCTTTACGGCCTCGGGTATTAGACTTAAGCACCAAAACATGAAGGTGAAAGGAAAACATGTTGATACACAAAAGTGTTAATGTAATTAGGCCTATTTAGGTCTGCACTTACACTACAATTATTATTTCCTTGCATCCAATGCCCAAAAAATTGTTTGGATCATGTTAGCGCATTCATGAGGGTCTTCTACACCAATTTTTAGGTCTTGATGAATCCCCAAACAAAAGTTATGTGGACTGTCCTAATTCAGTGATTGGTGCACACATGGACATGTACACCTAGGGCATCATGGCAAAACCATCTCCCTGCACTTTGACAAACCCAACTTGCATATTCTTAAATAACATAATGAAAAATTTATTTCCACCAAGGTTCATTAAATTCTCATGATGGAAACAAGAAATAAACACAATTCTTAGTGAAACCCTGATTTAGGGCCTACAAACCAGGCAGCGAGAAAAAAAATTCAATAAATTACAACGTACAAAAAATCAATACATGAGACCAATTGAAAAAGGAATATAATCCATAGGGACAACTTGGTTTGTTATACTTTCATTCAATTTATTTCGTATGTGTCTCTACTAATTAACTGTTTCATGGATTTGCAGAGAAACGGTTGATCTTTATTGATTTCAATGCCAAAATTACATCATCATCCTAATACCTACATGTAAGGGCTTATGTAGGCATTCCCAATGGTTACATTTCATTTTTAAACTAACTATCCATTTGGGAATGAGTTTTACAAGTTTTGACAAAAGTTGTCAATGTTGCTCAAAAGTTGCTTGAAAACTTTTTGAGCAATTCTGCAATATTTTGCAATTTTGCATCCTAGGTGACCAAATTTGGTCCAAACCTTTATTTTGTGATTCCTAATAGATAAAAAAATGAAAACATTAAAATAATGTATAATTTAAGTTTTGGACATTCATTGACCAATAGTTGACCAAGGGCTTATAAAGTGCCAATCTTGGAACTAGGTCTTATAAAAGAAGTGTAAGATTTCTACCCAAGAATGCAAGTGATTGAGAGAAAGAAAAATAGAAATAAAATATGAGCCAAATAAACTCTATAAAACTCAAGAGAATGAAAAGAAATACAATATATAATGAGATAATGTATTGAGGAATTGAGGTGATTACAAATGTACAAATGCTCTGCTTATATAGACAAGAGTAGATAGGAAACATGGACATGGTTGAGACAAGTGTCTCAACCTAGAGGAAGGAGAGTTCTAATAGAACTCAACAATATCCTCTAGGATAAGGTTGAGTCCAAGTTGGACTCAATGATATCCATCTACCCGATTAATGAATGTACCTAAGTAAACTTAAGTCAAGAGTAAACAATGAACTATTTACTCCAACACCCCCCCTTAAGTGCAACTTAGGGGAAAATGTAGACAAAATTCAAATATGAGTCCCGAAAACAAGGCTTGATAAGGTACCCATGTAAAAATAATCCCCTCAAACAAAAGAGAAGGAGGATAACCAGTGGGAAAAAACTCCCTCATGAGAGGATAAAGCAGGAAGGGATAATGAACCCCCTAGAAGAGATGTCTCACACCCCCAAGAGAGACTGAAGATGAACACATTTGTTCTCAGTGAAGGGTTTGGTTAAGATATCTACAACCTAGTCTGTTGTAGGACAATACTAAAAATCAATTACACATGCCTGAATTAGTTCCCTTAGAAAATGCATGTGGATCTTGATGTGTTTGGTTTGTTGATGATGAACTGGATTTTTCAAGATCTGGATGGCACTCTGGTTGTCAGAGTAAATCACTGATGGCTTCTAAAAAATGATGCTATATTCAGTGAGGATATTATGAAGCTAGATAGCCTTTTTGGCGGAATTGAAAATCCCCCAGTACTTAGCCTCTATCTAAGAAAGAGAAATAGCATGTTTCTTCTTTCTTTGCAAACAAATGGGGCCAGAACCAAGGTGAAAACTGTATCCACATGTGGACTTGCAATCATCAAGATCACCAGCCCAATCAGAATCTATGTATCCAACCAAGTCTAAACTTGTTCCTACTGCATAGTGAATCCTGTACCTGTGAGTTCCTTGTGTGTAGTGTAAGATGCATTTGGCAGCCTTCTAATGAAGCTCATGTGGCTCCATCATGAAGCGTGAAACAATGCCAACAACAAATGAAATGTCAGGGTGAGTATGAGTCAGATAGATGAGGCTACCAAAAAGCTAATGATACAAAGTAGCATCAACAAGTGGTGTGGAGTACATTGCCTCAAGATTGACTCCTGACAGAAAGGGAGTTGGCCCAGGCTTACAATCAGCCATGTGAAAATGAGCCAAAAGATCAAGAGAATACTTGGGTTGCGCAAGAGAGATCCCAGAAGAAGTCTGAGTGATCTCTATCCCAAGAAAATAGTGCAAGAGACCCAAGTCAGTCATGGAAAACCTGTCATGTAGAGAAGTCTCTACACTTGCAATGATGGATGAAGTTCTCCCAGTGATAATCAAGTCAATAACATAGAGAGCCAAAAAGAGAAGAGAATCCTCCTATCAAAATATGTAGACATTTGGATCTGAGTGGCATTGAGAGGACCCAACTGAGAGAAGAAAGGTGTCCATCTTGGCATACAAAGCTCGTGGGGCTTGTTTCAGGCCATAAAGAGATTTCCTTAGTTTACAAACTAGTGAAGAATCCTGAATGAACCCCTGTGGCTGCTCCATGTAAATCTCCTCATGATGATCACCATGAAGAAATGCACTCTTCACATCCATGTGATGTACAACAAAACCATGAGCTGCAGCAAGAGAAAGTATCATGCAAATGGAGTTCATTTTAGCAACACAGGAAAAGGTCTCAGTATAGTCTATACCAAAAACCTGAGAGAACCCTTTATCCACAAGTCGTGCTTTCAACTTGTCAATTGATCCATCCAATACAAATTTGGTTTGATAGATCCACTTACACCGAACCATTTTTCTTCCCTTAGGAAATGGAACAAGCTACCAAGTTTTATTCTGAATCAAAGAGTTGTACTCTTCCTCCATTGTTGAATCCCACTCAGAAATACCTGATGCTTCATGAAAGGATTGTGGATTAGAAGCCATGGAAATATAGAAATACAAAATGTCTTGGTGTTGTGACTGAGTCCTTCGAGCATTTGAATGATCCCCAATAAGAGTACCAAGTGACGCAAGTGTCTGACAATCCCAGTGAGGCATGTGAGGTGATGGAGTAGGAGAATCCCCATCCTCAGAATCTGAATTCTCTAAAGAGGACGAAACCTCATGATCAACTTTGTCAGTAGAGGTAGCTAAAGGAAAATCATTTGAGTCACTATCTGAATCCATGATGGAGGAAGGAAGAAGAGAGGATGATCTAGGAGAGCTTTGCTCGAACTGCACACTTGGCTCAATGAAGAGCTCATGTGTCTTAGGATCCAAGATTTGATATCCTTTGAAACCATTAGGATAACCAACAAAGATACAAGGCCGACTCTGAGGTTCCAAGGCTTTGCACTTCTCTGACGGAATATGAGCCCATGAAGGGGAGCCAAAAACTTTGAAGTGTCATACAATAGGTTTCCTACCACAACATGCTTCAAAAGGACTCATTCCCTTTAATGCCTTATGTGGAACTCTATTCTGGATGTGAGCAACATAGTTGATAGCTTCTTCCCAATATTCAGGTGCAAGGGAGTGTGCGTGGATCATGCAACCAGCCATTTCTTTTAGGGACCTATTTTTCCTCTTGGCCACACCATTCTACTGAGGTGTATAGGTGATAGTATTCTGAAGATCTATCCCTTCAAGAGTGCAAAATTGTTCAAAGTGGTGGTTCACATATTCTTTACCATTGTCAGTGCAAAGAATCTTGAAAACCTTTCCAGGCTATTTCTCAGTGTGATCCTTGAACTCTTGAAATCTATCAAAGGCTTCTCCCTTTTGTCAAAGAAAGTAGACCTAGGTGTATCTGGAATAGTCATCAATAAATGTGAGTAAGTAGTGAGCCTTACTAAAGGACAAGGATGGTAATGGACCCACCACATCACTGTGACCTAGCTCAAGGACTTCTTAAGCTCTCCAAGCCTTTCCTTTATCAAAATTGTCCTCAGGATGTTTTCCTAAGGCACAACCAAAACAAACTCCATCCGAGAAACTGATCTTAGGAAGACCTATGACCATATCCTTCTTTCTAATCTGCTGGAGATAGTGGAAGTTTAGATGGCCAAACCGCTCATGCCATAACTTGATCATAGAATCTGAGTGAGTAAGAAAGGCAGTCAAATGTGAATCAGGTACAAAATGAGAGAAGGCATACAATCGAGACTCATGATCAGACTTACCGACTACAAGAAGTGCAGTGTCTTCAAGACTCCTGATGGTGATGGAAACAGAAGTGAACTCAACTTTTCTACCATTCTTAGTAATCTGATAGACAGAGAGAAGGTTAGCTGACAGATTAGGTACACAAAGGACATCCTCAATTGTACCAGTGTTAGCATCAACATAACCTTTCCCGATGACTTCAATAGGAGAGTCATCCCCAATGCGAATGTCGGGCACTGAACAAGGCTGCAACAAATAAAATTATTCTCTGATAGAACCCATGTGATGTGAGGAACTTGAGTCAAGAATCCACTTCTGAGAAGAATCTGCAGTAGCAACTAGTGCAATTGCTTTCCCTTTGCCTGATTTTGAAGGAGTAGAGGATTGTTGTGAAGAAGGAAGATTAATGTTGTTCTTTTTTAGAAGATGCTTTAGCTCATCGATCTGCTTCTTGTGAAAAAAGTGTTCCTCATGACAAACTTTCTTACAGTATAAACAAGTTGTTCTTTCCTTCTTCCAATTGTTTTCCTTTGAAGAAGAGGATGTGGAGTCTGTTATTGAGGTAGATGAAGACTGTGCCTCATCTTTCTATGACTTTTTCTTGAAATTATTTTGTTTCTTGTCAGGTTTACCTCACTCTTTATGTTCCTTCAACTGACTAGCCAATAGATCCTAGGACTGTGATGGCTTTAAGAGCCCCATGGAAAGAAGCTTTCTTTGTTCTTGTACTAACAATTCAGAAAATGAAGAAAAGGAAGGCATTGTATATGTAGAGCCCATAGTCAATCTATGAGTAAGAAAACTTGAAACAAAAGCAGTTTTGTGAGGTCCAAGTTTGTTAAGAGTACTCAAGATAAGTTGAATATATTTTTTCTCTATGCCACATGTTTTACATTATGCTCTCAAATCATTTACTTTTGTTACAAATTCTTGGATGTTGTCAAAAGACTTAGGATCTAGTGCCATTAGTTGATTATCAATTTGATATCCCCTAACTTCATCTGTTGTCCCATGGAGAGTTTTTAGTTTTTCCCATGCATCATGTGAGTTGTCTTTCCCATCAAGTTGAAACATTATATCAAGAGAAACTAAACTCCTAAGACAACCTAGAGCTTTTGTTTGTTCAAGCATCCAAAATATTTTTTCCTTAGCATCTAAGGGTTCAGTTATATTTTCTTCAATGTAGGGTGTGTACCCTTGTTGCATTAATAAGTTCCATGCATTTTCTTTCCATGTATTATAGTTGTATGAAGTTAGCAATGGAAACTTAACATTACCCATTGTGTAAGGAAGGGAGCATGAGCAGAAGGAGATGCACTAACACAATCACACAAAGAGACCCCGTTGAATTACACAATGAAGAAGCTCCCCCAAGAAAAATGATTTGGAACTTTATAAGTAGTGTGGTTAAAATGTCCACTAGAAAGAGAACGCTGAATGGACTTGACTTCAATGCTTTTACAAATCCTCACAAAATGATCATATACTGAAATTACAATTTTGGTACATACCCAAATGGAATTATTAGTACCACTATGAAGTACATGAAAAAATATGGACTTTCCAAATAAGAATCACCTTGATCTAAGGTTGTATGCAAAATTTGTGCACTTTTGAAAGGCCCATAATGAGAACTATGCAGAGTCACATGTGAGAATCTAAGATTTCTAGAAACTCCTTACACTAAAATCAAAAACCATCTGCACTAGCGTGTCGAGCATGAAAAATTATCCAAAATCAAAAAAAGAATTTGGCAGATTGGAGGTCGGGAGCGGTAGTTATGGCCTTCAGAAGTCGAACTGCAATTTCCAAAATGCCAATGGAGAGCGGGTCTACTGTAGCTTTCTGATGTCATTTCGGAAAAAAAAATATAAGCTTTATGCAAATACTAATAGATACCCAGATGGTTTTTTGATGCGGTGAACAAAACCCATAAGGCGTTTTTTGTTTTGATCTACAGAAGATATGACTCTAATGTAAAAAATGTCTTTTAGCACCAAAACATGACCCCAACAACCAAAAAATGGCATGAAAAGTCTGAATTAGCTACCTCAAACATGAAAAGGCATGCTGCAACCTAAAAGATTGATCATAATACATAAAATGCAAGACGATTGTTAGATTTGAGCTTAGAGAGTCTCTAGGAAGCTCTTAAAAAAACTACAACTGGCAAGTGAAAATATGAACCCCCCAGAAACTAGATTTTGATCCACACTTTTATGTTTCTCCAGATCATCAAAAGATGCAAGAGAAGAGCATACTCATGTGCTTCAAAAAAGAACTCTACACTCTCAGATTTCAAAAAAATGCTAACCCACAACTCACAACCGCTCTGATACCATGTAAGATTTCTACCCAAGAATGCAAGTGATTGAGAGAAAGAAAAGTAGAAATCAAATATGAGTCAAATAAACTATATTCAACTCAAGGGAATACAAAGCAATATAATATCTAATGAGATAATGTATTGAGGAATTGAGGTGATTACAAAGGTACAAATGCTCTGCTTATATAGGTAATAGTAGATAGGAAACATGGACATGGTTGAGACAAGTGTCAACCTAGAGGAAGGAGAGTTCTGATAGAACTCAACAATATCCTCTAAGATAAGGTGGAGTCCAAGTTGGACTCAATGATATCCATCTACCCAATTAATGAATGTACCTAAGTAAACTTAAGTAAAGAGTAAACATTGAACTATTTACTCCAAAGAGAAGTCCAATGTGAAACCTATGATACTAACATGCTCTAAAGGAAACTAGGACCTTGAAGGAAACCATAAGTGCCAAATGAACACTTAGGTTTACTAGGGTTCTCCTGCACAATACTCCCTATGATGTTTTGAACTCAAGTTCCCACTTGAGGTTAATTGATCAAGAGTGATGCCATGTTGCTTGATTTGGTCCTCTGTCATCCAGGTGGAATCTATGTTAGGGAGCCCTTTCCACTTGACAAGGTATTGCATGTAATTCTATTTTCTGGTCTGCTTGAGCACCTTGGACTCAAGAATTGTTTCCAACTCCACCGGTTTTCTTTTTGGGAGATTTGTGACATACTCTCCTCCATCCTCTTCACTTTGTGGATCCTACACATTGGTCATATCTGAAATACATTTATAAGGGGTGAGATAACAAACATTAAATAGAGGATAGATCAATAACGTAGGAGGAAGGGATATTTCATAGGCATTTTCACCCATCTTGTTGAGAATGGTGCATGGCCCAACTTTCTTCATATGTAGCTTTGAATAATTTCCCTTAGGTAGTCTCTCTTTCCTCAGGTATTCCCATACCTTATCTCCAATCTAGAAATGAATCTCTCTTCTCTTCTTATCTGCATGTGCTTTGTATTTCATGGTGGACTGCTGTAAGGTGTCTTTCACTTCTATATGTTCTCTGGTGATGAGCTTTGCTAGATCTTCCCCTTGTGTGCTCACTCTAAAATCTGAAGGTAACTTTACCAAGTCTAAAGGACCCTTTGGATGTAAGCCATACATAGTTTGGAAAGGTTTCTTTCCTGTGGACCTATTCAAGGAGTCATTAAAGGAAAATTCTTCTTAGAGAAGTATCATATCCCAACTTTGGGTGTACTATTTTATAAGGCATCTTAAGAGATTCCCAAGAGACCTATTTACCACCTCCATTTTCTCATCTGTGTGTGGGTGGTATTCTGAATGGTAGGTCAAATTGGTGCCTAGCTTCTTGAAAAGTGTCCTCCAAAAGTGACCTTAAAACTTTACATCTCTGTCAAAAACTTGTTTTTGGGGTAGGCCATGGATTCTAACCACTTCCTTGAAGAATAGGTGTTCTATGTGTGAAGCATCATTTGTGCACTTACAAGGAACAAAATGCACCATTTTACTAAATTTTTCCTCTATGATAAAAATTCTATCATAACCTTATCTTGTTCTTGGTAAACGCATTACAAAGTCGATGGAGATGGACTCCCATTGTCTAGTGGGTATAGCAAAGGATGATACAAAAATTGATTAGTAAATACTCCTTTATCTTGCTGACAAATGGAACATGATTCAACAAATTTCCTAAAATCCTTAGGCAATTTTGGCCAAAAATAACTTCTCTTTACCAAGTTTGTGGTCTTGTCTATTATAAAGTGACCTCCCATGCCACCACAATGCTTTTCTCTAATTATGTTTGTTCTCATGGAACACTTAGGGATGCATAACTGATCCCCCTTAGATTATTCTCTATCAAAAATTTAGAGAAATTGGTAAGATACCTACCTATCATAATTTTGCACACCTCAAAGGCTTCTCCAAAATCTGGATCTCTTGCATATAGGTGTTGGAGTGAGTCAATGCCCACACTCTGAAGTTGAAATTATTCAATTAATCCAACCCTTCTGCTAATTGCATCAGCCACCTTGTTGGCTAGTGCCTTTTTGTGTTTTACATTAAATGTGTAGGCCTACAATTGTTCCATCCATTTTACATGTCTAACCCCTAGTTTGTCCTGATTATTGAAGAAACTCAATGCATGGTTATTAGTAAAAACTATAAACTCTTTTGCAAGAAAATAATGTCTCCATTTTTTAAGTGCTTGAACCATGGAATATAACTCTAAATCATAAGTATATTATTTATTCTATGCATCATTTAGTTTTTTAGAAAAGAATGCCACAACCTTACCTTCTTGGCTTAGGACATCACCTATTGCCAAATTTCTTGCATCTATCTCCATGAAAAAAACTTTGTTGAAATCAGGAAGAGTTAAGATTGAATATTGAGATACTCTATTCTTGAGATATTGAAAAGCATCATTAGCCTCTTTAGTCCATACAAACTTAATATTCTTACCACCTTTAATAGTATCCAACATAGGTCCACAAACATGACTGAAATTGTTTTATGAATTTCCAATAAAAAGTGGCAAGACCATAAAAACTTCTAACATCACCTTGGTTCTTTGGTGGAGGCCAGTTGTCAATTGCTTGAACCTTCTCAGGGTCTATTTTTATGGTGCCTTGTGAGATGAAAAACCCTAGGAACTCAAGTTCCTTCTTCATGAACATGCACATTTCCAAGTTAATCACTAAATTGTGTTGATGAAGTCTCCTTAAGACCTATTCAATGTGATCAAGATGTTCTTCCCTGCTATGATTGAATATTAGAATGTTATCAAGATATATGACTATAAATTTGCCAATAAAGTCAATAAAGATTTCATTTTTGAGTCTCATGAATGTTCTTGGGGCATTTCTTAGCCCAAATGGCATCACCAAACACTCAAAAAGGCCTTCAGTTGTTTTAAAAGTATTTTCCCATTCATCTCCTGGCTTTATCCTTATTTGGTGGTATCCTGATTTTAAATCAATTTTTGTAAAGTAGGATGCATTTCCCAACTGATCAAGTAAATCCTCCATTCTTGGGATAGGGAACCTGTATCTTATAGTGATCTTGTTGATGGCTCTTCTATCTATACATAATCTCCATTTACCATCCTTTTTAGGGGCAAGAACAAATGGGACTGCACATGGGCTAAGACTTTTCTGAATAAGGCCTTTCTCTAACAGTTCCTTCACTTGTTTGGTAATCTCTGCATGTTGAGCAGGTACCATCTTATATGGGTCATTATTAGGTAGGGAAGAACCAGGTATAAGGTCTATTTGATGATTGATGTCTCTTAAGGGAGGAGGCTTGTGGGCAATTCACTAGCAGTGACATCACTGCATTTGTTTAACAGTTCTTTGACTTAATTTGGTATTGGATCCTTTCATCAGATATTATACTATCCTTGGGCTTAGAGATTATACCAAAGGCTTCAGTCTCGGGTTCTTTAACACTTGCTACATTTCCTTTTAACCCAAGGTGATGACAGTAGGTTCTTTCTTTGTTTTAGGACCGGGCAGGGGCTTCATGGTGAAATTTTGCCCCTTTTTGGTGATGGAGTAGGTGTTCTTCTTACAATGATGTGTGGAATCCACAAAATATTTCCAAGGCCTACCTAGAAGGATGTGGGAAGCATCTATTTCCACAACATCAGAAAGTACATTACCTTTGAAGTTTGCAATAAAAAATTCTACCCATGCTTGTTCAGTTACTAAAGTTTGTTGACCTTTGGTTAGCCATGAGACATGGTAGGGAAAGGGGTATGGCTTCTTAGAAATATTTAGTTTTTGAACCATTTCAAGAGATAATAAATATTAAATTGAACTAGAATCTATCAGTAAATCACATACCTTTCCATTGCATTTGATCTTTGTCCTGAAGAGGTTCTTCCTTTGAGGTGGTTCTTGGTTCTGTGGTACTTGAAGGAAGACTTTTCGCATCATTAGACATTCTCCTTCCTCTGATTCTAGGTCCCTTGGATTGGCATTATCTTCTTGTTTGTCTTCTTGGATGAGTTATGTCCTTCTCTCCCCCTGATTGTTGTTGTTCCTTTTTCTCATGGCATCTCACTGCATGGTGTCCTAGTTGATTGTATGAGTAGCACCTTAGAGATCCATTACCTCTTCCTGTATTTGTTCTCCCTCTATTGAAGGGTCTTCTTCCTCTGTAGTTTCCTCTAAAATTTGAATCACCTTGTTCCATGTCTCCTTGGCTTTGGTCAGGGGTCTTGCTGTTGTTGCCATTGTATTGTCCTCTATTACAAGAGGTACCTCTTCCTCTAAAATTCTTTCCACCATCACTTCTCTTTGCCTTGCCAAAATCTTGTTTTATTTTCCACTTCTTCTCTACCTTAAGTGCCATTTGATAACATTTCTTTACTAATGTAGGGAAGTGTAGGTAAAGTTCTTCTTGAATGGATACCTTAAGACCATTCATGTACCTTTCTAAATTTTCTTCCTCATCCTCTATTGCATTTGTCTTCATGCATAGTTTTAAGAAATCCTCGGTGTATGAGCCTACATCCATGTCTTTTTTCTTTAAGTTTTTCTTCCTTCTATGGAATTTCACCCCATAATCTTTAGGTGCATATGTCTCTTTGATCAATGCGATCATCTTGTTCTGTGAAGTAATCATACTTCTCCCATTCTTCATCTTGTTTGTTTGGATGAAGTTCCACCAAGTTAGGGCTACTCCCTTGAACTTGGATCTTGCCATCTTTATTCTTTTCTTCTCAGGGATGTCCTCACATTCAAAGAAGCTTGTTAAGGCCTCAATCCTGTCCAAGACCAAATTTGCATTCATCTTCCCATTGAAAGTTGGTAAATCCAACTTCTCCTCCTTGGTTCTTCTCCCCATAGATTTTAAGGCATCTAGGAGGGGTCTCTGGTCTATAGGAATTCTCACATTCTCATCAGGGGTGTCATATTCCTCTTCAATCCATTCTTCACCACCAGAAGTGTCTTCTTTTACCCTCTCTACCTTGTTCTCCAATTCTTGAAGCCTCCTAGTCAAGGATACATTTTTTGTCTTGTTTTCTCTCACCATCCTTGCAAGTTCCATATTTGTGACCCTTGCAGCGATTTCTTCATCCTCAGAAGCAGACATAGCTCTGATACAACTTGATGTAGAGTGGACAGCTAGAAGCCTCAAAAGGAATCAAAAGGACAATGTATCCTTCAATACCCCAACTCCAAGAGGAAAAAGTTCTCTACACTTATCACAAGTAAAGAAAGGACTTGGATCTAGGTTATCACAACCTACTACCCATAAGGAAACCTACTCACTAGGTTCCACCAAGTCTAGAACACAAATACCAAAAGATTGGCTCTTAAGCACTTATCCCAAATTATCATAAATACCCCATTAAATGATTCCAAGGACTAGGGGTGACCTATAGTCATGGATGTGGCCTATTTAGGTCCATAAGACAAGGATTCCATGATCCTATTCAACATATGCAACCTTTTGAACATAGTTGCTTTGGAAACCCTTCTATTGGCTTGTAGCCTTTTCTCGAAGGATTTTTGATCTTAAAAAAAATGTTTCCACATAACCCCTTGAAAAAATTAGGGATTTAGATACCCTTTATGGCCTAATGTATTATACTTAAGGACCAAAACATGAAGGTGAAAGGAAAATAGGTTGACACACAAAAGTGCTATTGCAATTAAGTCTAACGAGGTATGCACTTACACTACAAGTACTCTTTCCTTGCATCCAATTCCCAAAAAAACACTTGGATCATGTGAGTTCATGTATGAGGGTCTTCTACAAAAGTTTTTTTTACTGTCCTAATTCAGTGATTGGTGCACACATGGACATGTACACCTAGGGCATCATGGAAAACCCATCTCCCTGCACTTTGAAAAACCCAACCTGTATATTATTAAAGACCATAATAAAAAACTTATTTCCACCAAGGGTCATTAAATTCCCATTGTGGAAAAAAGAAGTAAACCCAATTCTTAGTGAAACCCTAATTTAGGACCTACAAACCAGGCAGTGAGAATAGAAATTCAATAACTTGCAATGTACAGATAATCAATACATGATATCAATTGAAAAGGGAAGATAATACAAAGGGCCAACTTTGTATGTCATACTTTCATTCAATTTGTTCCGTACCTGTCTGTACTAACTAACTATTACATAGATTTGTAAAGAAATGGTTGATCTTTATTGATTTCAATGCCAAAATTACATCATCATCCTACCACCTGCATATAAGGGATTATACAGGCATTACCAATGGTTACATTTCATTTTTAAACTAAATAGCAATTTGGGAATGAGTTTTACAAGTTTTGACAAAAGTTGTCAATGTTGTTCAAAAGTTGCTTGACAACTTTTTGAGCAATTCTGCAATATTTTGCAATTTTGCATCCTAGGTGACCAAACTTGGTCCAAAAATTTATTTTGTGATCCCTAATGGATAAAAACATGAAAAAAATTAAAATAACCTATAATTTAGGTTTTGGACATTCATTGACCAATAGTTGACCAAGGGCTTCTAAAGTGCCAATCTTGGAACTAGGTCTTACAAAAGAAGTCTAATGTGAAACCTATGATACTAACATACTCTAAAGGTCACTAGGACCTTGAAGGAAACCATAAGTGCCAAATGAACACTTAGGTTTACTAGGGTTCTCCTGCACCAATTACCTTCAGTTTTTCTTGGGGTTCACTTCAGTTATGCTCGGTGTTCCAGTGCTCGGTATACACTGTGACTACTCAGTGTTCTCTATCGGTCGGTGTGCATTGTCCGTTGGTGTTTATTGTCACTCAGTGTACATAGAATTTATACGTTTACCGATAAAATAAAAATTATCTCTTTCATTTCTTCAAGTCTATGTCATTATGTATATGACCAATCAGATTAAAATCAAATTGACATCAATGAAAATACAATACATTAACTGATTTAATGTCTTTCATTTACTGTCTACAGCTCGATGATGATCAAATTAATCATCTTCCAACATTCAATCAGTTATAGTTTATCAATTTTATTTCCTCCAAGAAAGTGCATCATCTTTTCATCCCAAATCTTGTCAATATTTCTTTCTAATGCACTAGATCTTCTACAATATTCATTTCTTTTGGAATTGATTGTTAACAAGTATGTGCAGCTAGTTTTTCTCTGTGAGAATAAGTTATCTAGGGATGTTCAAAAGTATGATATATGGGGTAGTGCTTCTCTTGTTGGTGGGCTGTTCCATCACCATGCACTCGTAAATAATCATGGTGTTTATATGGTTTATGAAAGAATTAAAAAGGGCCTTGACTGCCAATCTTTCAGGAAAGTTAAGGAAGCTTTGCATCAATTTGGTAGATTTTTAAGTACAAAAAATATTAATGGCATCCATCTAATTGTTTATGTTCTTCTGGACCTTTTGGAACAAGAATAGTTTCCTTATGTTTCCCATTCTATCCCTACTTTAGCTCCTTCATTATTTACCTCACCATCTCCCCAGACTATTCCTAATCTCAACCTCCACTTGGGTTCAAGTGAGGTATCTCTAGCAATTATGGAGGAGTGAAATTGGTTTTTACTTTTTTGGCAATATTTGTTTTTGTATGCAGGATTGACAAGTTGCAGTTTTGAAGGGGCCTATTTCTATTTGAATTTATTCTTCACGGTTCTCTAAGTTTTGTTTTTTTCTTCACTACTCTCTCTGTCTCTACTCCGGTCTAACGAAGTTGTACTTATCTGGAACATATTATTGTTTCCGCTTTGGATTTGGAGTTCCATTGTCTAAATTTTTAGGATAATTTTTTAACTGCCTCCGGATAGGGGGAGTTAATATTATCATATTATGATTCCGATATCAAGACATTTTGTAATATATATGGGAAATGATCAGATTTTTTCTTCCTGGTTCTTTTCTCTGAGAGCGCTTTTGAACCAGTGTAAAAATATATATTTATTATTAATATATTAAGTGGCTTTGCCACCTTTTGGAAAAATATAATAAATATAATATTTTATATATGTTATATTATTATTAATGATACAAAATTTAATATTCAACAAATTAATATATTATATTATTCTAAATTAATAATTGATTGATGAAACATTATAAGATGTATTAAATTATAACTAATGGGAAGAGGCATGTCTTTTCAAGGACATGCCTCTCTAAATACATATATATATAATCAATTTTCATTATATTAATCTCAATAATAATGAATAGACATGTCCCATCAAGGGACATGTTTCTCCTAGCCTCATTCCCAATATAAATGAAAGAGGGATTGTTGTGTTTGGAAAATACAAAAGAAAATGTAAGAGTGCTATTACATTTGTAGCTATCCTAAAAGTTAACAAGAGGTACCTAAAGTTTCATAATTGTAACCCCTTTACAACTTCACACCCATTTTTGGGCCCTTGCTTGAGTGTGCTTTATATTATGTCATTTTAAGCTTATTCAAGGCTTATTCTATCCTGGCATTCAAATAGCCACTTTTGGGATCTATGAACTAATTTGCAAACCATAGTCCATACTAAATTCTCTAAAATTTGAGACATTATTAGTTTCCACCTTTCCCTTCTTTGTGTGCACGATCATTAAAAGTTAGATTAAACATAAAAATATCATGAGAATCCTATATATGTCATCACTTCTAATTCAATTAAATTCTAGCAAAATCAATTCAAAAGCCTTCCTAATTCCTTGGAGAGTAAATATGACCAAAAGGAGTATAAAAATAACCTTAAAATTTGACTTCACGACTGATCATGCTATGATTTATTCATGTTATTTCATAAACCCTTGGAGGACATATAAAAAGGGCGCTTTATCACCACCATTATCAATCATAAAGTAAATTTATTTCAATTGTACACTTTAATTTAGCATTTGAATTTAGATTTAGCCTATTCCATTCTAGGGATACAATTTTTTTTTGTAATTTAGCATGGATGTAGTAGAGGTTTACAGATACCTAAGATTTGGCTTAGGAAAACCCCCTATGTGCTTTCACTAAAAGTGTAGACATACAACCAACACATCTTACTGGAAAGGAGACCTTTGTATGTAAGCCTTGGAACATAAATTGGAGTCTATGGATATTATGGGCCATGTCCCGTAATGTAACTGTAAATAGTTACAGAGGCTTATGAAGTAATGTTAGCGATAGAGATTAGATGTTTAGTCCTAGAAGAACTCTCTTGGAGTGTTCTAACCCTATATTCAGTTAGAGTATTAAGGAATCAAGAATATTATTTATGATCTTATACAAGTGTAAAATAAGATTGAACATTTCATATACAAATTAGCACGAAAAGTAGATGTAATACCTCTCTAACCCTGTCAATCTTTGATAAGCTTGTTGTAAGTTAGGGAATGTTGTAGAAAATTTTATGCTTTTGTTGTTACTATCCTAAGTATGAATTTTCCTGAGGTACTTGGCTAGTTCATTGTATTTGTAACATAATAAATAATACATTTAAAAATGTTTGTATATGAAATAGATGTATTTGAAATGTAGGGGGTAAATAAGATGTTTCCTTTTTATCCTTAGATATAAAAATAAAGGATCCAAATTGATTAACACCAAAGGAAGGCTCAATCTATAAATAAATCAATCATTTGGAAATAAGAGCAAAGAGGGAGATCTTAAATATCCATTTATAGAAAAGAATGCGTGATAGATCTAGAAAGATTAAGAACTTTAATTGAAATGGATAGGGGAAAAGTAATAACCTTTAAATCTTACATATATGAAGAATTTTGTTTTCGAGGGTTTGCACTCAGTTTCTGGAAAATCTAAGACTGGATTAGGAATAGAAACGCAGAAATGAACAATAACCATAAATCTTTTTCCATTCTAACATAGTTATGATTTTGAACCTCAAGTCAATGTCACCATTGACACATAATTTCTTATTCTAACCTAGGGCATAATCAACCTAAAAAGTCTCCGACAGGAAATCTATTTTTGGATCCCAAAAGTTTGCCAAAAAGGGTATCCAAATTTATGCTCTGATCAGTTGTTCCAAACCTATACCTACAAGAAAAATGGATTTGTTAGTTGGGGGGAGGGGTTTGCATTGGTCAAACCCCAGTTTTGGAATTAACCTCAAAGTATAATTGAAATTGCATAAGTAAAACAAAGTAAATTAACAAATTCACCTTGCTTTTAGAAGTCCTTTTGGCAGATTCAAATCCGTGAATCCACAAGTATGTATGCACCAAAAGGATGTAGAATGTAGATTGTAGAATTTAGGATCTCTCAAATCAATTGCTTGTAGATCTCAATACCAATATTGAATGGATCTTAAAGTAGGAAGTGTAACCAACTGGATTTGGTCTGTTCCGACTATAGACCCTATTTTCCCTAAGTGTGATCATACCCCTAATTATGTCATGACAATGTTACGTTGGCATTATTCATTTTAAATCAAATTTAATGTCCTAGGTGATTTTTATCACTGAATTATATTAACTATTGTATGCACCCTAAAATGGTCGCTTAGACTTTGGGCCCCATTTATTATTTTATCATTTTATCAATTTTCTGAGTCAATGCTTTGGAACATTTTCAATTCAAATCAATTTCCTTGATCAAATTGTAATTAATTCAATTATTTAAATATTTCCTAAGGTTTGACCATTTTTATTTAATTAAAAGATTTAATCTCCCTTTTAATTAAATAAAATTCATTTTTATTTAATTAAAAGATTCAATCTCCCTTTTAATTAAATAAAATTCCTTTTATTTAATTAAATTCAATTCCCCCATTTAATTAAATAAAAATCTTCTAATTTATTTAATTGAAAGATAACCCCTCTTTTAATTAAATAAATAAAAATCCCCACTTAAAGCACTTTATTTGTTGAAAAAGGAAATGAATTAAATTAAAAATCCCTTTATTTTCACATCTTTCTAAGTGGTAGGTTTTTGCCTCTTAATCGTAGCCTTTGATTTTTGCCTCTTAATCTCAATCGTTCACTTTCCTTTAAAAGGAGACCTCTCCTCATTTTCATATTAAAATTTTTAGTATTGTTATGTCGCAGGTTTGGAGAGCAATTTTGGAGGAGCATTTGAGCATTTGAGCTTAGATATTGCAACTTCTCTCTTCTTGTCTCATTCTTCTTGCATTCATGGCTACTCATGTAGATTAGATTCATTTTTATTTTCATAGATTAATCTTGCATTTGCATTTCCTTTCATAGATTAATATGCAT
>MU223437.1:2254121-2273512 GCA_018584345.1 Thuja plicata | reverse complement strand
TGAGGGCCTTCATTTTACATTTTTACACATCCATGACTAGAGAGCTATGGATCGATATTTGAGGCCTCATTCTTGAGCAACCTTCAATGGAATGATTCATAGAAGTGTGACAACATTTATGCACACAACTATTATAGCCATACAATTCAAATCAATTTAAACCAATTAAATCAAATCAAATTCTAACATGGCTATAGTATTTAATCGTAAAGGAATTAAATAAAACCCCTAAATCAATGTCTCACTTACAAATGAACCCATTCCCCTAGCCTAATTAATTTAATTAAAATGGCTATAGTCCCCTTAATTATTGAAAAACAATAAAATACTTAAATAATTAAATTGTATATATTTAAATGAATTATGTCAAATAATTCATTTAATTTATATTCCCCTAAACCCCAACCTAACCTATCTCAACCACTTCTACCCTGGGTTCTAACCCATCCCAACCTATTTCTCCCATGCTAATCTAATTCTAATCCTAATTTCATCTTAACCCACCTCCTAATGTTGTCATATTCCATTAGGGAATGATTAAGGAGTCCACCCACTTGAGAAAGTCAAAGAAAATCAAGATTCCTTCCTCAAGTCCACTTTCTCTAGCCACCCTCTTACACCCTTCCCATGCTTCTTTAAGGATCTCATTAATGCCTCTTTAATGAAGATTCCTTAAGCCCATGTCTCCACCATTCCTATTGAATACCCAAGGCATTTATTGCTCTTACACACCATTAATGAGTTTTTCAACTCCATTAGTGCACCTTGTCCCCCCTCTCTCTCCTCATTCTTCTATAAATAGAAGGCATTTTTGAGAGCAAATAAGCCCTTACCTTATATTGAAAATGCATGGTTATGCTGCTAGGATTTAGATGCATTCATATTTCATTCATAGTTTCATTATCATACATTGTTATTATCTTCACATTTAGAGATACAATGCATTTCTTAATGATTAATAGCTTGTTTTAATTCAAATATTTCATGCTAAGTCATATATGTCACTAATAGTAGCATAATCTGAGGGCTATTATGTTGTTAATCACACTCTTCTTAGTTACAAAGCAATAGGTCGATATTAGTGGTTTTATATGCTCATCTAACCCATTTTTAGCTAATGCAATGATCTATTGAAGTGTTGTGTCTTTCTTAAATAGGTACAAAACTCACAAACACATTTATGACGCCCACCGTGGGGCTTGATTCCAGATTTGGCATCATTTTGAACTCATTTTTCACCTATTTACCTTCCTAGTTTTCAGCTCCAGAATCATTTCTGGTCATTTTGGCTCGCATCCAGGATACACCCTCACACCGCAGAAAACAAAGCTCGCATCTGGGATTTCCCAGATCGCTTTCAGTTTAGGATTGCATCTAGGGAACATAGAGTCGCATCTGGTAAGGAAAGTTGCATATGGTTTCTATGTCATTTTTGTATTTTTGGATCGCATTTGGTGAAAATTCTAATGAACTTCATTGCCTAACCACTAACATTTGTGTGCTTGACTTCTTTGGTCTTTTAAAACAGCTTAACGAGTGTTTGTAGGTTGCCATAAAAGGATTTTCTTGGGAGTTGGACGAAGGATGCTAACATGGTTTTTCAGGTTGCCCAACCCCCATCTTGACCTCTATTTACATGCTTTAAACATTAAGAAACATTTTCTAATCTTCTAATAAACTGACTAAAGGACTATGCTCTTTTCCTCTTGAGGAAAATCAGAAACTCATACATTAGTTTAAGAGTTGAAAGGAATTTGGAGTTATCTGAACCAAGCCAATCACATCATATAATTTATCTTGGATCAGTAAGTGAAAAAAACAAAGGACTTAATATTATGGGCAAATTGAACAAGTTTCATCGTCTAATTTTGGTTAAAAAATTGAACAAGCTACTGATTAAATATTGCGGTTAAATGAACAAGGCAAATCTATTTTCAAGCATCCTATTTTCATTAAATAGGAACATCTTAAATCAAGGACAACATTGCTTGAGGGAATGAACTATTTTCTTGATTTTTTTTTGGGAGAAAACGGCTTGGATTAGGAGAGTATGCTCTTCTTCTTTGAAAGAATAATAAATCTAGATGTCCTACGCTTGCCAATCCTTTGTACGCATATTTAATACTAGATGGCCTACCAATTGAGGAAAAAATCTCCTAGGAACGACCCAAGTGAGGTAAGGTTTTACGCCAACCCTTCCAACTCACTATAAATAATTTCTTCCTCGTAGGTCAAAGCCTCGAAAGATGGAATCAGTTTTGTTCATATAATTTTGACATCATTCTGTGAACATACTTGGGCATATGTAGAGTGGAGCCGCTTGAATGTTTCTTGCGAGACTACATATATAAAGGTACTCATAGGGCTATATGCCTCAATTTTGCCTTGTGCAATTCTATGAGGGACGGTTTCGAATGGATTGCCCAATAATATACAACACTTGAACTGAAAGAATTCCTAATTCATCCATGAAAGGGTGATAATCCTTGTGCAAGGCAAAAAGTAATTGCCACTAATACATTTGGTACCAAATTGCAACAGTAGTGCCGTTGCAGTTTTTCTATCACAACCTTGTCGTTGTCGCACCCAAGACACTCATCATATAGTGCCCTCACTTGTGTGTGGAGTCGGCTAATACAACATCATGACTAGAGACATTGCATTCTTGGTGATGGCTATATTCTGATTAGTATTTAAGTGTCAACGAGCAAGGATTTTCATCCTCAGCGTAGAAAATAGGGAAAAAAGTGCGTCTGTTACTTTAACAATGCAACGTTTACTTGATGTGTCTGAAAAATCACTAAAAATATAAATTCTTTCAAACCAAAAACAATATTCAAACCTTCAGACACATGTGTTTTTCACTCACCAACTGGTCTCATAAATTAAACTGCAAATCAGATGAACTTTGCGCACTTCCAAGACAAATTTTTCAAAACTGATCAAAACTGACAGAGGCAACAGAAAATTGCATCTCGTATGTCCTATATCATATTTGGTATTTAGGATCGCATCTTGTCGACACATTGTCACATTTAGTACACGACCTCACATCTAGGGACATCAGTAGCTCGCATCCAGTATTTCTAGGATCACATCTTGGAACTTAAATCTAGGATAGTAGGAATTTGCAAGATAGTTTCTCATAAAGTCTCAGTTGATTTGGATACCCTTTTTCCTCTTTAGTCTATCCTTGTTGTCTTTTCTAGTCTCCTTGTCATTATATCAAGCACTTTTTCAGACGTCCACCTTGCATGTCATATCAGTTTCTCGTAATATATCTCAATATGTGTGGTCTATTCGCTTGTTACAAATAATTGGTTCCTAGCTCACTATCAGGACATGCTAACCCTCTAATACTGGAATCATTTAATTTCACCAAAACTCAAATTATACTTCCACCTAGACACACTCACTTGAACGATTCAAGATACTACTTGACATCTTGGAAAATATTGACAAAATTTGAGACACAACTTCATGGTTAACACAAGACGCAACAAGTACACCTCTAAAGGATTGATAGTGCCTCCTAAAACACCACACTTTCTAGGGGAAACATCTCGCAGTTCCCTACTCGATCTAGACTCTCCACAAATGGACAGATCCACTCGTGGATGGAGTGAGGATTTTGAAGAATATGACAATAGAAAAGGCTAAAAGCACAAAGATCACGATGACAATGAAGAAACTACCGTTGAACATCATCCATTTGGATCAGATAGTGATGGGGAGATCCCTGAAGATGAGTATGATAAACTCAAACAGAGTAAGAGGCTCCACAAGATATTGGAAAGGATAATTGATGACAATAAAGAGAAACACTTCCTCCATTTGGCATCCACCAGCGTAAAGTTACCCCCAAATTATGATGTGGAGAAACTCAAAGAAAAGGAGGTACCAACTCCTATATCCCTTCTTACCAAGCAACTCACTTTAATGAAAATAGAGCTTGCAAACCTCAAATAGTAGAAGGAGAAACCCAAAAAAAAATACTCTTTGGACACCATTTATCCATTCCCTTTTGACAAGAGTATCACGATGGTCCCATTCCCTCCCAACGTAGCACGGCCAAAATACGACAAGTATATGGGAGAGACCGATCCACATGACCATGTTCATGAGTTTTTTTCTCTTAGAATAGAGAACCTGCATGAACCCACTTACCTCATGCGACTATTTCCTGGAATTCTAGGAGGCAATGCCATGGAGTGGTTCTCAAAACTGAACCCTAAGGTCAAAAATTTTGAGAAGTTGATTCAACAATTTTATCCAACATTACTCCTACAACATCCAACATGATGTGACTATGATGGACCTATGTAATAATAAATAGAAGAATGGTGAATCATTTACACACTTCCTACAAAGATGGATGAAAATATTTGCATGATACTCAAGAGCTATCCCCGAATCTGAGAAGATGGAAATCTTTGTCAATAACTTGGTACCCAAATTGGACTACGCATTACAAATGCAACATTTCCCTAGCTTCAAAAGAATGATTAAAAATGCCCTTCGTATCAAAGAAGTTATGGTCAAAAAGGGGGAGATCACTCTTCAAAGTGAAAACAAGCCTAACAACTCCAAGCCTAAATGGTGGAAACAAAACAAAAATGTTGTCAATGATGCGTAGTAGACGCATCCAATGTTGGCCCTAAACCTAAGGTATTCAATCTAACCAATAGTATGCAAGTGAGGAAGGATGCCAAGGTAACAACTCCCATGCCTAAAGAAAACAATGATAATATCAAGGGTCGGACATGGAATTCAAAACCTAAAATAACATTCACTGCTTTAGGAGAACCTCTCAAAATTGTTCTAAAAACACTCTTGGATAACAAATTTATCACGATCCCAGATTCCAAACCGTGGGAACCAATGGTCAAACCTAGATGGTGGGATGATAACTCCTACTGTGTCTTTCACAAGAACAAAGGGCACAAGACTAATAATTGCCTTAAACTTAAACATGTCATTTAAGACCTCATTGAAGGAGGTAAGATCAAAGTGGACGGACACACTACCAATGAAGATCATACAACATTCAATAAACCATTTCCTAATTATGAAAAAGGAGAAACATCTAAAGGGAGGAGTAATGAAGTAAACTACACCTATTCCAATAATGACAATGTTATCAATATGCTAGACATTAAGACTCAATCAATTAATGTGGTCACAATCAAAGGTGTTTCATTCCACTCAAATGCAGTAACTCGAAGCCATGTCCAGGTCACAATCAAAGGACCCCAAAAACCATTGTCAACGTCCAAGGTTCCTATCGTTACTATCCCCAAACCAATAGAAAAACACGTGGTTACTATTCCCGGAGAAAAATATGACTTGGTAGACCAATTGCAATGAACCTCTGCCAAAATTTCCATTTTTGAGTTGCTCAAAATATCCACAGTACACAGGGAAGTCCTAGAATAAGCTCTACATGCTGCTAGCGTCCTAAAGGATATTGATATAGATAAATTCCAAGCAATGGTCAATCACATCTCAACGCTACATTACCTCTCCTTTTTTGAAGTGGATGATAAGTCATTAACACATCCACATAATAAACCCCTCCATATCGAAGTCCTCATTCATAAATATTGTGTTAGACATGTGTTGATAGATGGAGGCGTAGGATTAAATATTTGTACCCTTAATCTCATAAAAAAATTGGGTCTTTCAGAATAGACCATTGACTCTAGAAGAAAAATAAATATCAAAGCAGATGATGAGGAAGAAAGATCCTCTAAAGGACTTATTATTCTTCCTATCAAGGTCAGATCACTTGAGAAGAATGTCATATGTCAAGTTCTGGATCTACCCCTGGCCTACAATATCCTATTGGGGAGACCATGGATTCACAAAATGCAAGTTGTGCCATCCACTTACCATGAGTGTATAAAGTTCCCACATAATGGGGTGGATGTGATGATTCCTATAGATGCTAACTATACTTGTAATAATATCAAAGTAGGTA
Organism: Thuja plicata; assembly: GCA_018584345.1. Lineage (NCBI taxonomy): Eukaryota > Viridiplantae > Streptophyta > Pinopsida > Cupressales > Cupressaceae > Thuja > Thuja plicata. Next base: position 2,267,532 of record MU223437.1, on the reverse strand, counting down.
GTATGATCCCACATAATAAAGAGGCTATGGATGCAATTTCTCCTGAAACTACTAAGGACATGGTTATGAAGAGTTTTGGCAAAACCTTAAAACTTGAAGAAACGAGTATGGGATAATACAAGTTGGACTTGACTCCATCATTGATAGAACTTCCGGCATCACTGAGATCCTACGTAAAACCTTCCTCAACATTCACACCTACTCCATCCAAGGAGCCAAAAGTACACAAAGCAACTGGCATGGTAAAGGCATCTACATCTTCTTTAGATAACACAGAAGAACAGGCAGTCTTGGACTAGCTTTACAAAGAAGAACCAGTGGAAGATGAGGTCAAACATGTAGAGATATCCCTAGAACAGTATGGAAAGGGATATGATTTCCTCAAACAGATGGGATACAAAGGAAAGGGACCTCTAAATGACACAGGGTGAGGGCTTATTGAGCCTATACCCATGGAGTTCCAAAATACCAGAGACAAAATAGGACTGGGTTTTAAAAATGATAAACCTACTTCAAAAGATAGTCCAACCTTAGACAAAGGAATTGATGAAATAGATGAACTAGAGTGGTGGTCATATGAAAGGTTATTACATGTTGGCACAGAGAATCCCAACTATCAAGGAGAGCACTATTTAGCCAACTTTGAGGTACCATAAGATCTTCACACCCCTTTGTTAGCACAACCTCCCATTAAAGGAGGAGACTCAACAACAGATGATTCAAAAATTCCATTGATAGAAATAGATACACAAAGCACACCCCAACAATAGGATTTACATCCTAACTAGGGGCAATTAGTCACGGTTTCACATATTCTTGATCTACCACACTTTGATCCGCAGGTAGCTAACTGGGTACATCAAATAACCATTGCTGAATACTTAAATAGATCTGATGATGAGATCACTGACTCTCATGAATATCAATAGGATTAGTTATCTATCGCCACTAAAGATATTGGAATAGATATAATTCAAATGTTTGCGGCTCCCTCAACTCCTCATGAACAATCTAACACTACTCTGAATGATACTGATAATCCTGAAGTAGAAGAATAATTCCTTCTCCCTATTAGGGATGGAGAGATTAGCGCTTTCTTAAGTCTGGAAGAAGTGCTAAGACGTCAAGAAAGAAGCCTCCATTTATAGAGAGATGAAGTTAACAGTTCTACTGACGAGTCACTAGAGTTTGAGCCACATGACTAACAATGACCCTTTTTATGATGATCTAACTCTTATTGATCTAAACATTGAAGAAATTAACTTAATGGAACATGTCATGTTGGTTAATGGTCTTGATGCTAATGTGATGTTGTCCTTCCCAGAGTTTGAATCCTTGTCTTTGATACACCCAGACCTCATTGATTGGACTAACATAGATCCTACACCTATCCTCGACTTTCCCAATGACTCTACCCTAGCTTTCTATCTCAATACTTGTGAACCTTACCGTTCTTCCACCAATGCAAGGAGAGAGAACATGTCATAGGAGGATATCAGGTTTCTTGTTCAAAAACTAAAAAATAAAAAGAAAAAGGGAACTGACGGTGAAAACCACATTGTGGCAGTGTCAAATCCTAAAATAGTAAAAATAAAAGATGTATCCAATGGTGAAAACCTCTCAAAGGTGCCAAAGGATGAGATTATTGATATCCTCCCTAAGCACTTTCAGGAAAGGTCTTTAGTTCTAATCGAACCAACACAACCAGTAAATTTGGGCACCATTGAAGATCCTCAAATTGTACACCTTGCACAATATTTTTCAGAAGAAGAGAAGACATAGTTCACAAAGTTCCCAAGGGAAAATAAAATCAACTTCGCATGGTCTTATACATATATGCCTGGAATAGATCCTAATATAATCATGCACCACTTATCTATAGCTCGCAGGAGCAAGCCCGTGAAACAAAAACTTAAAAAGATGCATCCTCATGTTGCATTACTAGTCAAAGTGGAGCTAGAGAAATTGTTGAAAGCTAGATTTATCAAAGTCATTGCCTACGCAGGATGGATCTCCAATGTGGTCCCCATGTCTAAATCTAATAAATCTATTAGGATCTATATGGACTTAAGAGACTTAAACAAATCATATCTGAAAGATGACTTCCCCCTACCTAACATTGACATGATCATAGACCTCACAGTAGGCTTCAAGATGTATTCATTAATGGATGGATTCTTGGGCTATAATCAAATAAAAATTTCCCCTGAGGATCAAGAAAAAACTGCATTTACATGTGCATGGGGCACCTTTTGCTAGAACATCATGCCATTTGGGTTAAAGAATGCAGGGGCTACATATCAAAGGGCAATGACTACTATATTTCACAATATGATGTATAAGAACATGGAAGATTATGTGGATGACACCTTAGCCAAATCTAAAGAAAGGAGCACTCACATTGCTGACTTGAGACAAATCTTGGATTGAATGGAGCAATTCCAACTTAGGCTCAATCCAAAGAAGTGTTCCTTTGGCATCTAATCAAGAAAAATCTTAGGATTTATAGTTTTAGCAAAAGGAATTAAGGTAGATCCAGCAAAGGTAAAAGCTATTCTAGAGATGACTCATCCATGCAACATCAGTCAAATGAGGACGTTACAAGGGAGACTTCAATCAATCAGGAGGTTCATGTCACAATTTGTAGACATGGCACAACCCTTTACCAAATTACTACATAAAGGGGTTACCTTCAAATGGGATGAGCATTATGAAGCAAAATTTAGAGAATTAAAAGGGTACCTGGCTACTCCTCCTATTCTTATGGTGCCTATTCATGAAAAGCCATTACTCCTCTATATTTTAGCTATAGCTACATCATTAGGAGTATTATTAGCACAAGAGGATGAAACAAAGAAAGAAAGAGCTATCTACTACATTAGTAGAACACTAGTCTCCTGTGATATCAATTACAACATTATTGAGAAAGCATGCTTAGCAGTCATCTTCGCATCACAAAAATTAAGACACTACATGATCTCACATAGAGTAAGGCTCATTGCTAAGATTGATCCTCTAAGGTACCTTTTAAGAAAAACAACATTAACAGGATGCTTAGAAAAATGGGTCATCATTCTAAGTGAATTTGACATTGAGTATGTGGATAGGAGAGCTATTAAAGGACAAGTCCTCACTGACCAGCTAGCTGATTCACCGCTTCAAGATACTGAACCGTTGCAAATAAAATTCCTTGATGAGACAATCATGCACCTGACAAAATATCCACGTAAGATGTACTTTAATGGTTCTTTCACACAACAAGGCTCTGGGGCACGATTTCTATTCATAACCCCTCAAGGGTACAAGATACCCAAGTCTTATAAACTGATGTTTCCATGCACAAACAACATTTCTGAATATGAAGCATTGGTAAATGGACTCAAGCTTTCCATGGAATAGAAAATTGTAGAGTTTCATGTATATGGTGAATCTCAACTCATTATCAATCACGTTAATGGAGATTACCAAATGAAAGATGAAAATTTGACACCCTACAAGAAACTGGTTGATGATTTAAAGAAATATTTTGTCTTCATCACATTCCAGCAAGTACCCAGGACAAAAAATAAGGCTATAGATGCCATGGCTACATTGGCGTCCATGTTACATCTGGAGGAACATCAATTCTGCTATGACTTCTTGGTGGAAGAATTATCCTATCCAGCCTTTGATACCCCTAAATACCCAGTAATCTGTGCTTTAAACGCTCCTGACAAATCTCGGTATGCCAATACCATTTCCTATATCACCGACCAAATCATTCCTACTAATCTATCTACAAATGAGAAGAGAGCCTTGATCAGGACAACATCGTGTTATCTCCTCATAACTAATAACTTCTATCGATGAGGTCTAGATGGTATTCTTCTTAGATGTTTATAACTTAAAGAGTCTGATCTCACATTAAAAGAGGTCCAAGAAGGTGTATGTGGATCACACTCGAACGGATTTTCACTAGCAAAGAAACTACTCAGAGTTGGCTATTACTGGCCTAACATAGAAAAAGATGCTATTCAATTGTCAAAAACATGTCATAAATGTCAGACACATGGAAATCTCATCCATGGTCCTGCTAGAGAACTTATACCTTTCATTACACATTGGCCATTTCAGCAATGGGCCTTTGACTTGGTTAGACAAATATATCCCAATTCTTCAAATGGACACAAGTTCATCATTATGACACTGAGTATTTCAGAAAGTGGGTCGAGGCCATGCCACTAATCAAAGCCACAGGAAAATAGGTGGCTATGTTCATTCTGAACTACATTATTTGTAGATATGGGATACCCTCTTCAATTGTAACAAATAATGGGGGCCAATTTAAAAATTAAGACATTGATGACCTTTGTGAACAGTTCCATATCACTCAACATTGCTCCTCAATCTATTATCCTATGGGTAATGGACAGGCTGAGGCATCCAATAAAAATATTATGAAAATCCTACACAGAACTGTGAGTAAGTCTTGTAGAGACTGGAATCTACAACTGAATCTGGCACTATTGGCCTACAGAAAAAGAATCAGAACACCAACTGGAGCCACATCATTTTCTCTAGTATATGGCACTAAAGTAGTTCTACCTATTGAGGTTTAAATTCCATCTTTGTGGATATCTTTACAAGGTCTTGTTATTGATGAGTAGCACTGCATTGATAGGGTGAATTCTTTGGACCTACTAGATTAGTGCAGACAATAGGCATTCAAACATCTAAAGTTGTACCAAGCATGCATGTCTAAAGGGTACAACAAAAAGGTCAAACCATGAATATTTGAAGTGGGGGATCTTGTCCTAAAGGAAAATCCTAAGAACCAGCCTAGCAGAGAGAAGAAAGGAAAGTTTGAACCTAATTGGCTGGGACCTTATGTTATCACTGCTACTTTTGGGACTAGAGCTTATCAACTAGCTACACTTGAAGGAGATGTTCTTCTAGATCCTATCAATACTCTACATTTGAAGCGGTTCTACACTTGATGTTCGGCTAGCAGAGCCTGTACAGTGAAATAGTTCTTAGAAAATACCAAAAACATTCAGAAAATTGATCCTGAAGAAATCCAAAAACAATGGAAAAAGTCTTGAAGAAAGGGTATCCTTGGTGAAAACCTGGAAAACAGGCACCTTGATACTACAAAAACATTCAAAAAAGAAAAAATAGAAAAAAAATGGAAAAGGAGAAAAGTGCCTTGATGACAACCTGGTAAAACAGACATCTTGGTAGAAAAAAAGAAAGAAAGAAAAGATCTTGCCAAGTGGTGCAAAACTAGCAATCAAGCGTCATTTGTGTTCAGCACTCCATCTATCAATTCACTACTAATACTGAGCCTTGACAATTTCACCTGTGCTAAAATGCTGACTTCATTTCCTAAACAACTTTCTTATCCTTGCTTGGGATTTGTCTATCTTTTCAGTTATAGGGAACAAGTCATTCTACATTGGGGGTATCTTTTCCAGTCTGATAGGTTACATCGGCTAGGCTTTCATAGATGGTTTGTCTTTTGATATGATACTCTCGGCTACTTTCACTCCCACTATTACTTTTATGCAACAAGGATGACACAAACATTGCGCTAACATGAACATTGTTCCTAAGACCTACATTGGATTCCAAAGAGCGTCAAGATTGTATACAGGTAAAAGGACGCCATATTTTCTTGAATTCCAAACTTTTTGATTCATGAATCTATAGTGTGCTTGAAAAATGAATCAATAGTATTACTTAAACACAGTTTGGTCTTGGATTGATCATAACTCTTTTATGTCCTAATAATGTTTAACTAGGGGCATCTAAGTAGTTATAAATTTTTATGGATTCTCCATTGATGTTTTTATACCTTCCAAGTTACTCCATGACGTCTGCGCAAAGACAAAGAGTCACAAGGATAGGGGGCATAACATTTTCTTGGTTTTCTACGTATGGTGATTGTTCCAAGTAATCCTATAAATTTCACCTGACTTGGATGTTTATGGTAAGAGCTACCATCATAAGTGGATAGCCACATATATCTCGATCTTTGTTATGTGTAAACTATAGTGAGGTTGAAACAATTTCCTTGTTTGTTTTCTGATTCAGATTCTCACTAAGGTATACGAAGCATAATGTACCCAAGGATATGAATTTTCAAGGTCATTGTGGGTTCAATATCTTGACTTAGATATATTTTGATATAATAAAAGGAAGGTGACTATTTTGTTATCCTGGCTTCTATGCCTTGATGCCTAAGTCTATTTCCGACATTCCAATAAATATAGTATTCATATTATCATAATATCAGTGGGCATTAGTGATGGTTGTACTAACAGGTGGTATCTATTCTGAAAACTGCCCAATGATGATAAATTTTTTGCAATATTTGCTAATCAGTTACACATCCTAAGAGTCTGCGTATAGTTGTATTTAGAGGTTGCATGATGCATTGTGAAGGAAATAAAAACATTTGGGAATTTGTGCTCAAAAGTGATTTCTATCTTTCTTCTTCTAAAAACCAAGTTAATTACATCCATCCATATTACTGATATATATATCATTGGACATCCATAGCATAAATTTTGCATTCATAAAAATAATCAGCAGAAAAATACAAAAACAAAGCATCCATGTATTTCATTTTTTACTTTTACATCCTAAAAAGCATCCATACATTCTACATTGCATACAAAAATCTCACAAACATACATTTGCATATTCACATAATATCATTTGAAACATATTTATATCACTAATAACTCAACACATGCATAAAATGATGTCATCACCTAAAATCTAACTCATCATATGGCCAAGATATAATCACATGTACAAAATAAATCTATCAAAGAAGATGGAACTCATATAACAGATCAGGAATAGAATAAACGACATCAGATATATGGTACAAATCGAAGCATGGCACAAATCCACATAAAGAGTATCAGAGGGACAAAATAAATTATATATATATATATATATATATATCATGTACAAAAAGAGGATCTCAGAAGGATCCAGATATACAATATGAACTCAGATATACAACATAAGACAAAATATCTCAGCTCTGACTCCCACCCTCTCCCTGATCTAGAGGAGGGGGAGGAGGTGGTACAAATGGAGAAGGAGGAGGCATCGCCCCCTCAGACTGCTGTGCTAGGCATGAAGAAGATATCGCTCTCTGTCCCTTTGGCACTACAACATGGTATAGAGCATAATAATATGTGGCTCTCTGAACCTGATGGATTGCAGTTTGAACCTGTGCATCTCTCTCTGCTCTGAGCATGTCACCCTTCCTATCCCACTCTACCCTAAGCCTCTCTAGCTGTCTATCCTTATCAGCCAACAATGTATTTGAAACACTGAATCTAGCCTCTAAAGAAGTAATATGTTCCCTGAGCTACTCTTGCTCCTAATCGCACTGAGATAAGGGATCTCCATCCCTGCCTGAACCCTTTCCGGTATCCTATCCTACAGATCTATCTTGTGACCGATTAGGTTGTCTCTGCCTATACTACTCTCCTATCAACAATGGCCCTGGATCCATCCTAGGAGCAACAAATCTGAAGCAGGTGCGCTGACCCTCTCCACTACCATTGGAAACCTCTGCGTGGCCACCCACAACACCTCCACCCCTATCATCTCCTCCATCATCACCATCATTTGGAGGAGGCTGTCTCCCATCTCTCCCTCCATCTCAGCCTCCATCCCTCCCTCCATTTTGGCCTTTTCCCCTATCTCTCTGTACTCCTCCCCTCCCTCTGGCAGGATGCTAATCAAGATCATAATCAATCATCTCCTCAATACAAGGAATGTGCTCCTCTAGCATGGTGAAATGTGGAAATGTATACTGGAGCATCCCTGTAGCATACCCATCAGAAACACCTACATCCGCAACATCAAGGTGAAGATCCCAATCTATTCCGATCATGTCTCTGATCTCCTGATAAATTGTCTCATACCTAAGCAAGACACCCCATAGTGGTGTCTCATCTCGGATCCGTGCATATATTGTAATATCTTGTATCCTACCTTGCCAATGACCATACTGTCTGAGGACTCAATTGTGTATGAACCGCTCTATAATATATCTGGTTCATTGAATAAGATACCGGCTCTGGAACAAAAATGCTACCTACTTGGCATCTAAAGTCCACTCCTTGCAGTCTAAATATGGTTTCCATATGACCTCTATCATATCATCAAAGAGTCTGCACCAGTACTCTACCTTGCCTAGATGGGGCTACTGAATAAGACCCGCATACATATATACATATGGGAACTCAGGTGCCTACTGCCTATCCACTATTGTTCGTGTAACATGAATATACTTCCAGGCCCAAATCTAAAGAATAAGGATACCCACAGTCATGCTCCGGGTATAGTGGCACACAATATCATGAAGCTCACGATACATATGGGCTAGAATGCAGCTACCCCATATGAATCTCCATCTCTAGAGAACCATCTACTTGAGCATGTCCACCCAACCAAACATAAAACCATCTTGTCCTTTGTCAGGCATCACAATACCACCAATCAAGCCTACCATATATACAGATAGCTGATCATAATGATCCACCATGTAATCCCAAGACAAGTATCTGCGGTCAATAGTATCATCCTGAAAGTATTCATGAGATGTACCAATCGCCACGACAGATGTAGACTCTAAGTGCACCTTGTGACCCATAATAGGAACATAGAGTATGCACCATACATCCTCCAAAGTAACTATCATCTCCTTGATCGGGAGATGGAAGGTGTTCTGCTCTAAGTGCCTTCTCATGGTAAGATAAGTCAACAACCCTCGGTTTACCCCTATATTGGGTAAACCTATCAATGATCATAATCCATAGTGGACTACTGTTGCTTTCTCATCGGTCGTCAAAACTCCATACAACGCGAACACACGTCTTGGATATGTGCCTCGAAAGGTGACTACCTCAAAATCAACCTATTTTGACAAAAACAAGATAACTCAATATTTTATCTAAGCTACACACACAGAAATATGAATCAGTTGAGTGATTACATATTAGAGACAGAGACACAATTTAGAAAGAATAACTTTCTAAGTCAAAAAACAAGATGCTATTCTAGAAATCAGGATGCGATCACTTTTACCGGATGTGATCTCTTTTACTGGATGCAATCCTAGAAAAATAGGATGTGATTGAGCATACTGGATGCAATCATGGAAAATCAGGATGTGATCCAGAATGCAGGGTACGATCCTAAATTGGAAGGGTGTGACCGAACTAAAATTTTGACCCAAAACTAAGCCTAAAATAGAGCAACGGGATGTGATCTAGAGTATCTTAGATGCGATGCAGAAAACTAGGAAAATAGGACGCAATCTGGGAAAAATCGAATAGGATGCGGGTTTGACAAGGTGCAATCTGGAATCCCAAATGCGACCCAAAATTGAAATGGTTGTAAAAGCTACACAAATGCATAAAAATCAAATTTGTGAAATTCACGAGGTAGTTTTACGAGCACTTACCAGAGGTGGGTAGTGGGTCGGGTGCTGGTGTCGATGGTTCATCTTGAAATGAAGCTTCCTCATGGGGACCACCATCTTCTCTGTAGACCTCTCAGAATTACTACGGGCGAAAGTGAAAATGAATAGTAATATGGTAATTTTTGAGCTATATATTGGTCTTTTCAGCTATTTAGGAGTTCCAAAACTTCTCCTGGGCAACTGAAACTACATTTTTGTTCTCTTTTGTCTCAATCAGGAACCAAATTGAAGGTGCCTAAGGTGATTTTACACAACAAAGTACCATTTTTGTGATAGTTTAGAAAAATGCAGATTTGTTCCATTTGTTCCAAGAATCTGTAAAATTGCACATTTTATCATAAATCTTGGTCTGGCATAATTTTATCAATCTAACCACTCAAATTTTCACATGATTAACTTGGTATACCATGTGTTTATTCTTAAACACACTCTCTTCTAATCCATTCTTTCTTGCCCTAATTGCTTCCTGCAAGTGAAAAATTCTTTCAATCAAGGGATTTTATTCTTTCCCTTCAATTTCGTTCCCAAGGGGGCATGATCACACTATCATCAATTAAATTTTTTCTAGAAACAACATTAAAATGACTTCATTATCAAACAAACTAGGTTCATGCCAGTTTCCTTGACTAAGTCATAATTGTTGGATAGAAAACTTTGGTTCTCATAAGCTGGATATCTTATGTTTCATCATTTTAAAAAGATTCTTACTAAGCTCCTAGCAGCTTCATACAAACTTTCAGATGACAACCAAGTTTGGAATCAGTATTATCAATCTTTGGATGACAACCCAGTTTAGAATTGGTATCTTTAAAGATCTTTTATTGACCTTTGTATGAAAACCAAGTTCAAAGTCAATTCTATTAGTTTAGTTCAACCAAGTGCGATACTGATCTCATCAACATTTCTTTTGACAACCAAGAACGAAATTCTCAATCTTTCTGAAGTCAAAATCAAGAACTTTCTTTGAATCAATGTGCTTCTCGCACATCAGTTCAAAGAGGGGCAAATGTAACCACATAGATTTTGTCTATTCCAACTATAGACCCTATTTTCCCTAAGTGTGATCATAACCCCAATTATGTCATGACAATGTTACGTTGGCATAATTCATTTTAAATCAAATTTAATGTCCTAGGTGACTTTTATCACTTAATTATATTAGCTATTATAGCCATACAATTCAAATCAGTTTAAACAAATTAAATCAAATCAAATTCTAACATGGCTATAGTATTTAATCATAAAGGAATTAAATAAAACCCCTAAATCAATTTCTCACTTTCAAATGAACCCATTCCCCTAGCCTGATTAATTTAATTAAAATGGCTATAGTCCTCTTAATTATTGAAAAGTAATAAAATGCTTAAATAATTAAATCCTATATATTTAAATGAATTATGTCAAATAATTCATTTCATTTATATTCTCCTAAACCCCAACATAACCTATCTCAACCACTTCTACCCTAGGTTCTAACCCATACCAACCTATTTCCCCATGCTAATCTAATTCTAATCCTAATTTCATCTTAACCCACCTCCTAATGTTGTCACATTCTATTAGGGAATGATTAAGGACTCCACCCACTTGAGAAAGTCAAGGAATCTCAAGATTCCTTCCTCAAGTCCACTTTCTCAAGCCACCCTCTTACACCCTTCCCATGCTTCTTTAAGCCTCTCATTAATGCCTCATTAATGCAGATTTCTTAAGCCCATGTCTCCACCATGCCCATTGAATGCCCAAGGAATTTATTTCTCTTACACACCATTAATGAGTTTTTCAACTCCATTAATGCACCTTGTCCCCCCTCTCTCTCCTCATTCTTCTATAAATAGAAGGCATTTTTTAGAGCAAATAAGTTGTTACCTCATATTGAAAATGCATGGTTATGCTACTAGGATTTAGATGCATTCATATTTCATTCATAGATTCATTATCATGCATTGTTATTATCTTCACTTTTAGATCTAGAATGCATTGCTTGGTGATTAATAGATTTTTTTATTTCAAATCTTTCATGCTAAGTCCTATATGTCACTAATAGTAGCATAATCTGAGGGCTATTATGTTTGTAATCACACTCTTCTTAGTTAGAAACCAATAGGTCGATATTAGTGGTTTTATATGCTCATCTAACCCCTTTTTAGCTAATCCACTGATCTATTGAAGTGTTGTGTCTTTCTTAAACAGGTCCAAAAATCACACATAGGAAGAGGTTTGGAGGAATGTGGATGGAGAAACCTTCAACAAGATGGCTCCATAGAACTTGAATCCTTCAATGGGCACCAATGGATCTTCTTGATGAAATGAGTGCTTGAGAAGTGCTTGAATTCTTGATAATGGATGAATGCTTCAATGGGTACTTGGCTTGCTTCAAATATTGCTTCTTCACCTTTGGATCTCACTCTTCAAGTCTTTGTCTTAGATTGCTCTTTCTTATAGTTCAAGTGTTAGTTTTTGGTTAGAGAAAATGAGAGGAGAAAGCTTCCTTATATATGAAACTAGGGGACAATATTCTAGAGAGGCATACATAGGAGAATTAAATTCCAATTAGACCTATACCCTTAGAAGAGGAACTATATTAAATATAATTTATGTTTTGTTGTTCCGAAGACCAAAACAGCCGACCCGAAAGCGGGAATTAACTCTTTCCAAAGACCGACCTCTGGAAACCCTGGAAATCTAGAATTTGAACCCTAGGTCAGAAAAAGGTTGATTCTAACCTAAGTCAAGGTCAAGGTCGACCTTGACCCAAAAAGGTCAACTTTGACCTTGAGGTCCAAAATCTAGTTTGCAGTTTGGAGTGTCTAAAAAGGATAGAAAAAGTAGAAAATGGGGCAGAACAGGGGGAAAAATCCAGATCCAAGTCAGAGACCCAGTCAAGCCCATTAACATGACCCCAAACCACTTACTCGGAAGGCTAAACCAGTCTACAATGGAAGTGCTTCCATTTTCTGACTATACAGTATTCTAATTGTTAGAATTTCATAATCTAGTTTTGATAATGCTTCCAGGTATATTCATGGTAATTACTGAACCTTTGTATGTGTCAATCATATTTCAGAACCCTATTACTACACAGTCATTAGAAAAATATATGTGTTCACTTTGTGTGTTTTTCCATTCTCAATGATTATGATTACTCTAGGAAAACAAAGTTATATACTATCACCATAGGGTTGATTATGATACTTTGATGCTTACGTTCGGATTGGTATATGTGAATATTATTTGTGTTTCCATTATTTGTTCAAGAATATGATTTCAAGTTTTCATTAATGATTGATGTTTATAATTATTGGGCTATCCCATGATCATATGATGATTTAAGTCTAACATTGACATATTCAATGATTTCACTAATGACTTATTCTAGCCTTTACTCTTGATGACTTCCAAGATGATCTCACTTGGTTAGGAGATTCTAGGATTTCTCTCTTGAATTGTGTTGACCTGTTTTGGTTAAAAAGATGCTTAATATCTATATGGCTCCCTGGCTCATGGATTGAGGTTGCATACAACTTATATCTTATTATGGGCTTAAGATCCTAATATGCATCTTTTAAAATCAACTAATGACAGATGATAATATAGGTCCATATGTTGTGATTTTGATTTATTAGTATTAGTAATACATAGAATTATTACTTTGGTATACATAAATGGGTTTGTACAAATAAATATGTGTTATATATATATATATATGTGTGTGTGTGTGTGTGTGTGTACACACACACACACACATATATACATATGTATATATATATATGTATATATCTATGTATATATGTATATATGTATACATATATACATATATACATAGATATATACATATATACATAGATATATACATATATACATAGATATATACATATATACATAGATATACATATATATATATACATATATATATATACA
>MU223437.1:2237648-2249893 GCA_018584345.1 Thuja plicata | reverse complement strand
ATCTGTAGACCAAGAAAGAACTTGATCTCTCCAAACATAGACATCTCAAACTCTTTGCTCATTTTATTAGCAAATGATTTGCATAGCACATCATTGCCTCCAAATATGATGTCATCAACAAATATTTCATAAATCAAAGTGTTAGTATTAGTATCTTCTTTCAAATAAAGATTACTATTTTCACTAGTCCTTATGAATCCAATACTTATTAGATAGGAATGAAGTAGTTCATACCAGGCTCTGGGAGCTTGTTTCAATCCATACAAGTCTTTTTGAAGTCTACATACCATTTTCCTCTTGTCTGGATCCACAAACTATTCTGGTTGTTCAATGTATACCTCTTCTTCAAGAATTCCATTTAGAAATGCTGACTTGACATCCATTTGATATAATTTGAGTCCTTTATATGCAGCATAAGCAAGTTGTATTCTTACTCCTTCTAGCCTAGCAATAGGTGCAAAATTTTCTCCACAGTCTATACCTTCCTCTTGTGCATACCTCTTGCATACTAGTCTTGCTTTGTTCCTTGTGACTTCTCTATTCTTGTTCAACTTATTCCTGAATATCCATTTAGTACCAATGACATTCTTGTCATTTGGTCTTGGCACAAGTGACCATGTTTTGTTCTTCTCAATCTGTTCAATCTCATCATTCATAACACTTATCCATTCTTCATTATCTAGTGCAGCATTGACAAATTTTGGCTCAAACTCACAAATTAAACATTTTGAGTTTAAAGACTTACTTCTTGTTCTTGTACAAGCTCTCTTATCTCCTATGATCTGGTCCTATGGATGGTTCCTTGTTATATATCTTGCAAGTACAGGTACAAAACTTTTTGTATCAGCTTGATCTTCATTACCTTGCACATTATTTTGATCATTATCCTGACCGTCGGTAACATCATTCTGACCGTTAGTTGCAACATTCTGTTGTTCTAGATTTAAGCATTATTTCTCGGGTAGAGTTATGGGTTCTTCACAATATACAAACTTGTTTTAGTCTTCTAGTTCTTTTGTGCTTTCTAGCTCATTCTTTTCTACAAATTCATCAATCTTTACATTTTCACTTTCAACTATTTTGTTAGAAGCCTTGATTAGAAATTTAAAAGCTTTGCTTTTGGTAGAATACCCAAGAAAAATACCTTCATCACTTTTGGCATCAAGCTTTCCATTTCTATCATCTTTTAAGACATAACATTGACTACCAAAGATCTTGAAGTAACTTACATTGGGTGTTTTACCATACCATAGCTCATAAAGAGTCTTCTTTGTGTCCGTCTTCAATTGTACTATGTTAAGTGTATAAAAAATAGTGCTAACAACTTCCCTCTAGAAGATCTAGGTGATGTCCTTCTCTATCATCAGTCTTCTTGCATAATCAGCTATTGATTTGTTTCTTCTCTCAACAATCCCATTTTGTTGTGGCGTTCTTGGTGCAGAAACCTATCTTTTATACCATGCTCATTACAGAAATTAGTGAATTCATCTGATATAAATTCTACTCCTCTATTTGATGTCAAACATTTCAGATCCTTACCACTTTCTTTTTCTACCATAGCCTTATACCATTTAAACATCTTGAATGCTTCAGATTTTTCTTTTAGAAACATGACTGTCATCATTCTAGAGTAATCATCAATAAGGAGAATAAAATATCTATCTCCATAATAACTCTTTTTCCTCATAGGTCAACATAAATTAGTATGGACTAATTTTAGAATATCATCAGATGTATGGGTTTTACTTTTGAAACAAGACTTTGTCATTTTACCTTTTTGACAATTTTTGCACATGATGTTGTCTGGCTTTGCCATCGTCGGTAAGCCTCTTACACTTCTTTTTCTGCTTATTTTCATCATGTTGTCAAAATTCACATGACACAATCTTTTGTGCCACAACCACATGTCTTCATTTCTAGTCATCAAGCAAGTGGGGTTAGTGTCATTCAGATAGAATAAGTTACCTTTAGTCTGTTCACTGGTACCAATCAGTTTTCCTGATTCATTAAAAATATTTTCCTTCTTGTTTTCAAATGATCTCTGTGACCTGAATTATTCAGCTGAGAAAAACTCAACAGATTATAATTCAATCCATTTACCCAATAATCATTCTAACATTTAATTAGGTTATTCAACATTATTGTTCCTTTACCTTCAATTGGACAAGGTGTATCATTTCCCATTCTTACTGTACCACCATTATAATACTCAAAAGTATTAAATTTTTCTTTGTCATTGGTCATATGGTGAGTGAATCCACTATCTATAATTTAGACATAATTCTTACTAACCTTAGATATGAGTTTAGTTTCTTCATACCTTTCATCTTCATCTGAATCATCCTTCACAGCTACAAATACTATCTTGATGTCATCATCCGGTTCGGTGTAAGTATCTTCATCTTTGCAAGTAGTTAGGTAGCTAGCCTTCTTGCTCCTTGTAGTCTCGGGTATCCTTTATTTCTGATCATCAATAACCTCTATAATATTTGTTATCACGTCTGTCAGATTTTTCTCAAAATATCTGTCATCACTTCTGTCATCTTTTCTTTTGTTAGGATATCTTGCAACAAAGTGTCCAATCTCTTTACAATTAAAGCATAAAAGTGGTAACTTGCCTTAGTATTTACCTGTTCTTGTTTGCATTCTTCTTGCCATGAGTGCTTATTTTTCATCTAGATCTTCTTCTTCACTTTCACTTTCACTGTCTCTTCTAGATGAGTGTCTCTGACTAGATTTTCTTATTCTCATAAAAGATTTAAATGCAGACTCTAAACTTGGTAAGACACTATTGTCAAAGTTATTCATCTCAAATTAGATCAGTCTACCAATTAAGCTAACAAGATTAACTGTGTTGTTTTCTTCTGCTCTCATTTCTTGTATAGCAGAAACTCTAATAGCATATACAAGTAATAAGGTTCTTAAGATTTTACTTACCATTGTCTCCTCTTCAGGTGTACCTCCAACACATCGTATAGCATTGACTACTTCTTTTATTCTTATGTTGTACTATGTGATGTTTTCACCTTATTTGATTTTGAGATCATCAAAATTTCCTCTAAGGCTTTCTGCCTTGGCTCTCAGAACATTTGTATCACCTCCATGTACAAGCTTCAGTTTGTCCCACATTGTCTTTGCAGTTTTGCAATCTTTGACATCTTCAAATTCAGCATCAGAGAGTAAGGAAGAAAGCTCTATAACCATGCAGTTATGCTCATTCTTTACTCTCAATTGATCTATTGTCAATTGTCCTGTAGGAAACACATATTCAGTATCTAAGTATTGAGTAATATCATTGCCAATACTTGATAAGTGGATTATTATCCTGCTTTGCCATGAAGCAAAGTTGTCTTTGTTCAACTTGGGCACATCTCGTCTATTCATGTTGTGATCTTTTACCTTCCTTCTAAGCACACAAGCTCTGATACAAATTATTAGTAATAACTGAGAGGGGGTGGGGGGGTGAATCAATGGCCTCAAAATTTATCCTTTAAACTTTAATCCACTAATCAATACACCTAAGATTATTAAGTCCCTACAAGATGCATGCCTTGAAATAATTAACTGTCTATCAGTTTACCTTGTCTGTCCTTATTCTCCTTGATTACCGATAAGTAGTAAAACTTATTTACCAATACTCAGTAAATACGCAGAGTATATGAATCAATCCAATAATGCATATGTGAAATGTAAAACAATAAAGTAATAAACCATACACACATAACACACAAATTTTAACATGGAAACCCTGTTAAGGGAAAAAGCCACTCGGACTGGTACCCCAATTTTTCACTCTTCTGAAGTGAGCCATGTTAGGAGCCAACCCTGTTAAAGGTTAGAAACACACTGTTAAGTGTGACCTTGTTAGAGGATTTCTATACATATAGGTTGTCACTTAGTATCTATTATCTATCTTACTACCATCCTTGAATCAACGTTCTACTTAGACTGTCAATAGGCTTTAGGAAAATCTTGCTACCATCCTTGAATCAACCTTCTTCTTAGGCTATCAATAGGCTTTATGAAAATTCAATGCTACTTTCATGAATCAACCTTTTTGGAAATCTGTTAGGATATACCTCAATTATAGAAGACTATTAAGTCCTGTTGTGTCAAGAGACTTGATGATTCAATGGCTAAACTGAAACACTATGACCTATTTCTAATGCAACTTTGAATTGCAGATTTTTAGATCTATTTAAGTACAATACCTCTCTGATCAATGTATCAATTTAATTCCATTTGCTCCACACTTTCTTCTCTATGATGCTGTGCTTCACTGTTCATCGGTGTCTGAAGAATTCTTTAGCTCTTCCTTAGCTTGATTGATCAGGACTGTATGAAGTTTATCCTTCACCAGTTTCTCTTTAGCATCCTATTTCTATTCACTCCCCTTCTGTGTATCTAATTTCTTATGGAAATGAATTATGCTTGTCTCTTATATAGACATGATATTCCTTAATTCTTGATTCTTGGCGTGAAAAACAATCCAGCCAATTTTTTTTATGACTTTAACTCCTGATTTATCTCGTAGTTATCTTCTTTAGAAACTGTATAAATATTCTTTAAATCAATTACTTAACTATGGTCAAATAAAAAAAATAAAAAAACAAATTAAGTCTATCCTTAAGCTCTGCCAACTAGATATTTTTTCATTTTTTGAACTCTCTGTTCTGTCGGTCAATTCTACAGTTCGTCATCGGTGACAATTGCCAGTTAGCTTCGGGATCTCCGTCTGTTAGGAACCACTATCTCATGTTCATCGGGCATCCTATGATTCTTCTTTGTGAGGAAACACTATCTTCTGCTTGTCAAGTATCACTATGACCTTTTTCTATATCTTTACCAATGGTGTGCACTCCATTGGTGTTGTCTGTCACTTAGTGAATACTTAACTTTTATGCATTGCTAAACGCATAATCTTTGTTCCATTAATTCTCTGAAGTCTTCTGCATTATGTACATGACTGTATAGATGAAATTAAGTTGACATCAATGACAATATAATCCATTAATTGATTTAATGTCTTGCATCATCTTCAAATTAACATTATCAAACATTCAATCAGTTGCATGTCATCAATATATATGCGTGCGTTTGTATATGTGTGTGTGTGTGTGTGTGTGTGTGTGTACACACACACACACATATTGTAACATAAGAAATGTAGCATATAAAATAGAGGATGAATATATGTAAAATGTAAAGGATGAATTAAATGTGTGTTGTAAGAATGGTGAAGAAGATAAGATTGTCCTCTTAATCCCAAATTTTAATAAAGGGAAGATCCACATTGATTAACCCTAAATAAAGGATCAATGCATAAATGAATCAACCTATTAACGATAGGAATAAAGAGAAAAACCCTAACTCATGTTTTATAGAAGAGAGTGTGTGCTACGTTGAGATAGAATAAGAACATTAACTAAAATGGATAGGAGAAAATTACAAACCTTAAAATGTTGCAGATCTGAGAATGTTGTTTTCGGGGGTTTGCACTCAGTTTATGGAAAATCTGAGACTAGATCTAAAATAGAAATGCAGAAATAAACAAAACCTAGAAATATTTTTCTATTCTGACATAGTTCTTATTTTGACCCTCAAGTCAATGTCACCATTGACCTAGAATTTCTGATTCTGACCTAGGGCATAATCGACTAAAAAATTCTCTGATAGAAATTCTATTTCCAGATCCTAAAATTTTTGCAAAAAGGGTATCCAAATCTACACTCCGATCCACTGTTCCAAACCTACACCTGCAAGAAAAATGGATTGTTTGTTGGGGGAAAGGGGTTTTCCTTAGTCAAACCCCGATTTAGGAATTAGCCTTGAAATCAATAATTGAAATAAAGAATGCTAGCAAGTAGTAGAAGTAAATCCAATAATGAAGCATTGATATTCAATAGATATGCATTTGTATTTTGAATGTAAACAAGTATGTAAATAGAAAAGATTGGAGTCAATATTAGAAACCATAAACCTCCATGATTATATGCTTGGAATCCACCTTGAAGAGAGAATGAATGATTATTGAGGATGCACAAAGGATCTTGAAGGAAGATCACACCACCATGATGGATAGATCTAGGGCTTGAATAATGAATCTTGAATGCTTGAACCAAATCCCTTCAAAGACTTGAATGCTTGAATCCTTGATCTTCAATGGAGAACTTGAATGCTTGAGAGGAAGAATTGAACACTTTGAAATCTTGAAAACATGTAGAACAACGAATGCTTTAACTTCACTTTAGTTCTTCTTGGATAATTGATAATTCACACTTCATCTGACTTAGTGCTTAGAGAAAATGAGAGGAGAAAACTTCCTTATATATGAAACTAGGGTAAAATATTCTAGAGAGGCCTAAATGGGAGAATTAAATTCCAATTATACCTATACCCCTAGAAGATGACCTATATTAAATATAATTTAAGAATCGTCACTTTGAAACCCAAAGCAACCGACCCAGAAGTGGGAAATGAACTTTTGTTGATCTCTAGCAGCTGACAAACTTCCAGATTTGAAAGGGGGTCCAAGGTCGAGGTCGAGGTCATCCTTTACCTAGTTCAAGGTTGAGATTGACCTTGACCTAGGTCAAGGTTGAGGTTGACCTTGACCCAGGGAGTCAGAACCCCTGGAAAATATTCCATATGGGATGGATGGTGCCTAGAGAGGCCCAATCAGGGTCCTAAATAGAAACAGAAGTTGGAGAGGATGCATAAATGAGGGGACAATATGATGGTGGTAAAAAATACCCCCTAAGGTGGGATAAATGTTCTTAACATGGAATTTCTTCCATTTTAAGATGATACATTAAGCCCTCACTTTAGCGGGAGTATGAAAATTGAATATACTCGTAGTAAAGTTAGAAGAAAGACTCTGGTGGATCGCAACGAGGTAGAACATCACTTAGTAAAGGAAATGAGCCCCTAGACCAAGGATTCTAAGTCAAAATGCATGCATAAAGATATGAAAGTAAAGAGAAATTAATCATAGAAAACATGCATGAATACATAAGAAAGAAAAGAGAAACACTATAGATAACATAGCTTCATGATCTAATCCTACTAGCATGAAAGTGAAAGAGAGAAAAGAGAAAGTGATTACCTCACCTAGTAAGATGCCCATCTTTTAATGAATCACCAAGGAGGGAGATCCCAATAGGTTCACCCATAAAATGTGCTTTGTAATTGTAATGCATCTTTTGACAACTTTTCAAATATCCATAGATCCACATTCTTGTATCACTATGGAATATAAAATGCGTGTCTTTTCAAGATTTAAAAAATTATGTGTGTTACCTTCCAAGGATCTAGCATATTGTAAAATGAGTATCTCTTCAGGATTTAGCAACTTATGTGTGTTACCTTCTGAGGATTTAGCAAAAATAAAAATAAAAATGCACGTCTCTTTAGGATTTAGCAACTTATGTGCGTTGCCTTCCGAGGATTTAGCAAAAATAAAAAATAAAAATGCGTGTCTCTTCAGGATTTAGCAACTTATGTGCATTACTTTTCGATGATTTAGCATATTGTAAAATTTAAACTAATATAAACTATAGTATAAGGGAGACCCTATATATGCTCCCCTCATTATCATGACTACCCACTAGGTGGGATAAGGAAGAGAAAAGAGGATACCTACTTCACAAGGTAAGGAGATATCCAGTTTAACAACAATATATACTATATCCTTAGCAAAGGGTAGCGACCCTTACCTCTAAGAACATAGATAATTGTGAAATAGATGTGTTACATATGGAAAGAGGAAGAAATCTTATCATCAAGACCCCCACCGTAGAGGATTGCTTAGGATAAGAAGTCATCTTTCAAAGAAAAGAGAGACCAAATATTCAATCATCAAGCCCCCTACGATGAAGAGGAAGAGGAATCTCAGAATGAAGGAGTCAAATTCTAACCCAAAGAAAAGACAAGAGTTTATAAAGAACATAATTTGCAAAATAAAGAAGAGGTGATGACCTAGGACAATCACCTCTCATATAAGAGGGTATCCATAGCCAAAATCATAAATCTTTATAAGGAAATAATGTTTTATGATAAACAAATGCCACTATGCTAAGGAAAGTATATCCTTAGATAGAGAAGAAGGAAAATACCTTGCCCCCTAGGGATGGAAGCAAAGGATATATCAAATTATATCAAGAGATGTTGTCGCAAAGAGATATCTTTACAAAACAAATGTCCTAGAAAAGATACCATGAATGATTATGAGCGAAGGAAGTATGTACCATAATATAAAATTAAAAGGATAGAATGTAGGAAGAATAATCAATTAAACTCAAAACACATACATGCTAAGAGAAAAATGGATCCTAGAAGACTGGAAGGAAATACCTCTTTCCCCCCAGTTAAGAGACAAGAGGAGAAAAATATAATTTATTGAAGAACGAGGGGAATGCCCTATATCAAAATTATAAAGAAATTATAATACTGCACGGGTATGAGATATAATTCCTAAAGAAGCTCTTTCTATAACATATAGTTTGAAATGCACACAATTAGCAAGTAAATGTCTATTACTATAATGAAAAGGACATTTATATTTAGAAAGAGCATTTTTTGGGATAGGTTTAAAGATTTGTTTCTTAGAATTTATTAGCTAGACACACACTTGCTTAGCCACATCTTGAGGAGTATTAGGGTGATCTAAGGAAGCTTTTGGAAGAAGAATGTGAAGAGAAGGATGATATTTAAGATCAACCATCTTGAATTGAGAAGGCGGGAAACCTATACAATGCATATTTTGTTTAGGGGATGAATGAATCGGGTTTTTAATGCCATGATCATTAATACCAACCCCTAAACCCTTATATCCTTGCTTATCCACCATAGTATATCCTGTAGTGTACATATCTTGAAAATCTTCTACAGGAGGTGATTGATTATGGTGTTCATGAAAAAATGTTGTATATGGTGGAATGATAGGTTGAGAAGAGTTCTCCTTGTTTTTCCCTTTAACATCATCATGAATCAGATAGGAAGGGGAAGGTAAATGAAAGAGTTCTTGAACATCTGCATCATGAACCCTAGCTTGAGCCCCATCATAAGTGTCGGAAGAACTGGTGATAAAAGATGGAGAAATAGAAATAGGAATAATTGGAATTGGATAAGGATTGATAGGATTAGGATTAGGAAGATTAGGAACTAGATTAGGAATAATAGGATTAGGATTAGGAAGATTAGTAAATGGGGTATCATCTACCCAATTCTTCACATAATCCAAAAGAGCAATAAGTCCACTACACAAATCCTTGATGAAAGTTTTTAAGTAGGAAGACAAGTCTTATTTAATCTCAAAATAGCATAAGAAAGTGAAACATGAAGATTAACAAACATGATGAAAAGAATGATACTCTCATATACATCATAAGTACTATAAAGAGATGCTAAAATAAACATAATGAGAAAAATAGCCATGCCCCAAAGCATCTTAAAGATCTTCATAGAGAATGAAATACAAGAAATGTTTTTATATTTTTATGAGTATGTAGATTTTCTTTTTTATTTTAAAATGCAAGAGCATAAAAGAAAACTAATTTAGTATGCATGCAAGATATAGTATCTAAGGAAAAGAGGCAAAGCATCTAACACAAAAATGAAATATTTTTCAATCACGGGTTCACCAAAATGTAACATAAGAAATGTAGCATATAAAATAGAGGAAATGTTACTTGAAATGTAAGATAGGAAATGAGGTGTTATGGATATATGTAAAATGTAAAGGATGAATTAAATTTGTGTTATAATAATGGTGAAGAAGGTAATATTGTCCTCTTAATCCCAAAATTTCATAAAGGGAAGATCGAATATGATTAACCCTAAAGAAAGGATCAATGCATAAATGAATCAACCTATTAAGGATAGGGATAAAGAGAAAAACCCTAACTCTTATTTTATAGAAGAGAGTGTGTGCTAGGTTTATATAGATTATGAAGATTAATTAAAATGGATAGGAGAAAAGTACTAACCTTGAAATGTTGCAGATCTAAAGAATGTTTTTTTCGGGGTTGTGCACTCAGTTTCTAGAAAATCTAAGACTAGCTCTGGAATAGAAACGCAGAAACGAACAAAACCCATAAATTTTTTTATGTTCTGACACAGTTCCAATTTTGACCCTCAAGTCAATGTCACCATTGACCGAGAATTTTTGATTCTGACCTAGGGTAGAATCAACCTAAAAAGTCTCTAACAAGAAATCTGTTTCTAGATACCAAAATTTTGCCAAAAAGGGTATCCGAATCTGCACTCTGATCCACTATTCCGAACCTGCACCTGGAAGAAAAATGGATTTTTTGTTGGGGGAGGGGTTTTCCTTAGTCAACCCTCGATTTAGGAATTAACCTTGAAATCAATAATTGAAGTAAAGAATACTAGCAAGTAGAAGAAGTAAATCTAATGATGAAGCTATGATATTCAATAGATATGCAATTGTATTTCGAATGTAAGCAGGTATGTAAATATGAAAGCTTGAACTCAATATTGGAAACGATAAACCTCCATGATTGTATTCTTGGAATCCACCTTGAAGAGACTATGAATGAGTCTTAAGGATGCACAAAGGATCTTGAAGGAAGACCACACCACCATGATGGATAGATCTAGGGCTTGAATAATGAATCTTGAATGCTTGAACCAAATCCCTTCAAAGGTTTGAATGCTTGAATCATTGATTATCAATGGAGAACTTGAATTCTTTAGAGGAAGACTTGAAAACTTTAAAATCTTTAAAACATGTAGAATAATGAATTCTTGAACTTCAATTTAGTTCTTCTTGGATAATTGATAATTCATACTTCATCTGACTTAGTGCTTAGAGAGAATGAGAGGAGAAAACTTCCTTACATATGAAACTAGGTCACAATATTCTAGAGAGGCCTACATAGGAGAATTAAATTCTAATTAGAGCTATACCCCTAGAAGATGACCTATATTAAATATAATTTAAGAATCGTCGCTTAAGAACCCAAAATAGCTGACCCAGAAGCGATAAATGAACTTTTAATGGCTTCTAGTAGCTGACGGACTTCCAGATTTGAAAGGGGGACCTAGGTCAAGGTCAAGGTCAACAATGACCCAGGGAGTCAGAACCCCTAGAAAATATGCCAGATGGGATGGATGGTGCCCGGAGAGGCCCCATCAGGGTCCTAAACAAATACAGAAGTAGGAGAGGATGCATAAATGAGGGGTCAAGATAATGGTGGTAAAAAAACACCCCCTAAGGAGGGCTAAACATTATTAACATGTAAGTGCTTCCATTTTAAGACTATATATATATGGGTGGTCCCACAATAGAGTGTCCCAACTTTTTGTACATCTTGATTTTTGTTGAAATTGCACATTTTTAAGAAAATATGATGATTTAAACCTTGAGAGGTCTCATTTGAAGGAGTAAATTGAAAATAGTTAGATAAAATCCTCTTGTATCAAACTCTCTTTCGTATAATCTTTCTACTCCTCATTTATACATGTAATTGAGTCTCCTTTGTACTGATCAAAATGCTGTAAAAAAATCAGTTTGATATTAAATTTTTGCGGGATGAAATGAATTCATTTGAAAAACCCAAATACATGATTATAATACTCAGAGAAAGCTTTCCAATGATCATGATATTTATATATATTGGGTTTATTTTGATTTTGTTTTTTAAGTTTTACTAAACACAGGTTGTCTTACCATTTAGCAACTTCTTTGTTTGACATCACTGGAAAAATAATAAATTAGGAAAAAAAATTATGAAAAATATCTCTAGAAATAGATATTTATGTTATCTTTCTATCAAAAAAATAAAAAATGAATTTTGATATAAACATATCAAGTTAGAGTGATCTAAATGAGCCTATGTCCAAATTACAGTTAGAGTCAGTTCATAAATCAATAAACAATAAGATATTCAACCAAACTGAATGAAACCAATTGGATTCTCTAGATATTTGTGTTACAAACCAAACTTAAAAATAATTATATTCTTATCAGTTTTTAAAAAACAAGTTTTGTTGATCGAAGTGAGTGTCACTCCTGAAAAATGTTGATTTTCAGACAAACAAAATTTTGAAGGAGAAGGTAAAATGGATACAAATAAATTTTAAAAAAAAATAAAAATAAAAATTTATAAACTAGAAACAAAATTATACAATTCACTCGTTTGCATCATCTTAGAATTATTAATGGTTTTGCAGATATAGGTGTCCGAAATTGAAGTTTTGTTTCAAAATGTTTGTTTCAGTGT
>MU223437.1:2210949-2237038 GCA_018584345.1 Thuja plicata | reverse complement strand
ATATATATAAATATATATGATTTCAAGAAAACAAAGCATATGAATGATTTAAAGAAATAATAGTAAACAATATCAAGCATCCACAACCTTAACACACATAACAAAAGTATTTTATCATGGAAACCGTTGTTAGAGGGAAAAACCATCGCAGGGATAACACACAAGTCCAATACTACAGTAAATAAATTTTCTCTGTTAGGAGCTACAAATACCCTTTTTGAAGGTTCACCCTATTAATAGTAAAAATAGATCAGCTAAGATGTATCTCACTAGAGGATTTAAAACCTCAATTAAGATGCTACACTTTTAAAGGATTTACAAATAAGAACCTATTAAATTTCACTCTATTAGAGGATTTTACTTGTTGCAACTGTTAGGGAGCACCAAGATTTTTGAACTATAGAATGTCACTGGTTTCCTATCATATATGTTCAGATCCTTTCCTTCTTGATGATATAATAATCTATTATCCTTCAATTCAAGTCCACACATCCTGAAAACATCATCACAACCCTAAATCAAATGATTTAGTGCTCTTTATATAGACTATCATTAGGTCACAAAAGACCTAGAAATTTAGGCGACAGTTGGCTCAATAAATTATCCAACCTCCTCAAAATCAGTGTAAAAAATAATCCAATATGTCATCCTTAAATGTATTTCCAATATTTAAAATTAATATGTCTACCTCAGATCCACTGCCTTAATCAAATTAAAATAAAACTTTGATCGGTGATCATATAGGTAAACTCTCTTTGACACTCTCAAAACCTAATTCAATCAAAACATTGAAATAAATTGTTGTGGTTTGAATCATAGATTCCTCGTACCATATACATATTGTATCGCTAATCTCAATATCTGAATCTTTCCTCAACTCGAATTCTACCTCAATTTGTCTAATATTGTTCTTCATGAACATCAATCAACATACATAGTTGATCTTTCCTTTACTGATCATGTATAGTTCTTACTGGTCACTCTAATCATGATAATTGAATACATTGTCATCAAGGACAACCAATTATGCATCCACTCGTGAAATCTATTCATATCACCTCCAAAACTATCATAATTCCAACAATCTCCCCCTTTTGCAATATTGGTAAAAACTTATAAATAAACATCTCAAAAATATCATATTGCATACACACTACAATACCATCCTCAAATCATACTCCCCCTTACATTATGCATGCTATCACACATCATTCAATCATTCTCCCATATAATACATTACACATTATTATCCCACTTTTTGTCAACAATGATAAAGGATTATAGTACTTACCACAATTACATTTTCTCAAAAAATTCCTTGAAGTTTATCTTCACTAAATTCATGGATGTTTCTCATGACTTTTGTAAGTGTTACATAGATAAAAAAAATTTCCATGCATAACCAATGTTGTTCCTTCCATATCATTCAAAGTGTTCACCTCTTTTAGACTTAGTATTTTTATGTATCTCTCACATGTTGTTGCATGAGATCCATAGTGGGAGCTAGATAGGTCTGTAGTTTGATAAGTTATATAATTATATTTTCTTGCTCTTCTTCCAACTTCTTCATTTTTTTATGAAATCATCTTCACCTTAGTAGGGTAGGCTGAAACTGAACTAGTTACAGATCAAACCTGTAACAAAATTATCAATTTCCTATTTGGCTTCCTCTCTCTTCTTCTCTAGATCATGTGTAAAAGATGCAACCTTGGAAAATTTTACAAGCATATTTCCTATTTGCCATAGATTTTCCTTCATTTTGTTCACTAGAACTGGAAGTGACCCTTTTTCTACTATTATGGTCTCTTTTAACTCGTCATCTCATTGCTTCTCATAATATTTCATTGCTAACTCCATAGATGCATTCTCTGAGTTAAGTAATTGATCAGAAATGAATTTTACCAACATACCTAATTGATCAATAGGATTACCTTGTTTAGCATAGCCTACATTAGGTACTAAACTCCTAATGATGTTCCTTGCTCCTTTTAGTATTATGACCTTCTTTTTATTTCCATTCAATTTGTCTCATTTATCTTTCTCCTTGAGTTTATCAGACATTTTCAATGTCTCTTTGGGCTCATCTAAGTAATATCAATAGTTGTTTTCATTTTGTCATCTTCAGATTCTTCTAAATCTTCTTCAGAACTAGTTACATATCCTTTTTTCTCTTCTTCACTGTGCTACCTTCATCGGTTAGATCTTGTTTTCTCTTTACTAAAAGTATATATTCATCATCCTTATGACAATTTTCTTTCTAAAAAATATATTGCGAGATATCAGAGATAACATTATCTATGACATCGATAATCTCTTTGGTTTTTCTCTCTTGTTCTTATCTTGCATCTTCAACCGTTTTAACTTTAGCAGTAATCTGAGAGTTTGAAAACTTTGTCAATAAATCCACTATCTCATTTCTTTCTGATTGAGTATCTGCAATGAAAATTATTGTTACTCTTTTCCTTGTATTGGATTATTCTCTCATTGCTGCAACTCTCAACTCTATCTGTTTGGTAGAAAATTCAGGTTGCAAATGTGTAAGTTCGTGTGCTATCATTACTTTTTCAATCTTCAAAGATCCATTTATTGTTAACTGCATTAAATAGTTCTTTAGATACATCTTTATACAATTTACTAGGTGATTTGTAGAAATTGTGTAAATTTTTTACAGCTGCATCTTCAATCTTTATTTTCTCTTCACTATAAAAATTTTCAAAGTGAGTGCACTTCTATCATATTTCCATGTTCCTTAATGTCTTTAACAATGTTCTCAAGAATAATAGTATTATCAATTTTATCAGTTTCCACCGTAGTAGAATTTTTATCATACTTAATTATGAGCTTCTCTTCTTCATCCTTTTATTTACCTCCCTTCCTAATCTTTGAGTCTTTTTAGCCTAATGTTATTTCTCTCTTTCTTTTGTAAGTTCCCTGAATAGTCTCAGGTGTCTCCTTCTTTGAATTAGTCTCAATAGGAGTAGTGGTAGTAGATGTTTATTCTTGTAGTACTGAACTCCTTATAACTCTTTGAGGTGTAACCTCTTCTACTAAAATTTTAGTATCCTTGGATCCTCCAACATATGTGCCTGCTTCCTAAATCTCCATTTTATTTCTAAGTTTTATCATCATTTCAGGTGTAATGCCACTTATTTTGGCTAGATTGTCAACTTGTTTTCTGATATTTCTTTTGATTGCCAGTGTTCTCAATTAATTTTACATTTTCAATGGTGACTCTTCATAAGTTCCAAACGTAGGTGTGTAAATATCAATTGGTTAAGGTAATATAACATCATAGTGAATACTCACAAGATCAACATCAACTTCATAACCCATAGCATGTATGCAACATGTTCTATGTTGCACTAATTCAAACATACAAGTATCTATATCAACTAGAAAACAAATAACATCTTTATACTTCTCAATAATACCATTTAGGATTCTCTCTCTTAAGTTCATTTATCTTTGAAAATATTTAAATTAACCCCACATAACCAAATTAAAGTTGTTTCCTAAAGTCCTTATGCGTTGCTTATTCTACATTACTACTGGTCTATCCTTTGACCATGTAATAGAACCTATTCTAGAAAAATGATTCTGTAAGTAAAAGAAAATACATACCATAAGCGATCCATATTTGAATGACTACTTATATTTCTTGATCTTATCCATGCTCACAAAGAATTGACTCCTCAACATCTAACAGATCTCATATTTTGCATCTTCCTTCACCATTTCTATGCAGCATGAATAGATCCACTAGGTACACTGTTCAAATAACTAGACTGAGATACTCAGTTTCTTATCACCATTGAAGTGAATCTCACTTCATTTTATTTATATCTTTGATAGTCATGTCTTAGTGATCCTATTGGGATTAGGTTAAATGAGTAACTAAACTTTCTCGAATAGTTTGTAGAGTAGGTGCTTGACTGATAACAAAAAATCTAGTGACTATGTTGATTAACTCTTTTCAAATCTGGTGAGGCTTGTCCAGCCAAATAAATTGATCATGTACTCTTCTAAAACCATATCTTATCCATTTTGGATGAAAATAATTAGGTATCTCAAAAACATAAGTGAAACCTTTTTGAACCAAATGCATATGCTGATCTTTTACCTTCACACCATCACTCAAAGTAAGGAATTCATTATAGATGTCACTAGTTCCAAGTTCTTCCAATTAGCATTGAAAGAACTAACAAATGTTTTCAGCTAAAAAGACACCATAGGGTATCGAAGATAGGACACCCATTGGACCATTTTGATTTTCCTTCATGTGGTGTAACTTGAACACGGGTCTTGGATCATCAATGATGTCGACCAAAACTAGAGTATCCATAATGGTAATATTTAACAGCAAAAAAAATAATCCTGATAAGGATATTTACCGTTCAAACTATAACCTTGATTTCACCGGTTAGAATCTCATACCCGAGATCTTAGTCCACAAACACAAATAGTTCTTTCTAAGGAATGTAACCAAATGTTTTTTCAGTAAACTTTGTTAGAATGAAAAGTGATAAAGGAGTTTACTTTCTCATATTTATAAAGTTAGAGAATACAGTCATTAGACATAATAGTCAAATAATTCTTTCAATAGACCACATCAGTTAAAATATAATAATTTTAATATGCACACATATGCTTTATCTTCATTAACCATCATTAAATCACAAATAGGCAAGTCAAAATGGATATAAATCTTACCACTCATGAAGTTAGGGGATTGGTAAATGAATTACCTTTATGTGCTCCCCCTAAGAAGATAATGTACGTAGTTCACCAATGGATTCTCCACATTTCCTAGACTTGTGGAGTTCTTAGTTAACACTGACGAATTCAATTATCCTTTCATCACCCATGTCTTTTTCATATGATTTCTTATTTCATCAACATTAATAGTTTCCTCACCTTTGGAATTTTCATCATTAGTCACCGGTTGATCTCTAGTATGATGTTTTTCTCTACATCACATAGAAAGATGACCAAACTTGTTACAAACATAACAAGCCATACATGTTGGATTCCAGGGTCTAGAGAGTAAGTGCAAGAAATTGAGTCTAATTCTAGAGGAACATTTTGCACGCGAAACCAACTTTTGGAAAAAGATGTTTCTAAAGATTTTTTCCACCAAATTAAAACCCACATCAGATATGATTACATATATTATAAATACAGAGTTTAGTTTTAAATTGGACTAATTTTTTCAAATTTTAAATAATTTCTAGTAAAATGGCTCAATAAGCGCGCAATAACAGGTTTCCTTATTTTTTATAAAAATAATTTATTTTCGTATCTTTGAAAAAATAAATTATATGACATCAAACTATAGACAATTATTTTCAATTTGAAAAAAAAGAAAAACTAAAAAATGATGAGTTTAGGTCAACTTATGCTTTTCATACACAAGGGGTTTTCAAAATTAAAATTACGCCCAATAAAAAAATATATTTAGTAAAGAATCACAAAAAATATGCTCATAAATCTTGAGTGTCTTAAAAGTGATATTCAAAAGGGATTCAAAAAAATACTTTTATTTAGCTCAAATTATGGTTGTCGTACATAGGCATGGAAGGTCCCAAAAAGGTGATTTTTAAATAGTTATTTTTGGAAACACCTAGTGAAATCCAATTTTTATTATATGGGTATTAATATAAATAAAATATTGGGAAACTAGACTCTAAGTTCTGACTTCTCTTAAGATTCAATCTTTAAGTGCTTCAATTTTTTTTGATCATTTGGGATGAATTTTGAAAAATAAGGAAAAGAGTTCCACTTTTTGGCCAAAAAGTGGACTCAACTTCTTTCTGCCACCCTAGAATTGACTCTGTATGACCTTAATCTACAGTTCACAACCATATGTCCATAGTTGTGACATTTAGAATAAATAACATCTGACCGGGTTACCTTAATTGATATGTCTTTGACTGTTGTAATCAAATGACCACTGGTTGTTGATTCTCTCCCTTCACTCATTAGGTCTATGTCTAAAATTGTTGCAATAGTAACAAAATCCATGAAATTTATTAGCTCTAGCATTGTAGTTAGCAATTCTAGCATAAGTGTTTTCCGATCTAGCAGTAGAGTGGTGCAGGAGCACACCTAGGCTAACCTCCAGGTTTTAGTCATTTTTGGCTTGTACTTGACATTGGCCAAGTCAAGATAGTTAGGTTGTTTTTAGACCTTATAAGGTCAGTGCAATGTGGGTTAGGTGAGTTAGTCATTAGGACTAAGGTCACAAAATTAGCCATTGTTAGTAGTTTTTATATTTCTTAGGCTTAGTTGCTTAATGTTGGATTTGAGCTTTGAATATGTCTTGAACACATAAGTGATGTCATAGAGATGCCATAAGGCCATAAATGATCTTGGATCCTTGAAATGAAGAGGTTAAACATCCTAAAACTCAGGGATGAGGCATAATGGCAAAGATGCCAAAAGTTGCTAAAATGTTGTCATGACAACATTTGCAATTATTGCAAATGTTGCATGCAACTCGGTTACCTTGGATCCCCTTAAAAAATAGGAGTGGGGAATTGACCAACAAGGCCTATAAACATGGAATGAGGCATCTAATGTGAGCAGAGGCTCGAATCTCGACAGAGAGGATAGATTGTAACAAGTTTTGAATTTGAATAGAGCTCTGCAACTCTATGTTTTCAGAAAATCTAAGCATTTGTGTGTGACAGTGATACCAAATGGATTGAAGGCCCCAACTTAGTTGTTTTTTTGTGTTCTTAGGATAGTTCAAAGTGTTTTTTATTCATTGAACTAGTAGTTTTGAGTTAGTCTAGGGTCGTAGTTAAATTGTTTTCAATCTAGAGAGTCCACTGGTGCTGTCCGGACCAGTTAGTCAGTTCATGGCTCCCCCATGAAAACTAACCATGGGATCTTCCTAAAAGTGGTTGGATATGAAAGGGGAGTCACTATTCTATATATATCTAGGATTAGGATTCATGAAAGGTTGAGTTGCTATTTTTAGTTCCAAGCGTTAGGTGAGCAGACACTGTCCGGTTAGAGGTTTGGAGATGAAGGATTGAGCATATCTTGCAGGGTAGAGAACCAATGTATGGGATAAGTGTAGTTCTAGATATGGTATAGTTATATCCTAACATTCTATGAGGATTGAGTTCATACCAATCCATTCAACTAAGATTTGAGCAAGTTTTCAACTAGGTTGCAGACAGTCCTAGAAATTAGGCCTATTAGCCCTATTGGACCTAGATTGTAGGAACCCTATGTACAAAGGGATTAGGAAACTAAAACCTTCAAAATATCTTGTAAAGTGATAAAGGGTATCTGAATGTGTGTTTGGTTTTTCAAGTTCATTGGAAAAGTTTTGAAAGAATTGGGAAAAACACACTGTAAAAGGCTACAAGAAATAGGCTTCAATTAGGCTTCCAAGTGATTGAATCCTTGAACGTAGTAAAGACAAAGTTTAAGACCCTAGTAAATGGCTTCAAATGAAAAGGATATGAAAATTTTAAATTTGATAGATGTCCCTGCAATGAATCATGGATGCTAGAGTGGAGTTGGCACTTAGATCCTTCAAAGTGTAGTGGAAAAAGTGAAGATTTGAACTAACTAAAAGGTGTTAGTCTTTCAAGGTAAAGCACATGAGTTGAGAACTCTTAGAGAAGAGTTGGAATTGGACTTAGTTAATAATCTAAGACAATGAGGACCTAGAGGAGAATAGGTTCCTAGAAGAGACAAGCTAAGGTCTCTTGGTTGAAGTGCTAGCAAGCCTTGGAACACTCACATAATATTGGTATCAGAGCTTGATTGAGATCAGGCTTGTGGTGGATGTTTCAGGCTACTGAAGTGGTTGGAGATAATACACCATTTGGATAATTAGAAGACAAAACCATTGTGACTAATGCTGAGTTAGCCAAAAAGGTGGATGAGCAAGAAGAAGACAAAAATTTGTTAAGAGAAAGGTTGTCTCAAATGGAGAAACTCTTGGGAGAAGTCCAAGACAAAGCTGAGAAGATGAAAGATAAGATAGATGAGAAAGAAGAAGAAGAAGAAAGGGAGAAGGGAGTGGATTTAGAAGAGGAATTTCCAACCCCTGACCCTATCACTGACCAAGAACCCTTCTTAAAGGAACTAAAGGCTTTAATTAGCAAATATTTGGAGGGTGTACCACTTTTTAGTGGAAAAATAGATCCAGATTCAGTTGTGGATTGGATTGATAGTATAGAGAACCATTTTCAATGTGATGGTATCATAGAGGCCCAAAAAGTAAGTGTGGCCAAGTCAAGGTTGAGAGGATCAGCTCTCACATGGTGGAAGTTTGTTCAAATTGAAAGGGAGAAAGAAGGAAAGAGTCCTATAGTCTCATGGAAGGGCATGGTGACTAAGTTCAATCAGACTTACTTTCCTGATGACTATGAGGTTCAATTGCATAGGAGAAGACACAATCTTAGACAAAAATATTTGGATGTCCAAGCATACACTGAAGAGTTCCAAAAGTTGTGCTTAAGATCACAAGTGGTGGAGGATGAAAGCATCAAACTAGCTAGATATTCGAATGGACTCAAGTGGTCTATTCAATAAGACATGAGTCTTGTGAACTTAAAAACCATTCACCAATGTTATCAAATGGCCTTGAAGATAGAGGAGAAAGGAAAAATAAAATCTCCAAAGCAAGAGGTGGCTATGGTGGAAGAAGTTCAGAATCAAGGACATGAGGAGAAGTCAAGTACATTGAGCATCAAGAGGGAAGTTATAGTAAAGGTGGTAGATGACGAAACTCAAACTTCAGAGGAAGAAGTGGTGGACAAGGAAGGGGAAATTAATTTGCCAATATGAAATGCTATCATTGCAACCAAATGGGACACCCTACCTATAGGTGTCTAGAGAGGGGTAGTACTTCTCAAGGAGGTAACTTGAGAAATAATTTAGTTCATGAAGATAAAAATGCAGAAAAGACACACTCTGAGGTACCACTAAATTCAGAAGAAGGTGAGAACCTCATGATGAGGAGAACATTGATCAAGGAGTCGGTTGAAGAAGAGTCAAACCAAAGAAGGTCCCTATTTAGAATCAAATGTAAGGTGATGGGTAAAGTATGTAGAGTGATAGTTGACTCAGGGTCTACTGACAACATTATGTCAGAAGAAGTAGTCAGCAAGTTAGGTATGACAAGGATACCTCATACCCATCCTTACAAGGTCACATGGCTCAATAAGGGAAATCATGTCTTAGTCAACGAGCAAGTTTGTGTAGAGTTCTCTATAGGCATATATAAGGACAAGGTTCTGTGTGATGTGCTGCCCATAGATGCATGTCACTTGCTTCTAGGTAGACCATGGGAATTTGACCGCAAAGCTATCCATGATGGAGTGAAGAACTCCTATACATTCAAGAAGAATAAAGTAACTTTAAAAATCCAATCATTGTTAGAAGATGCAGATGTGAAGACAATAGGTCCTAATATGCTTATCGTGGGTGAAAAATATTTCATAGAAGCCATGGAAGAAGGAGAAGGCGTTGGATATGAATTGGTACTAAGGCCAAGTGAAAAGAATGAAGAAAAAGGAGACAAGAAATCAAAGATACCTAATGAGATACAAAGCATGTTGCAGACTTATGAAGGCATAGGAAGTGATGGAAAACCACTAGCGTTACCCCCTACAAGAGCCATAAGTCATAGGATAGACTTCATACCCAGAGCTACCCTACCTAATAAGGTAGCTTACAAGATGACCCCTCAACAAAATGAGGAAATTGCTAGGCAAATAGAAGAACTCCTGAACCAAGGCCTTATCAAGAAAAGCATTAGCCCTTATGCAGTAAATACTATCCTAGCACCAAATAAAGGAGGAAAATGGAGGCTTTGTACTGATTCAAGAGCCATAAATAGGATAACCATTAGGTATAGGTTCCCTATACCTAGGATTGAAGACCTAATGGATTATCTAGGTGAACCTAATTACTATACTAAGATAGGCTTGAAGAGTGGGTATCACCAAATTAGGATACATGAGGGTGATGAATGGAAGAAAACATTCAAAACCAATGGAGGTTTGTATGAATGGTTTGTCATGCCATTTGGAATGTCTAATGCCCCCTCCACATTCATGAGGCTCGTGAATGAGGTCCTCAAAGACTAAATTGGATAATTTGTAGTAGTATATATTAATGATATACTGATTTATAGTAGGAAAAGAGAGGAGCATCTTCAACACCTTGAAACTATCTTCAAGAAGTTGCATGAAGAGAAGTACTTGATGATCAACTTGGAGAAATGTGAGTTCATCAATACAGAGCTAGTGTACCTTGGGTTTATTCTCTCTCATGGTAATCTGAAAATGGACAAAAGTAAAGTGGAAGCCATTATGAATTGGCCTACTCCAAGGAAATCAATAGAGGTAAGAAGTTTCCATCACCTTGCTCAGTATTATAAGAAGTTTATAAGGCAGTTTAGTGCTATTTGTGCTCCTATGTTCGACACAATCAAAGGAGGAATGAAGACTAAGTTCATGTGGAATGAGAAAGCCACTAAGATCTTTGAGCTATTGAAAGAAAAGATTGCTACCCAACCTGTCTTAGTCTTGCCAAGATTTGAGAATCTTTTCACCATTGAATGTGATGCAAGCAATGTGGCTATTGGAGCTGTCCTAAGCCAAGAGGTAAGACCAGTAGCATTTCATTCATAAAAGTTAAGTGAAGCCAAGATGAAGTATTCTTCCTATGACCTTGAAATGTATGCATTGGTTTAGGCTTTAAGGAAATGGAGACACTATTTACTCCACAAGGAGTTCATAGTTTACTCGGATAATCAAGCTTTAAGTTTCTTGAACTCTCAAGAAAAGTTAAGTCACAAGAAGATGAAGTGGGTTGAGTACCTACAAGCTTATACCTTTAATATCAAGCACAAGAAAGGTGTCCTCAATAAAGTAGCAGATGCATTGTCTAGAAGAGCTCTCACAATTTAGGAAATTTAGTTGAAGAGTATGGGAATAGATCACTTCAATGATCTATATGATGACGATGAAGACTTTGCATACATTTATAAGGTATGTGCTGAATTAAAGAATCATTTTCATAGTAAGTATGCTGAATACACTTTGAAAAGTAATCTTTTTTTTAAGGGAAATCAATTGTGTGTCCCTAGAGGGTCTATTAGGGACAACTTAATCCAAGAAAAGCACAATGGTGCATTGAGTGGTCAATTTGGGATCACTAAGACCCAAGAACTTGTTCAAAGGTTCTATTATTGGCCAAGGATGAATATTGATGTTAGGAGGTATGTTGAAACTTGCATTGTATGTTAAAGAGAAAAAGGTAGTTCTTCAAATGTAGGCATTTATCAACCACTACCTATTCCCACTAGGCCATGGGAATGTTTGACCATGGATTTTGTAGTTGGGTTACCCAAGACAAGACAAGGCATGGATAATGTATATGTAGTTGTGGATAGATTCAGAAAGATTGCTCACTTTGTGCCATGCAAGACCACTAATGATGCCAGCCAAATAGCCTCTCTCTTCTTCAAAGAGATAGTAAGAATCCATGGGTTACCTATGAGCATTGTGTCAGATAGAGACACTAAATTTATGAGTCATTTTTGGAAGACTCTTTGGCAAAGATTGGGCACCAATTTTTCCTTTGGGTCTACATACCATCGCCAAACTGATGGTCAGACTGAAGTGGTGAATAGGAGCCTTGGAAATATACTAAGGTTCTTGACCAAGGAATATGGTCAACAATGGGATCAGCTGATTGGGCAAGCTAAGTATGCCTACAAAGACACCATAAATTGATCAACAGGGAAGAGCCCCTTTGAGATAGTATATGGATTACAT
Organism: Thuja plicata; assembly: GCA_018584345.1. Taxonomy (NCBI): domain Eukaryota; kingdom Viridiplantae; phylum Streptophyta; class Pinopsida; order Cupressales; family Cupressaceae; genus Thuja; species Thuja plicata. The sequence goes on along the minus strand of MU223437.1, from coordinate 2,225,228 downwards.
TTTAGAAGAGTCTATGAGTTGAGAGACTTGAAGGATGGAGTGAAGGAAAGTGGATATACAGATGATTTTTCTTATGCAATGTAGGAGATACATGATACAGTCAGGAAGACTTTGATAGAAAACACCTTGAAACATAAAACCAAGGTTGATGAAGGTAGAAGAATAGTTCAGTTCAATGTGGGTGACATGGTCATGGTGCATCTTTACAAGTCAAGACTTCAAAAGGGAGTCCCTCACAAGTTGCAGATGAGAAGGATAGGTCCCTGTCCTATCTTATCTAGGTATGGTGATAATGCATTCAGAGTTGAGCTCCCGGAAGACAGTGGACTGTCACCTATTTTCAAATTGCAGACTTAGTCCATTACAAAGGACCATAGAAAGACATGGATCAGAGTCTCCAAGAAGTGATCAGAGATGTGGAAGATCTTCAATTACCCTCTGCTACAGTCACAAGAGCTGACAGTGTATTGGATACTAGAGTCTACAAACAGACTAGAACCAAAGAATAAAAAGAACACTTGGTAAAGAAGCATGGTCAAACCAATGCTGATGTAGTATGGGTAAAGGAATAAGAGTTCAAAAATATGGGGATTGATCCAAGAATCCTCAATCCAAGGGTGGATTGAAATTTTTGTTTTGGGGAGGATGGTGCAGGAGCACACCTAGGCTAACCTCCATATTTTAGTCATTTTTTTGCTTGTACTTGACATTGACCAAGTCAAGATAGTTAGGTTGTTTTTAGACCTTAGAGGGTTAGTGCAATGTGGGCTAGGTGAGTTAGTCATTAGGACTAAGGTCACAAAATTAGCCATTGTTAGTAGTTTTTATATTTCTTAGGCTTAGTTTCTTAATGTTGGATTTGAGCTTTGAATGTGTCTTGAACACATAAGTGATGTTATAGAGATGCCATAAGGCCATAAATGATCTTAGATCCTTGAAATGAAGAGGCTAGAGGTCCTAAAAATAAGGGACGAGGCATAATGGCAAAGATGCCAAAAGTTGCTAAAATGTTGTCATGACAACATTTGCAATTATTGCGAATGTTGCATGCAACTTGGTTACCTTGGATCCCCCTAAAAAATAGGAGTGGGGAATAAAAAAAAAAGGCCTAGAAATGTGGAATGAAGCATCTAATGTGAGCAGAGGCTTAAATCTTGACATAGAGGATAGATTGTAACAAGTTTTGAATTCGAATAGAGCTTTGCAACTCTGTGTTTTCAGAAAATCTGAGCATTTGTGTGTGATAGTGATACCAAATGGATTGAAGTCCCCAACTTAGTTTTTTTTGTGTTCTTAGGATATTTTGAAGTGTTTTTCATTTAGTGAACTAGTATTTTTGAGTTAGTCTAGGATCGTAGTTAAATTGTTTTCAATCTAGAGAGTCTAGTGGTCCTATCTTGACGAGTCAGTCAGTTCATGGCTCCTGCACAAAAATGAAGCATGGGATCTTCCTAAAAGTGGGTGGATATGAAAGGGGAGTCCCTAGTATATATATATCTAGGATTAGGAGTCATGAAAGGTTGAGTTGCTATTTTTAGTGCCAAGCCCTAGGCGAGCAGACACTATCTAGTTAGAGGTTTGGAGATGAAAGATTGAGCATATCTTATAGGGTAGAGAAGCACTATAAAAGATAAGTGTAGTTATAGATAGGGTATAGTTATATCCTAAAATTCTATGAGGATTGAGTTCATACGAATCCATTTGACCAAGTTATGAGAAAGTTTTCTACCAAGTTGCAAACAGTCCTAGAAATTAGGCCTATTAGCCCCATTGGACCTAGATTGTAGGAACCCTATGTATGGAGGGATTGGGAAACTAAAACCTTCAAAATATCTTGTAAATTCATAACAGGTATCTGAATGTGTGTCTATTTTTTCAAGTTCTTTGGAAATTTTTTGAAAGAATTGGGAAAAACACACTGTAAAAGGCTACAAGAAATAGGCCTCAATTAGGCTTCCAAGTGATTGAATCCTTGAACCCGGTAAAGACCAAGTTGAAGACCCTAGTAAATGGCTTCAAAAGACAAGGATATGAAAAATTTCAAGTTGATATATGTCCCTGCAATGAATCATGGATGCTAGAGTGGAGTTGGCACTTAGATCCTTCTAAGTGTAGTGGAAAAAGTGAAGATTTGAACTAACTAAAAGGTGTTAGTCTTTCAAGGTGAAGCACATGAGTTGAGAACTTTTAGAGAAGAGTTGTAAGTGGACTTAGTTAATCATGTAAGCCAATCAGGACCTAGAGGAGATTAGGTTCCTAGAAGAGACAAGCTAAGGTCTCTTGGTTGAAGTGGTAGCAAGCCTTGGAACACTCACATCCTATAGCCTCTAGGTCTAAAATTTGGACCAATCATTTTTAACCAACATATATTAGCAATATGACCTTTATGAAAATTAAAACATACCGGTTCATACCTTCTCTTTCTATTATTACTTTTCACCTTGGGTTTTGATTTTATTTCTGCATTGATGACCTTGGTGCCATAAGATTCACCAGATTCAAAGTTTGTAAAACCTAAACCTTTTTTTCTCCATTCATCCTCTGTCTTCCAATTTGTTCATCAAGTTTAACAGAACTCTTTCTAAAGTTATCCATTAGATCATTTGCAGCTTTCAACTCTTGTTTTACTTTTTCATTCTCTTTTATTATCCTGTCATTCTCTCTTTCAATATCATCTTTATCTTCATCTATATCATGTAAGTGCTCCTTCAATGTAGAAATCTCTTTCTCTGATCTAAATAGTTGCTCCAACTTTTCTGTTAGGGTTTCATATTTAACCTTTAGGGAATCTTCAACAATTATCATCAACTCTTCTTCTTTCAAGTTCTTCAACCATCCTGATAGGAAGAGTCTCAAGTACTCATTTCATATTTGTCACTTCCCTTTTGATTCCACTATTTTTATCCATTAGATCTACGAGTTCTTCCTTTGATTATTCAGATAAACTACCTTTAGAAATTTTTTTAATGTAGTCTTTACTTTCTCTCATCTTTTCTTCAAGATCTCTTCTCTTAGCAAGGGAATGCCTCAACTTTTCCTTCAATTCATTGATAACATTGTTTTCATTCTCATGTTTCTTGTCATACTTGTATCTATCCATCTTGACTTATAGGGATCTTTTCCTCAAGCAATTAGTATTAACATCAGGAGTACCTAAGAGCTCTGATACCAATTTTAGTAAATCTTGTGAATGAGTGGGGGGTGGGGGGTGAATCAATACAAATAAATATTGACCTAATTCAGCCACCAATATCATTGACTACACTAGCTACTTCCAAATCACAAAGAATATCAATGAAGTAAACAAATAATAGTAAAGAATATAAAGAATCCACAACTTTAACACACATAATACAAGTATTTTATCATGGAAACCCTTGTTAGAGGAAGAAACTACAGTGGGGATGACACCCACAAGCCCAATACTACAGTAAATGAGTTTTCATTGTTAGGAGCTACAAATACCCTATGTGAGGGTTCACCGTGTTAGGATTGATTAGTATACTGCTAGGAGTACAAATAGATCAGATAAGATTCTACCTCACTAGAGGATTTCAAACATCAATTAAGAAGCTACCATGTTAAAGTTCACCTTGTTAGAGGATTTGACCTCCTGCAATTGTTAGGGAACAATGAGATTTTTGATCAATAGAATGGCATTGGTTCCTTATCAGATCCATTTAGCTCATTTAAATCTTGGATCAATACTAATATCTAAGCCTTCAATTCATTAATTCCCATCCTGAAAATATAATCACAAACCTAAATAAAATGATTTAGTGCTCCTTATATAGACTATCATTAGGTCACAAAGGACTTATAAATTTCCACCACACAACAAATCTCAACTCCTTTTGAGCCTCACATTTTTCCCTCTCTAAATCTTTCAAGAACTAGGAAAAGTGAGAGATAGATTTAAGAATATTACCACCTTCATTTAATGCATCCTTTAACTAATTGATAGATAAAGTAAGTTTTTTTTTGTCTATGACAATTGACTATGCTAACTTGTTTGATCTCTTCTTCCTATATTACATCTCTTCTCTCAAAATTTCAGCATCATCTAAACTTTTCATTTCCTCATTGGTAGAAGTTACCAAATGGACTAGTTTGTCTATCAATGTGGTAGTCTCATCATACTCCACATTTCTAAATAAATCTAAAAATAATTTTGTGGAAGTGAGAATTACATGTTCTTCTTGTTGTATAGTTTTCTATTTATCCTTTTACTTGATCGCCATAGAAATATCTATCATCTCATTGGGGCTCATAGTGCTTAATTCTCTCTATTCCTTAATTGATTTATCATCTACATCAATGTTTAACTTTGAATGAGAGGAAAGTGTTACCATTTCTTGAATTTATTCCTTCTTCGTAGTTTCCTCAATTTTTTCTTTACCTTGTATGTCAAAATATGTAGCCTCCTTTTCTTTTACTTGTTCTTGTTGTCGATCATCTATAGAAAATTTGTCTTTTATATCATCGGTCATATCGTGACTACTACCCATGTTTACTACATTGGCATTATGATAATTTTGGAGGTGATATGAAGAGAGGTCATGATTGGATGCATAATTATTTTTCCTCTATAGAAATGTATTCAGTTATCATGATTACGATGACCGGTAAGAACTATACATGATTGGTAAAGGAAAGATCAACTATGTATGTTGACTGGTGTTTTGGAAGAACAATATTAGACAAATTGTGGTAGCGTTCAAGGTGAGGAAGGATTCATATGTTGTGATCAGAGATAAAATATGTATATGGTATAGGGAATCTATTATTCCAACAGCAACAATTTATTCCAAAGTTTTGATTGAATTATGTTTTGAGAGTGAAGACAATCTACCTATATGATCACTGATCAAAGTTTTTATTTTATTTTGATTAAGGCAATGGATTTGAGGGTGACATATTAATTTTTAATATTGGTAATATGTTTAAGGATGACATATTAGATTTTTTTTACAATGATTTCAAGGAGGTTGGCTAATCTATTGAGCCGACTTCCAAATTTTGATTCTATATATGAGCCTGCTAATAAATTTTGTGCTAAGTTTAGCAATATAAAAACCAACTTGAAACCAAATAGGAATCAGAAAGACAAGAGGATAGATAAATTTTTGGAGTTATAGAGTTTTTGGATTCCCAAATTAAAGAAATTTTTAAAAATTGTGTGAAGGAGGCTGGGAAGGCCCTAGCATTCCCATATGTGAGTGCAATTGATGGTTTAGAGGAATTAGCATTTTTTAAACGGATAGATAGCCATTGTGGAGAATTTTTTGAAGACTTGGGACAGTGATCTATAGATTTGGAAGTGTACCTTAAATGATTTTTTAAGTAGAATATAATTAGGTGTTTCTACTTTTATATAATTAAACTTTTCACACCTTTTGTAATACCTTTTTCATTTTTGTCAAAGGGGGAGTAATGTAGATAGACTCATAATTGGCTAAGTCCATGAAAAATTCAATGTAATGGTTAATAGTTAAGTCGGACTATACATGTTTTTAACTCTGAGGGGAATGTTTTGAGATATCGAGAATTATTTTATTGCTTTTTAATGTAATATTTTTTCATTTATGCAGTAGTTAGACAGTTAAATTTTTTTTGTTTATTTTTAAAAGTAATGCCATCAATGCCAAAAGGGGGAGATTGTTTGCATTTGGTGAAGGTGATATGAGTTTTGATCATGGGATTTTATTGTGATGTTGTAATTGCTAGCAACATGACCTATTGGAGGCATGATATCATTTTTTCTGATGGTGTTGAAGGATCTAATTGGGGAAATGACTAAGTGTTTAGACAATAGAGAAGAAGAAAGTATGCGAGGTAAAGATATATGGATTTGGAATTAGAGATCGAGATAAGGTGTGTGATCATGCATTTATCATCTATAGAGGAATATCTAGTTATTTCTGAGACCACATCAGTTAGATTGAAGAATTGAGAAATTTATTAAAGATTAAAGCGACACTGGAAGGAAGAACATCAGACAGGTAGAATGATTTTTATTAGATCAGCTAACTGGTCAATTTAATATTTGGAAATTATTGTTTACACATTGGTTAATGTTGTGTGGAATATATTGAGTTGACCAATGCATTTTGAGGCAATTAGATTTGATTTTTCTATGAGTAGGTGAAATATTTTAGGGAAAATTTCAACTTTGACATGTTGTTATAAAATAAGGAAGGAATCTAGTTTTAGGTAATGATGTGATGATGTGATAGGTAATTATGATTGTGTAAAGTTAAAAAAAGAGATTTTAATTTTAAGTTGGTGTTATGATCATAATTGAATTGGATCTATCAGACATGAATTGTCATAATGAGATCATTAATTATTGGGACTATCTCAAGGAAAGCCCTAACATGTTTGCAAGTGAAATCCTTTTAAAAATATCACTAACAAGATCTATAGTATAAAACATCTAATGAGGAAACTCTTAGAAGGATTTTATAAATTTGTAATCCCTTAACATGTTATTTCTTAACAATACTTATATTAACTTCTAACTAGGATAAAGATACTCTTAACCGGGTATGGTCTTAGCAAAGTTTTTGTAATTGATCATAACAACGTATATTTATTTGGTTCACTAGTGAAATTTGTGGGTATCATCACATACATGGTTTTGTCCCTCTAACAAGGATTTCCATTGGAAAAATCTTGTGTCATGAGTTTACTTTTTCTGAATGGTTTATTTTTTTAGCTTCTATGTATTATTATATTTTACATGTTGATTTTTGTGGAGGCTATTGAAGAAGTGTTTCATTTTTGTGGGTGCATTGATTCACCCCCCCTCTTAGTGTGTTTAAAGAATACTAACAAATTTAATTTTTTAGCTGCATGCAATCTGAAGTTCTATGTCTATTATATATATGGTATGTTAAATAGTTTCTTAAAACATTAAGTCCACATGAGATCACTTTAGGCAATGTGACAACATTATGTTCAAGAAGCTCTTTTCATATCGATTCAAGGGATTTTCCCAAGGGTGTTAACTTTTTATCAATGGGATACTTGTGTTTGCATGTGTCTTGTTTCCTTGTAGAAGAAATCATGTGATCTTTATGATGACATTTTTTCATTTCCAAGAACTTATTTTTATGTACCATCTAATTTGTTTAACATTGTTCAAAGTTCTTCATTCTTGATATGTTATATATGTCTCTCATCGTAAGTGATTGATTCCCTTATTTGGACTTGAATGTCAAATATTTTATTTTTAATCTCTTGAATTTATTGAGCCAAGGAATCCATGGGTGTGTGAGATAGTTTTGATATTGACCTAGGAAAAAGGAATATCGAATGATACAAAACTCTAGGTTATGAGTTATTGCATATGTTGTGGTATGAAGGAAACATAAGATATTATATACAAGTAGGGCATGATATGAAGAAAGGATGTGAGATGAAGCTAACGCATGACCATGATATGAAGAAAGGATATGAGATGAAGTGAATACATGACCATGATATGAAACAAGGGAATGATATGAAATATAGGTATAATTTGCAAGGGAGACATGACCTTAGAATATGATATTGAAAGGAACATACAAACTTAATATATGAAGCTAGTGTATGGTATTCAAAGGAGATATGAAGATAGGGTATGATATGAAAGGACAATATGAAGCTAAGGTATGATATGCAAGGATAATATGAAGCTAGGATGTGATATGTAAGGATGATATGAAGCTAATGTATGATATGCAAGGATAATATGAAGTTAGGGTGTGAAGACCATTAAGGGTATGATGACCCTAAGAGATGACTAGTGGTGATAGGGAATGAGATGATTTATGGGAAACATACCTAAATATAGAAACTGAATGTTGAATCCCAAGAGGCAGCTCATGTATGGTTAAGTACAAACATAGGTATGAAAAGAAAAAATGTAGGAATGCAGATGAAAAATATCATTATGCTATCGAGGGGTGAAGAAGTGCATTTTTGAGAGTCCAAAACTCAAGAGTATAAAAAAATAGTTTTATAAGAGAAAAAATGTAGCCCTACAAAGAAAAAAGTCAGGTCTATGAAAATGCAAGCATTGGAGAAATTCTAGAGTACATAAATGTAGGTACAACTAGTAGAAATGTAGGTTTCATTACTAGTTATTGTTTATGATCAATTTTTGGCAATTTTGAACAATTTTTGGAGTTTCTTGAGGGGTTTTGTGACAATATTACATTTAAAAATAATAATAATAATTTCTATAGATCTAATGATATCACATAAAGTGTATGTTCTAGGCTCCTAAAGGAAAAATTTCTACCGTTAATATCATAAATCAAAAATAATTTGAATAAAAACCCTATTCTACCTAATTTTGAATTGCATTACAATGTGACATGATGTAGGCCCACATGCATGGACCAAAAATCTTTTTTCTGATCCTCATTGTTATTGTCCCTCTTAGAGAAAGAGGTAATCCCTTGTGAAGAATAAGGGAAATTAGAACACTTCAACATATGTATGAGGAGTTTCATGGAAAGGTTACCCACATTCGGGTGGCAACTACAATCTTATTGACCTAAAGAGGAAAATAATTACTAACTCAACTCTAAGGAAACAAAAATGGTGAGTAACTTCAAGAGATGATGTAACTCTTTCCACGACAACCAATGCACCAAGGCTAGTAAAGGAAGGATTCTAACCTAAGGTGTCTAGTAATGATTCAATCTAATTCTCATTTGAGTGCTAGGTCTCCCCACTCTCATAGGGGGCCTCCCCTCTAGTCAAGAGGTATGATATATTCACACCACTAAGTGTATGGATACTATTGATGGGACTTTGTGACCGATCTCATTAACAGATGTAAGTTGTCGTTGGGTACCGGCCAACTTTGCCTGTAAAGGTTATCCGGGGAATAAATTCTCAAGGCTTTCAAGCACCTGAGTGTTGGGTCTCGATAATGCGGGGAGCTAAGTTCGATGTGTGACTATTTTGTTTGGGGGGATAGCTGGTTTTTGGCTCGTCTTCTCCAGGGATTTTGTTAAGAGGTCAGGGTTTCCTGCAAGTACACATTAATTTACCAAATAAACTTCAAAATATATGCCAGAGTTAGGAGTTCATTCCTTCTACTTATAGTTATGGTAAATACTTTGAACATCAACCATACTATAACGAACTATACTAAATACTAAAAATATACATAACCAACGATTCATACATATTCAATAGCAAGGGAAAAGAGGTCATTAATCTACTTAAAACACTAGACCAGAGGACATTAGAAACATACAGCACAAAATAATGTTAACTCAGAGATTTGAACGCCAACAACATCATTTCCATAATTCTTCCTTCTTCATTAACAAGTTTCCAGCATCACTGGTGTGTAGATAAATGGCTCCAAGAGAGAATCTAACTACTGAGAACTAATAAATACCGAACATTAAGCTCTACAACTATAATAAATTAAATTCTAAAAGTTAATATTATGGATTGCAAAATAATCAATTTTGCAGACCCTTGAAATGAGGTCAGAATTGTTATTTATACACATACTTTCCCTAAATTTTAACCTAATCTAACTGTACACTCAATCTTAAAATACAATTCTGGTGGATGGTACTACCTGCACCACTTACAATCACCTCCAAAAAGTAGAGGTCTGATAGATCAGAAAAAGAAGACAAGAAGAAAGGATGGAAGAATCAACCTCAAGAAGAGTGCCAGAGAAAGAATACAAGAAATCTGATCTTCCTGGAGTTTGAGGCTACATGCCTCATTAATTTAAAATGCAGATCACTATCTTTGATGCACCAGGTAATTAATGGTGGAGCGGCGCCTTGGGAAGATCACCTGTTAGGTCCATGCATCTATCTGACATGCCTTACTAGGGTGACCTAATTTCTGACACCCTTATTGACTGTTGGATAATGATCGGTTGGCTCCGGGGAACCTGGACACGGGTCACTGAAAGAATACAAAACTATTGGATCTGAAATTTTGGAATCTGAGAGCTTATGCTCAAAGAATAAAGAATGTTTAAACTGCACTTTGCTGGTGAGAATCTCTGGAATTCAGAGAACTTTACTATCCTTTGAATGCTTTAAATATCTCTAGGAGCTATGAAAATCCATCCTCATCAATATCCTTGAGGCCGATGCGATGGTATGTGGCTACCTCCACTTGTTCGCCTAGATCTGGAGTATTTACTTTGAATTTTGTGGCCATCTTCATGACATCATGGGCCCGGAGCACCATGCGAGATATACATGACATCTTTGCTCCATCCATTCCCTCTAGGGCCTTATATCAAGCCTCCATTAGCTAGTTAAATTTTCCTACAACATACTCCTCTGAAGTACATGTTCATGTAGTAAAGGGATCGACTCCTGAAACCCTTGCAATCAATGCCTTGTATAAATTTAAAGAATACTCAATCTCTGTAACTTTATCCCATAGGGCCCCTACCAGTTTCTTTCTTATCTCAAATTTGAGATCAAGTGTGGAGTGCTGGGTCTGGATAAAGTTGAAGGACTCTTCCCCTTAAATTTTAGACTAGGTGACAATCTCCTCTCTGAGACTCATGAGTTCTCCCAACTCATTCATCTAGGTCTCGTACTGCTCCGTCTCTCCTTCCCAGATGAAAATGGTTTTTTGGCCTTGTGCAGAATGTTTTCGGCCCCGTATAGGTCTAGGAGTGTAGCCACTAGGAAACGCCAAACTTTTCCTACCTCTTTAGCCACCTAATTGTCAGCTACCTGCACCTTCTTTTTCATACTTATTAGTGCATCTATCACCTTATGGGAGCGGTTCTCTAGATGTGGAAGCTTCCAAAGGGATGGCAATGATGGGTTTTGCAAGCTCTGTCAAAATATCAATGATATTTTCATCCTTCTCTCTCTCTTCTTTGTGCTTTTTGCCTTGCTTGTCATAGCGGTCCTCTATTGCCCAGCTGGCCTCCTTCACTAAGTCCAGCTTTCCTCATTTATCCCTCTTCTCCAGAGGTACCTCCATCACCATGTATTCTATAGCACTTATTGTTGCTTCCTCTTTATCTGGGGGAGGCATCGCAACGATTGCAACTGTATCTCCACCTGGACCAGTCCTAATGGAATGGAGGGTCTGAGCCTTTTCTATTTAGGTTCCTCCTGTGCCCGTGTAATCATATTAGCTAGGGAGAGATGGGATTTCATTTCTGTAGGGGGCTTTCTCTTCTTAGAATCCACCAACCATTGTGGTGGCGGGGGTGGCCTTTCTGCCAAAGTTTGATCTTGTGAATCCCCTCTAGAGTTCTTTTGTTCATCCCCGATGATTTGAGTCTCTTCGCACTCCTTGTTTGTATTTTATGGACCACCTGCATCATCAACCTTAGTTTCATCAATATCCTTTGTGTTGGTGTCCTTGTCCTTAGCAGTGTCGGACTCAACATCTGTATTCTTGGGGTTTCTCCCCTCATCTTTCTATTGTTGTTGATGTTTTTATTTTTCTTCAGCACCATCGCTGGCACATTTTCCTCCGTAGGTGTATTTTTTAGAGGCGGCGGAGGTGTGTGACCAATATTTACTTGTTGGGACATTGAGACCACCTCGCCAAATGTTACCTTCTTTGGGGTAGGTGGAGGAGTCTGGAGTATGGAAGCTGAGGTTATGATTGCTCCCATAGGTCTGGTTCCCTCAGCTGATGCTAGCTGCTCACTCTGCACTTGCCTCTCTACTTTGGTTTTGGTCTCTGGAACCTGCATCTCCTGTACATTGGAGATGTCTATATTTTCTATCTCCTTTTCTCCTTCTATCTAGAATTCCTACTCTGCAGATGCTTATTTCTTTGGGATCTCCCCTTTAGAAGGGATCATTATCTCCTCCTAGAAGGTGATCTCTTCCACCACTTTCCTAATTTCCCCTTGTAAATTTACGACTTCGTCCATCCTGAATATGTCATCAAAGTTGTTGTGCTAAGGAGAGGTCTTTGGGGGATCTTCTGGATGATTTTCCGGCTCGGGGGAGTCCAAGGAGATAATCTATACTTTGGGGATGTTAGGCATCCCAAGCTTTGGTTCCACCCTTGGCTGAGGATTATTTGTTCTTTTCTTCTTCTTCCTCTTTACCAATGGGGGCTTGACATCCAACATAGCTTCCCATTCCTCCTCCGCTTTGATCCATGTTACTCAGACCATTAATTCTACAAGTGAAGGGGAAATGGAAGGGAGGATAGGTCTGGCCATAATAACTAGGGTGGCCAATCGGGTGATCAATTTCTCCTTCATCTGGTATGATGCTGCCAATTGAAGCTTCAATTGTTCCTCAATGGGAATGGTGGATGTGACCTAGGGTGGAGTCCCAACTTTTCTCTTTCCTCTCTCCTCTCCTTGCGAGGAAGTACTGGCCCCAGAAGTTGATCCCCGCAAAAATGGGCCAATTTTTTGGGTGCTTTTTTGACACAACTTTTGAAAATATGCATGCTTGCGTTCAATTATATTGTAGGTGAGATCCTCAATTTTCAGACCTTCCTGGGTGTCCCAATCAACCAGAGGGAGAGCCATCTTGTCTACTCCCTGGGCCTTATACTGCGGGTCCTCTGTCGAACTGATATCTAAAAAAATTCATTGGGGAACTTTCAATACTTTAGACGCTTCATCATCCCTTGTGTCATCTAGACAAAATGCTAGTTCTGGATTACAAAATTGTCCTGGAAATCCTCCAAAAAATATTCTAAGTAAAAATTGTGGGGGTCTTCTACTAGGGAAAGTGTCATTGCTATTTTTTCCATCAGATCAAAATTCTTCCTCTCTGAATCGAATTCTGCCATCCCTAAACTCTTATGGTCTTTATCGGCCTCCTTCCCACTGCAAGGCTACAGGAATAGTTCCCGCAAGTGATTGGGAATGGAATGTTGGTAACCTTCTTCAATGCAAAGAAGGCATGCAGCTCCAGAATATGCTTGCAGTACTCTAAAAGAATTATCCTATCCCCACAATGTTTGGGTAATAGGTAGGGTTTCCCGGAGAAGCTAGTCACTTGAATGTATGTGTCCTTCTCAAATTGAATGTAATAGTGGCCATACGTGCTGACCAAGTTCATTACTTTCATCAATAGCTGGTATTCAACGTCTTGATTGGGTGTAAGAATGTTGTAGTAAATGAAAGCATCATTTACTCTGCAAAAGCTGAGGAAACTGGCCTCGCATTGCATCTGTGGGAAATAATCCCATGGAGCATCTTGGCCTTTGCCAGTTCCAAGCTTGCCAACTGTAAGTAATCCCTGAGTGATGGGGCATTTTTGTGCCAGTTCCCATAAGACGTAAGAAGTCAGGTAAAATTTTGGTGACTAGGTGACCTTGACGAGCTGAGTGTCCACATGATTGGCGATGATGGTGGCCCAATCAAAATTCTTCCTGCCGGAGGCGATGCTGAACAAGAAATAGTACATCTATACTTAGAATTCCCAAGAATGGGGCTCTCCAAAGACCCTGCATAAAGAGATGATCCCCATCTATTTGATTTCCTTAAATTTTATCCAGGGGATCTCCAGTTTCATCTTTTTGAATTCTTTCCTTGGCACCTTAAGCCAATTTGCATTGAGATATTGCCTGGTGATGTGTGAAAGCTTCTTAAATTCATCCAAGGCCAGAGACTGGGTGATAACAACAACATGATCAAATTAGGGGATCCCCAGCCTCAAAGAAAAATTTGCGGTGTCTAGAGACACCATGGGTGTTGGGTAGCCTGTCAAAACTGGGGCGACGAGCATGAAAGCCCAGACGATTGTGTTGTAGTGTCCCACCTAGGTGAGAATGAGATCTGGAGCTTGCATGGAGTAGGGGAAGCAGGTGTCCTTAAGGATCCCAGAGGAAGCCACATTGAGGGCCGACGGATCTCAGGTTGTGCACTGAATGAACATCATCTTTACCAAGGCTTGCATCTCGACCCACATTTGGACACTTGTGGCGTAACCAACTAAAGCTTGGAATAAACCTTCAATCTGAGAATGGTGTCTCCCTTCATATAGTTCATTGTTAATGGGATATTTTCTAAGGCCTTCTTGGCCTTTGTCCCGACACCTACCCTAGTTGCAGCAGTGGTAGGGAGTTCAAGACTCCCAGGTGGGGAAGATGTCGATTCCTGTGACATGATTGATCGGTGATATTCTGGCAACCTACAAGATAGGACAATCGTCAGTATTGATAAAACAAAACATATTATAATTTCGGGTTCCTGAGATTTCACCGTCGCTTCGCATCTGTCCTAAAAATGATGTTAGTATGTACCAAACCCCCAAAACATATATATATATATATATATATATATATATATATAT
>MU223437.1:2196473-2210881 GCA_018584345.1 Thuja plicata | reverse complement strand
ATGGAAGACTTCGGACCCAGAGTCTAGAAAATTAACCGTTATTGACATGACCGAAAATAATTCTTATTAGGCTGATGTGGGAGCGTCAGATGGCCATGGAGTAATGGGAGTAATGGAATTAACACCAAAAGTTGTCCGAACACCCGAGAGCATGAATGCCACTAGGGCTGGTTTTGAAATCTTGCATGTGGGAAAATTAACCCTCCATTAAGACTGAACTAATAAAGGAGAGAGAAAACCGCCATGGAGAGAACCAGCAAGGTGCCAAGTTCAAACCATGGTAACATCTATCAAGAAAGCTCCAAACTTGAGGGTTTGACATGGAGTGCAACGAGCTTGCCACAAAATAGGAAGGATATATTAATACACAAAATATAGAGAAGGCTGAAGCACTACGAGGGCCCAAGCACAACTTGCAAGGTGACCCGAGGACAAGCTATATATAGAAACTACAAGGTATATATAGGAACTACCAATTTACAACTGTGTAGAGGGTGGACAACCCTCTAGTAGGGCCTTTCCACCAATGGGAGGTGACGATGGGAACAAAACTAGAAACAAATAAGAAAAATAGAGGACACGAAAAAAATAAAAATGAAAACAAAAACCAGAAACCACACCAGAAAGCACGAAGGAGAACCAAAAGGGCCTACCTAAAAACATAGAGAATGTGGGAAGAATAGCATCGGAGGCTCTATATGAACAAGGAAGCTTCAAACGACTGCTAACACACCATCGTGAATTACTACTAATCAATCGTTAATCACATAGAGAAAATTGAACTTAACGTTGTTGAGTCATCTTTCATAACCTTTTAATTTCCTCAATCACTCTGAGTGTTTTGATCGTGATAAATGTAAAAATGACTGGTAAAACCTATTTATACCCCTAGGGTAAAACATCTCTCTTTCCTTCTGCAAACTCCGGAAAAGGCAAACCTCCGGACTCCAGGCCTAGGGATTCTGTGTAACCATATCCTCTAGCAAGAGAATACATGATGACAGAGAATCCTGAAGGCCGGGATCTAAAAAGAACAAAGAAGACAAACACCTTGGGACCATGTCTTGGAGAAAAGAGAAAAAAAAGAAAAATAAAATGACCCTCGAAAAAGTAAAGCCTAGAGGAAAACATAAGGAAAAAAAATGAACCAAGAAGAAA
Organism: Thuja plicata; assembly: GCA_018584345.1. NCBI lineage: Eukaryota > Viridiplantae > Streptophyta > Pinopsida > Cupressales > Cupressaceae > Thuja > Thuja plicata. The sequence goes on along the minus strand of MU223437.1, from coordinate 2,209,723 downwards.
ACAAAAAGCAAAAAAGGGGGCCCCAACATTTTTCCTACAAAATGTAGGGATGGGTATGTAGGACATAACAAATGCGTAAGGAGATAATGCCATGTCTCACACACCAATATTTAAAGAGTTCACTTTGATTCACTTATATAGTGGTTTGAATCGATTTTATATTTAACCCTTCACCACTTGAGTTTTTCCCTTTCGATGAATACCTATTTTCCCAACAAGATAGGCCTCTCTAGAGAAAAAATACAGACGTGATTTTCTATTACATCAAAGATCTATGAAGGTGAGGTGAGAGTATACTTATCGTTCTGTAGTTTTTATCAAAGGTAGATGTACTCTCTCTTACACCCAAGATCCATGAAGGAGATCTTATAAGATACTCCTATTCTACCATGGGACCTAAACACAAAAAGAGAAAAATGTGTGTAAGTATACAAAACACATCAAACACTTGGGTTCTTTCTAGTGCACTTATTAAAGTGCTTTCTAATTTAATAACAAGTACACAATAAGATTTATGATCTCCAAAGCCAAATATGTAATAATAAAGTGTATTAGTAGTCTCAAATCAAGTCTTTGATCGGAATGGACAAGTTGAACCACTTTCTAGTCAACTAGGGCTAGCCAAAAACTAAATCCAAATGAAACCCTATTGTACTATGTTGAAAAAAAATAGAAATACAAAGTAAAAATGTAGGTATACCTTCAAAGAAACATAGAATAGGTGAATCACAAATGCAAACCTACAAAAAATATGCAAATACAATAGCTAGTGATAAAAACTAAAGAAATAGAGATAAAGAAACACCAGTATACTGCAGAAACACAATTCTACAAACCTTGATGCAGAAACAAAATGTCGGAAAGAAAAAATATAATTCTATTGAATGAAAAATGTTTTTTTAGGGAAAATATATGACTAGAGAAGAAAATCATATCTGCACTCACAAAAATGCAACTTTAGAGGAAAAAATGCAGCACTAGAGTAGAAATGCATTTATGTACTCATAAAAGCACATCTTTAGGGAAAAAGGAGTTCTTGGGTCTCAGAAAATAGAAATGAAAAATTGGGTAAGTAGAAATGCAACTATGCAATCTCTCACGATTCCAATTTTACAAATAAAAAATATTTCTAAAAAGCAAAAAAAAAAGGATAGTAAAGGGACTAGGGTCCCACTAGGCATGCCAAAGTGATGATGATTGAAAAATTGTATGGAAAGTATGAAATCTATTCTAAACCAACCATAAACAAAAACATCATAAGCATTAAATAGTCATCCAAGAGAATGCAACTTCATGAAAACCAAATAAACATGATAGAGAAAAGCCAAATAAAATGCCTTCATGAAACACTTGATTTCCTTTTCCCCATACCAACCAAGATCTTGTTTGCAAATTAAATGTGATTGCTCTCATATTTTTAGCACAAAACACAAGACCATATGGTGAATTTAGATGGTTAATTGACCAAAAAATGATTATGAAAGTGATAGATTGATTTTGACGCTAGTAAGATAAAAATATGAGAGAAACATAGAAAGATAGCAAGATTAAAAGGTTAGATAGGCATGCTCAGACAAGATGTGATTGCATTAGGGATTCAAAATAAAGAGATAATTTATTTTATAGAAACCTCATGAAAACCAATGGTTGAGATTAAGAGATGATTAATTAATGGATATGATTAAAAGGGTACATAGAGTATTGGTAGGAGTGAAGGAGATTAATAGGAAAAAAGAGTGTGTAGCTAGGATTAACAGGTGAAAATCCATGTTGAATTTTAAAGGTGCATTGAACCTAGACACTAGCTAAGAGGAAAAGGTCAAATGAAGAGATGAATGATAAGTGGTACAAGGGTAAAAGTATAGGAGTTGATCCACGTGACTGTAAATGATTGGTTAAAAATGAAAATAATGGGATTTAGGATTTTTTAATGTAAACAAAGTTATTTATTTCATAAATACAAGAAATGGGAAATGATAAAGGCTCAATTAAATAAATATATTTAATTTTTTGATAGAAAAAGATAATAAATTATTTGAAAAAACAATAAATACTTATTTCTACCATTTCTACAATTTCTCTTTCACCTTCTACAATAACATTCTCACTTCTTAGAATGGACTGAGATAGGAGTGGGTAGGGTTTCAGTTCCTATAGAAGAGGGAGATGAGTCATAATGAGGTGATGATTGCTAGGGATAACTTTAAGAAACCCCCCTTAGGAAAATATGTAAAATCCTGACGAATCCTACACTATTTTAGGAGGAAAAAAATTAATATTATTAGAAAAAAACATTTAAACTGAAAGGATTAAATATTAATTTTACTAGCGAATTTGTTTCAACCGTATGAAAATTTTGTAAAATTCTAGCGAATCCTACACAATTTAAGGAGGAAAAATTTAATATTATTTGCAAAAAAATTTAATTTGAAAGTATTAAATGTTAATCACTTAATCTATTATGAGACTTGAAGGTTAAATTTTCCCATTTATCAGTGCAATTACCCCCCAAATTAATTGACAAGGGTTTGGAGGTAGCGCTACCGGGGGGGGTTTTCAGGGGTAGTGCCCCCAAAAGATCAAATAACATAAATATTATTTTTTTAAGGCACCATGAGTTAATTTTATATTGGTTGATAGGAATTAACCATTCTTTTTTAACTACTGGATGATCTGAAATGAATAGCGTGATTTCTATTTAAGGTCAAAGTCTTATAGGACACAAAGATTCCACTAAAAGTCTCCAAAATAGAGACACGTATAAATACCAGTAGCGAATATGGGTCATCGATTAAGACAAGATTTGGAAATTGTAGGCGAATTTTTACAATTTACCATGTCCAAAAATAGATTTGATAGCCGATATTGTGAAAGAAAATGAGAAAATTGCATAAATTGATGGGTGATGGGCTTGGGAATTTGACCTAATATTTATAAAGTTTGGGCGACATGGGAAACCCGATATATACATATTATTTTTCAAACCCCAGGTCGTCGGCATGTGAAATTCACCAAATGGTGAATATTCACCACTAATATTATCCCTGATGATTACCTACCACCTTTTTTCCCCTACTAAGCATGTTATAGCCTATTGGGTAGGTGGGTGAGAGATTTTAGATCTATTTGGGAGGTTTTTTTGGTCTTCCTATAGAGAAATATAGGGCATCTCTATGCTTGGTTGTGCAGATTGGTTTTCTTAAGATTGGAGCCTATTTATCCATCATCATTCAGTGGATCTCTATTGATTAGAGGGTAGGGGTATTATCTCTTTTATGGAGGCCATATTTTGGTTATATTATTAGAATGACATCTCAACATGGCCTTCTTTGTAGTTTCATGGACCTATTTTTTGTACAGAAGGTTTGGTGTTTAGGCTATCATTTTTGCTTTTCCTACACTTGTTGCATATGTTGGCTCTTCTCCCAATTCTTTGAATAATCTTCAAGAGGATTTGAATACTTTGTTTTGGGTAGTTGGGTTTGGATTTTTATAGTTTGGGCCTTCCTATAGAAACCATGAGCTCATTGGTTCTATTATGTCTTTGGGTGGGCCATGGAGCATTGTTGACAAAGACATTTCTATTATGTCCTATTTGGCCTTGGCAAGTATTGTTTGTTGGTTGCTAAAAATTTTCAAGGGCCCTCCCAAGCCTCTCATTGTTTTTGGTTAAGGAGGCTTGTTGGGATTGGGGTTGTTCATACCCTGGATGGATCTTAGTGTTTCTCTCTTCCTATATTTCAATGGGCTTGTTTGGTTACTTCTTATTTTCTTCACCTAAATTTTCTTATTAAGGTAGATCTCAACATCATTTGAGGTCTCTTCTTTCTACTAGGTGGTGGGTTTGGATCTTTTTTCTAATGTCTTCCTTATCCTTGAGTCTTTTTGATGCGGTTCCATCTTCTATAGAGGTGAGGATGTGTTTTTTTGATAAGGTTGAAGGTTTCTTAAAGTAGACGACTCATATAGATGGTTTCTTAAAGGTGGGGTTGTCTTAGATTTAGTTTTTGAGTACTTTCAATTCTTCTTATGACAAACCTATGGAGGAGCAATATCTTCTTATTGAGGTGAAAGGGAGTAATATTGGGGGAAGTTTTTATTATGCTAAGAGACCTTTTTTTCAAAAATGGATTGTTTTTGGTTCCACTTTAAAATCCATTTTGGTTTTGGGAGTTTCTGACTCCCATGTGTGGTTTTCTAGATGGTGGTTGTCTTATGATAGAGGCCTTTGTACTCAGTTTGGAACCATGTAAAGCGCATGATTCAGGTTATTGGATACTGTCAAAACCCTTTAAAGGTTGAGGGAGCATCTAAAAACTCAATGTAGAGTAGAATATCTGGGCCACTATTGGAGAAGCTAGTTAAATTCTTGTTTTTATCTTTAAGGATTCTTATGGTCTATTATAGGTAGAGCTTTTATTTTTTTATACTTTTTTACATGCACCTAGTTGGTTGTGGATTCCACTATTATTTTGGGAAGCCTGAGCTTTGTTAGATCTATGTTTCTAGGCTGTTGACTACTTGCTAGATGTTGGTTGTCATTTTTTAATATTTTATCATTTGGAGCTAACTTTTGGGGTTTGAGATTCCCCAAAAAATCTATTTCCATAGGGTTTCAGGGCCCCTTCAAAGCCTATTTTTCCTTAATAAAAAATAAAAAATAAATATTTAAATAATAGTAGAAGAGGCTAATGATTTAAGAAAATAAATAAAAATATTTATTTAATTAATAGAGGACTACTTATAGACAATAACAATACTCAATTTTACTAGTGAAGATTTTGTGAAGCATAGATTCGATGAATTATACAAATTAAATAAAGATTGATAATTGGCATAAGCCCATTTATTGGTATAAAGGTGAATACAAAAATATTTTCATGATAGGATCATTAGGAAAATGTGATTCTAGCTTAGAGGTATAATATTATTGTATGTCAATGAGTAAAAGTCAAACCTTCTTTGTTAGGGCCATACAAAGTAAGCGATATTCTAGATTTTGAAGAAATCTATTAAGAGACCATAGATGGAAATATCCTAGAATGTTATATATATAGAGTTAGGATAAAGTATGACCATTATGATTTTGGACAAGTTTTACTTTAGGACAACTCATTTTTTTAAGAGTGGAGGGTGTTTTGTAGAAAAAAAGTAAAGACGTATAATTACAAAGCCAACATATATTACAACAAAGAAAAATATAGAATGCAAGCCTTTGAACATAGAATTTAGCGTAAGGATATTATCTAAGGACCGTGTCCCCTATTTTAAGTATAATTAGTAGCTGGAGAGATTTATTTACCACTAGTGAGTATTTAAGAAATAAATTATGTAGAGATTATATATAGAAATATATGTATTTGGTGGATTAGATAAGGAGATATAATAAATATAATACATAATTCATTATAATACATTAGTTCATATTGTACATGACATGTTAACATTTTCATTTGTAACTAATCTCAGGTTTGTAAACCTTTCATTTTTGCCTGATTAGGATTGAGTTCAATGTAGATGACCACAACATAAAATATCCTTAGATTACATATTTATTGTGTACATCCCTTACATTTGTTACCAATATTCCTATACTCCCTAACCATTTATCTATCTTGTTTGTGTGTAGGTTATGAATCTATGTGATAAGATATGTAGATTTGTAGAGAGCATACCGGGACATAAAATTTGAGATTTGTATCTAGCAAAAATCAGGGAATTCGTTAAATAGTGGACCTAACTAATACTAATATAAAAAATCCTAATATAAAGTTCAAGGTTCTAGAATATGGAAACACTTCTAGTTTTACGATGCCTAAAAAACTTGGCCAACATTTCCAGGTTAATATTTTAGTGATAGAATCCAAAGTTTGGCAAAGCTTTATCAATGAATTTTAAAAACTTGGGAACCCATTTTGGGAGATGATTTGAAAATTTATCCTTGTTCTTGTGGTTTCTAATAAACTCTAATGTTATTTCACTATGCTTCAAGACTATCAATGACAGTATTAGAACAATTGACTAATGTTCAAAACTTTGGATATGTTTTAAACTAGATCTATTGAATCCCTTGTTACAATTTTAATTTAGCTTAGATTATTTAATCTACCTCTACAATTTTTTTATGCCTTGTATGAAGCCATAGGAAACTACTACGATAATATTTTTGGGCTTGATGAGGGTTCATCCAACTTTCTTAATGCTACCAATCAGTAATGATCTCTCTATAGATATTTCTCTCAACACTGAAAATGGATGCTAGACCCAAACCATAGCATATCATGGTATCTCATTTTGACATTATAGTTGTTTGAATGATGGACATTAACCATCTCAATGTGTTAAATGAAGAATATACCGATGAAAAATAACTGATTGAATGTTTGAAGATGTTAAGTTGATGATCATGCAAGGAATTAAATCAGTTAATGTAGTGTATTGTTATTGATGTCAAGTTGATATAATCTATATGGCCATGGACATACTGCTGAAGACTTAAAAGAAGCGATGAATCAAAGGCTATTCTATAAGTAATGCATATATGTTAATTATTCACAAAGTGACTGCATACAGAGACGGAGTGCACACTGACAGACATACTTAAAGAGAAAAGTCACAATGTTACCCGACGACCAAATGCACAACATTATCAACGAGCATTAAAGTCACAGTGTTGCCCGACGAGAAAAGCATAGAGTAACCCAATGGACAGAATCATAGTGTTGCTTGATGGATGGAGATCTCGAAGACAACTGAAGTCACACTGATAGAATAGTCAATTATCACCGATAACTAACTGAAGTGTTGACCGATAGAAAAAAGAGTTCAGAAATGACAAAATAGTTAACTGTCAAGAGCTATAAATAGACTTAATTGATACTTATCATTGTTTTAATTGACAAGATAAAGCTGGAGATAAGTAAAGAATTTAAAGCTGCTTTGTCTAGTTGGCAAGAAGATCTCTTTGAGATAAAAAAATGAGTTTTTATTTAAATCTAATTGGCGAGAATTGTGGATCATGCCAAGAATCAAGAAGGACAAGAAACAATGAATCATGTCTATAAAGAGAAAAAACCAATTCATTACGAATAGTGGGGTGAAGAGAAGAGAAATTAGATACTGAAAAGATTATGAAGCAGAAGAAAGTCTTCATTCAGACCTGATGAACAAGTTGAGGAAATAGCTAGATTCTGCAGACACTGACCAATGGTGAAATAACATCACATAGAAGAAAAGTATGGAAAAAAGGTATTGAATTGATTATATTGATCAGAGAGGTAATGCACTTACAATAGATATGAAAATATGCAATTCAAGTTGTATATGTGAACAGATCAATTTATTATTTTATTTTAACCATTGAGGCATCAAGCCTCTTAACCGAGCAGGACTTAAAATTCTTTTGTAATTGAGATACATCCCAAGGAGTATCAAAAATTTTGATCATAAAAAGTAGCATTGGATATGCCTGATAGCTATTGACAGGCCAAGTGAGTGTTTGATCAAGGATGGTAGCATTAGATGCCAAATACTAAGTGACAAACTATCTTTTAAATCCTCTAACAAGGTCACACCTAACAGTGTGTTTGTAACCTTTAACATGGTTGGCTATTAACCGAGATCACTTCAGAAGAGTGAAAATTTTGGGTACCAGTGCCAATGGTTTTTCCATTAATGGTGTTTCCATGTTAAAAATCCATGTGTTATGTGTTTATATTTCATTACTTTTCTATTTTGCATTTCACATAAGCTATTCTGGATTGATCAGTATACACTAGTTATTTACTTTGCTTCGGTAAATTGAAGACTGCTTATCGACAAAGATACAAAAGAAAAATTTAAAAATCAATCTAACAAGTAGTAATTTGTTATAAGTATTTCAAGGCATTCATCTTGTAGGACTGAGTATAACTAGAGGCTTAAAAGTGGTACTAATTTTAAAGGAATAATTTGAGGATTAATTTTTGAGGCCACTGATTCACCCCCACCCCCTCTCAATTATTACTAAGAATTGGTATCAGAGCTTGTGTTCTTAGAAGGAAGGTTTCAAGACCTAAGCTAAATATCACAAGATGAAAAGATGAGATGTGCCCAAGTTGAACAAAGACAATTTTTCTCCATGGAAAAGAAGAATAAGAATCCACTTATGAGGTATTGGAAATGATGTTACTCAATACTTAGATACTTAATATGTGTTGCCCATAGGAGCACCCATATTTGAACAACTAAGAGAGAAGCGTGAGCACAACTCCATGATGATAGAGCTTGCTTCCTCACTCTCTAATGTTGAATTTGAAGATGTCAAAGCATGCACAATTGCAAAGTAGATGTGGGAAAAATTAAAGATTGTACATGGTGGTGATATAAATGTCCCGAGAGCCAAGGTAGAAAGCCTTATCTAGAGGAAAGTTTGATGATCAAAAAATGAAAGAAGGTGAAAACATCACACAGTAAAACACAAGACTCAAAGAGGTAGTCAATGTCATCCAAGGAGTTGGAGGTATACTAGATGAAGACATAGTGGTAAGTAAAATTCTAAGAACCTTACTTCCTACTTATCCTATTAGAGTATCTGTATTCAAGAAATGAGAGCAGTAGCAAATAGAAATCTTAATCTAGACAGTTTGATTGGAAGACTCAATTTCATTTGAGATGAACAAATTTGGTAATAGTGTCTTACCAAACATAGAGTCTGCATTCAAAGCTTCTTTCAGAATATGTAAATCAAGTCATAAACACACTATGAGAAAAGATAGTGATAGTGAAAGTGAAGAAGAAGATCTTGATGAAATTGAATCACTTATGGCTAGAAGAATGCAGAGAGGCAAAGGTAAATACAAAGGTAAATTACCAGTTGTTTGTTTTAATTGTAATGAGATTGGACACTTTGTTGTAAGATGTCATAACAGAAGAAAAGATGACAAAAGTAATGATAGTTCATTTGAAAATAAGTATGACAAAGGTGATTACAAAAGCAACCAACAATCAGAAAGAAGAGATACCCAAGACTACAAGGAAAAAGGAAAGAAGGCCAATTACCTATCTAAATGAAAAAATGATGATATTGACACCGAATCTGATGAAAACATCGAGATGGTGTTTGTGCAGTAAAAGATGATTCAGATGATGATGAAGAAAGGTATGTAGAAACTGAAATCATATCCAAAGTTACTAAAAATGATGTCTAGATCATAGATAGTGGTTGCACTCACCACATGACCAGTGAAAAACAAAAGTTTGAGACTTTTGTATACTATAAAGGTGGTTCAGTAAAAATGGGTTATGACACACCTTGTCCAGTTGAAGGTAGAGGAACTATAATGTTGAATAACCTGATAAAATGTGAAAATGCTTATTGGGTGAAAGGATTGGATTATAATCTATTGAGTGTTTCTCAGTTGAATAATTCAGGTCATAGAGTAGCATTTGAAAATAAGAAGGAAAAGAACTTCAATGAATCAGGAAATCTGATTGGTACCAGTGAGCAAACAAAAGGTAACTTATTCTATCTAAATGATGCTGACACCCCTTGCTTAATGGCTAGAAACAAAGACATATGGTTGTGGCACAAAATATTGTGTCATGTGAACTTTGACAACATGATAAAGATAAGAAAAAGGATAAATGTAAGAGGCTTACCGACGATGACCAAGCCAGACAATATCATGTGCAAAAATTGTCAAAAAGGTAAGATGACAAAGTCTAGTTTCAAAAGAAAAACCCATACATTTGATGCCATTCTAGAAGTAGTCCAAACTGACTTATGTGGACCCATGAGGATAAAAATTTATTATGGAGATATATATTTTATTCTCTTTGTTGATGATTACTCTAGAATGATGGCAGTAATGTTTCTAAAAGATAAATCTGAAGAATTCAAGATGTTTAAATTGTACAAAGCAATGGTAGAGAAATAAAGTGTTAAAAAATTGAAATGCTTAAGATCAGATAGAGGAGGGGAATTTATTTCAGATGAATTCACTAACTTTAGTAATGGGCATGAAATCAAAAGATAGGTCTTTGCACCAAGAACACCACAGCAAAATGGAATTGCTGAAAGAAGGAACAGATCCATAGTTGACTATGCAAGGACACTGATGATAGAGAAAGGCATCACCCAAATCATCTGGAGAGAAGCTGTCAGTACTGTTGTTTACACATTGAGGAGAGTACAATTGAAGAAAGACACCAAGAAGACACCTTATGAGCTATGGTATGGGTACACACCCAATGTATGTTACTTCAAAATTTTTGGTAGTTAATGTTATATCTTAAAAGATGATAAAAATGGAAAGATTGAATCGAAGAGTGATTAAGGAAAATTTCTAGGGTATTCCACCAAGAGAAAGACTTATAAATGTCTCAATAAAGCCTCTAACAAAATTGTTGAAAGTGCAAATGTAAAGATAGATGAATTTGCAAAGAAGAATAAAAAAGAAAGAACAAAAGAACCAGAGGACTAAAACAAGTTTGTTTACAATGAAGAAACTGACACTCTACCTGAGAAACAATGTATAGCTCCCAAGAAATAGATCATTGAACCCAAGAATCATGCTGCAAATACCGACAATCAAGATATTGCTCAAGATAATGCACCAAGTGATGAAGATCAGAATGAAGGACACAATGATGATCAAGATGATAGACAAAGATCTGAACCTATACTTGCCAGATATGTCAGAAGGAACCATCCGCATAAACATATCATTGGAGACAGGAAATGCTAGTATCAGAACCAGAAGTACGTCTCTAAATACAAGATGTCTTATTTTTTATTATGAGCCAAAATCTGTCAATGCTGCACTTGATAATGATGAATGGATAAGTGCTATGAATGAAGATAATGAGAATATAGATAAAAACAAGACATGGACACTTGTACCGAGACCAGATGACAAGAATGTCATTGGTACTAAAGGGATATTCAGGAATAAATTAAATGAGAATGGAGAAGTCACCATAAATAAAGAAAGACTAGTATGCAAGGGGTATGCATAAGAAGAAGGAATTGACTATGGACAGACCTTGGCATGTGTTGCTAGGCTAGAAGGAGTGAGAATATTACTTGCTTATGCTCTCATATAAAGGATTCAAGGTATATCAAATGGATGTCAAGTCTGCATTCGTAAATAGAATGCTTGAAGAAGAGGTATGCATTGAACAATCAGAAGGGTTTGTTGATCTAGACAAGAGGGACATGGTATGTAGACTACACAAAGCCTTGTATGGATTGAAACAAGCACCCTAAGCCTGGTATGAATGAATTCATTCCTATCTCATTAGTATTGGATTTGTAAGGACTAGTGAAAATAGTAATCTTTATTTGAAGGAAGATGTTGATGCTAACATTTTGATTGCTCAGATATTTGTTGATGAGATCATATCTGGAGGCAATGATATGCTATGAAAATCATTTGCAAATGAAATGAGAAAAGAGTTTGAGATGTCTATGTTTGGAGAGATCAAGTTCTTTGTTGGTATATAGATCATGCAAAAAGATGAAGGTATTTTCATTAAACAATCCAAATACATCAAGGAAGTGCTGAAAATATTCAAGGTGGAAGATTCCAAATCCATTGGAACACCGATGGCAACTGGATGTAAGATGAAAAAGGAGGAAAAGTCATCGGAGGTAATGCAAACTTTGTACAGATCAATGATTGGAAAACTCATGTATGTTGTACATACTAGACCAGATATTGGACATGCAGTAGGAATAGTTGCAAGATTTTATGCTAATCCTAGGAGATCATATATGACTGTTGTGAAAAGAATCATAAGATATCTAAAGAATACCGAGGAATATGTCTTATGGTATAGAAGAGAAGGAAAATTTGAACTTAAGCTCTTTACCGATGCTGGTTGGGCTGGAAATATTGATGACCGAAAGAGCACAACTAGTGGAACATTCTTTATGGGTGACAGACTTGTCACATGGATCAACAAGAAGCAAGGATGCATCTCTCAGTCTACTACATAAGCAAAGTATGTTGATGCTACTGCAAAATTCTTAAATATTGCATGGATCAAACAGCTTAAATATTGCATGGATCAAACAGTTACTGGAAGGTATGCATATGAAAATTCTTGAACCAGTAATTATCTATTGTGATAATACAAGCACAATAAAAATTTCCAAGAATCCAGTCATGCATGCTAAAATAAATCATATTTCCATCAAGTATCATTATTTGAGAGAAAAATTTCAAGAAAAGGAGGTGATACTTGAGTATGTGCAATCTAAGGAACAATTAGCCCATATCTTCACCAAGCCACTGCCGAAGGATGCATTTGAGTACTTGAGAAACAGACTAGGGGTTAGACCCTTGTCAACTGGTAAGTAAAATGACTAGAAGGCTGCATCAGCCTACATATGATTAGAATATCATTCATTTTGAATGTTGATTCAACTAGAGAAATAGACTTCAAAGATAAATGGGTGATCTCACAAAACTGTGTCCCACTTTTTGGCCAACTTTGACACTGAAATGAACATTCTGAAAAAAAAAATTGCTTTCGGACATCTATTGTCACAAAACCATTAAGAATTTGAAGATGATGTAAACTAGTGAATTTTAGCATTTTGTTTCTAGTTTATAAATATATTTTTTTAAAAAAAATTGGAATTTATTTGTATCCATTTTTCCTTCTCCTTCAAAAATTATTTTTGTAAAAAAATAGGATTTTTCAGGAGTGACACTCACTTTGATCAACATAACTTTTTTTATAAAACTGATAAGAGCATAATTATTTTGAATTTAGGTTTGCAACACAAATATCTAGGGAATCCATTTGGTTTCATTCAATTTGGTTAAATATTTAATAGTTTATTGAGTTATGAAGTGACATTAATTATAATTTGGACATAGGTTCACTTTGATCGCTCTAACTCTATCTCTGTATATCAAAATTCATTTATTCCTTTTTTGATAGAAAAGTAACATAAATACCTATTTCCTAGATATTTTTCATAATTTTTTTCCCCTAATTTACTATTTTTCCAGAAGCATCAAACAAAGAAGTTGCTAAATGGTCAGACAACCTATGTTTAGTAAAACTTAAAAAGAAAAGTCTCAAAAAAATCAATATATATATAACTCATAATCATTGGAAATCTTTTTTGGAGTACTATCATCCTGTATTTGGGTTTTTCAAATGAATTTATTTGATCCCACAAAAATTTAATGTCAAAGCGATTTTTTGTCAGCATTTTGATGGGTTCAAAGGAGACTCGATTATAGGTGTGAGTG
>MU223437.1:2109587-2138932 GCA_018584345.1 Thuja plicata | reverse complement strand
TTACTTTGTCTTCCGATTTCAAACAGTTTAACGAAAATATGCATCCGAATGTGAAATTTTTTCTCAAAATGTAGAGTTCAATGTCCGTTTAGGCAAAAAAGTGTAACCCACTATTGTGGTATCACCCCCTAATAGGACCTATTAATACCAATAAGTACATCCAAGGACCCTTTATGACTGTTAGTACACCCTAGGTTCCTTTAGGACCCCTATTGTGACACAAAACTCTTTAAAAACCCTTAGGACCTTTAAGACCTATAATATGACCACTTAAGTCCTAATAGGACCCCTTAAGACCTAATTAGAGTAATAGGACCTATTAATAGAAATTAGGACATCCAAGGACCGTTTAGGACAATTAGTACCAAATACCGAATAACATTCCCATGTGAACCTCTTGGGTAGAGAGCTTGTAGGGTACATTCATCAGAATATCGTGGGTAAGCTCTAAGTGGGTTTTTGGGAGGTCAAAAAGGGACCTAGGGTTGTGTTTGGGCCTTTTCAAGAAGTCCATTTGGTATACCCATGGTTAAGAGCCACTTTTAACCCTAGGAAAACTCATAGTTGACTACAATACCCTTTCAAAAGTCATATTTTAAAGATGGATGAAAAATCAAGTTTTTGAACTAGATGCTCTTGGACAGACAACCCCTCCATATGGATGGAATTACCTTGCCCACTTTTTAATGTGCCTTTTTTGAGACCCATTTTTAGTAAGCTTGTAAGAGTTCTTGGGAAGAGAAAACCAATAGGAGACTCACCTTATTCAAAGAGAGTTGTAGGGAATATGGGGTGATCGCACAATAGTTTGTCCTATTTATCAGGATGAAGGAGAACATTCTTTCCAAAAGAATTTCAATTTTAACACCTTCATTAGAAGTCCCCTCTTCGCATGAAGGGGTTAATTGACTTCGAGCAAAGTACCAGATGTCGGATACTTTGCGTAAAGGCACCTCATCACACAAAATATCACACGTGGGGTACTTCGATCGAACACCCCCTTCGAGCAAAGTTATTTTTAGTCAATTTTTTATATATTTTCGGTTGCCCATTTCATTTTCACAATTTACTATTGGAGATTTTGTGGACCCAGGGCTTAGAGTGAACTAGTGTCATCCAATACAACATCAGCACATCCTGAGCTTTTTTGACTTCTTCTGATTGTTATTAGTATCAGGTACACACATTTTTCTCATTTTTATTGTAAATTATATGTTTTATATTTATTTTAGTTAGTTATTTGTTTTAAATAATTTTTAGTTATTAGAAATATTTGAAAATTGTTGTAGAATTTTAGAATATGTTAGAAAATTTTAGTAGTTTCTTCTAAAATAATAGTAGAATGTTAGAAAATATTAGAAAATATTAGGAAACTATAGTAGAAATATTAGAATATGTTAGAAAATTGTAGTAGTCTGTTAGATAATGTTAGAAAATCATAGTAGAACATTAGAAAATGTTAGAAAACATTAAAAAATTATAGTAGAAATGTTAGAATCTATTAGCAAATGTTAGAAAATTGTAATTTAGCATACATTAGAAAATATGAGAAAACTATAGAAGAATGTTAGAAAATGTTATAAATTTGTAGTAGTATGTTAGAAAATGTTAGAAAATGATAGAAAACTATAGTAGAATGTTAGCAAATGTTATAAAATAATTAGAAAACACTAGAAACCATAGTAGCACTGTTAGAAAATATTAGAAAACATTAAGATGTTATAGAAATTATTAAAAAAATTGTTTTTAATTGTTTTTATTAGGAATCTCTCTCTCTCTCTCTCTCTCTCTCTCTCTCTCTCTCTCTCTCTCTCTCTCTCTCTCTCTCTCTCTTTNTCTCTCTCTCTCTCTCTCTCTCTCTCTCTCTCTCTCTCTCTCTCTCTCTCTCTCTCTCTCTCTCTCTCTAATGTTAGAAAATGTTAAAAAATATTTAGAAAACACTAGAAACCATAGTAGCACTGTTAGAAAATGTTAGAAAACATTAAGATGTTATAGAAATTATTAAAAAAATTGTTTTTAATTCTCTCTCTCTCTCTCTCTCTCTCTCGTACATATGCTCTAATATTATGTATAAATGTAATTCATGTATAGTTAGATGTTAAAAATATTATCATAGGAGGACCTCCTTAGTACATCCTAGGACCCTTTAGAACACTTAGTGAACCCCTCAATACACCTTAGGACCCTTTATGACCGCAATTATGATATAAAACTCTTTAAGAACCCAAGTAGGACCCTTTAAAACACTTGGGATGACCTATTAGAACTATGTAAGAATCCATAGGACCTTTAAGATTTAATAAGACCACTTAAGACCTAATAAGACTAATATGACCTATTAAGATAAATTATTACATCCTAGGACACTTGAGGATAATGAGTACACCCTAGGACCCTTTAGGACCCCTATTGTGACATAAAACTCTTTAAGATACCAAGTAGAACCCCTTAAGACACCTAGGATGACCTATTGGAACTATTTAAGAACCCTTACGACCCTTAAGAACTTATAAGACCACTTACCTAACCTAATAGGACCTATTAATACCAATTAGTACCTCCAAGGACCCTTTCAGACTATTAGTATAACCTAGGTCCCTTTAAAACCCCTATTGTGACATAAAATTCTTTAAGAACCCCTAGAGCCCTTAAGACCTAGAATAGTACCACTTAAGACCTAATAGGACCTCTTAAGACCTGATTAGAGTAATAAGACATATTGATACCAACTAGTACATCCAAGGACTCTTTAGGAAAATTAGTATATCCTAGGACACTTTAGGATCCTTTGTACACCTTAGGACCCCTATTGAGACATAAAACTCTTTAAGAACCAAAGTCAAACCATTTAAAACACATAAGATGACTTATTAGAGTTCTTTAAGAGTTCCTAGGACCCTTAAGACCTAATAATACCATTTAGGACCTAATACCTTACTATTATGACCTATTAAGACCAATTAGTATATCCTAGGACCTTTTAGGACTATGAGTACACCCTGGGACCCTTTAGGACCCCTATTATGACATAAAACTATTTAAGAACCCTAGTATAACCATTTAAGACACCTAGGATGACCTTTTAGAACTCTTTAAGAATCCTTAGGACCCTTAAGACATAATAGGACCACTTACTCAACCTAATAGGACCTATTAATACCACTTAGTAAATCCAGGGACCCTTTAGGACTATTAGTACACCCTAGGTTCCTTTAGGACCCCTATTGTGACATAAAACTCTTTAAAAACCCTTAGGACCTTTAAGACCTATATTATGACCACTTAAGTCCTAATATGACACCTTAAGACCTAATTAGAGTAATAGGACCTATTAATAGAAATTAGTACATCCAAGGACCGTTTAGGACAATTAGCACATCCTAGGACCCTTTAGCACCACTAGTACACCTTAGGACCCTTTAGGAGTCCTATTGTGACATAAAACTCTTTAAGAACCCAAGTACGACCCTTTAAAGCACCTACAATAAACTATTAGAAATCTTTAAGAATCCCTAGGACCCTTAAAGCATAATAAGACCATTTAAGACATAATAGGATTAATATGACCTATTGTGATGAATTAGTACATCCTAGTATCTTTTAGGATCCTTAGTACACCCTAGGACCCTTTAGAACCCCTATTGTGACATAAAAGCTTTTGAGAACCCAAGTAGATCCCTTTAAGATGCCTAGGATGACCTATTACAACTCTTTAATAACCCTTAGGACCCTTAAGACCTAATAAGTCAACTTACTTGACCTAATAGGACCTATTAATATCAATTAGTACATCCAAGGACCCTTTATGAATGATAGTACACCCTAGGTCCCATTAGGACCCCTATTGTCACATAGAATACGACCACTTAACTACCCAGGTATAACTCAAATACTATTGTAAATTTAAGCATAATTTTATGTATTTAGATATTTGTTTCCATTTTACACGTAGTTGCAACATGTTGTCAAGTACTTAATTTTTAACACATAGCTTGCATATGTTACATATAGATGGCCACTTAGAATGTACCATGTTAGGATTTAACTGAAACTCCATACCTTGCGACTATTTTTCAAACTTCTCAGGCAAAGATGGTTCAACTTAGAGAGTCCATCTGTACATCTGAGCCTGGCATATACATCGATATTTGTATCACTTTATTGAGGATTTTTGAGGATATTTCTACGATATTAAGATCTCACTATTCCTTCACACCACAGGTTATTTATAGTATTTTTAGAGAGTTGAGAGTCGAGTTCTAGGGTGATGTTTCCTTGGAGATGGTCCAGAGTTGTGTCCCTAAGGAAATCATCAAACAAGAGGTTTTCTCATTTTATGATGGGAAGCCCAAGGTGAGGGCATATCAAGTTATGCAGTGTGGGATTCCTCTGATTACATGCATGATATAACCCAATTTTATTGTAGTACATGGTGATTATCATAATAATGACCAAATTCTATTATATTTTTCTCAGTAGTGTTACGTTGAGTTCCGTTTGGGATTTAGGGTCAACTATTTAGATCTTCTTGGATATTACAGTAAAGGGTGTGGTAGATTTGTAGACCATGATCATTGTCATAGGGTTTATCAAGTCGTACATTCTCATAGACAATTGGTTGGGAAGAGGACTCTGACAGTGGCACCGATGATGGTTGCTACTGCAGGTAGAATGTTTATTTCTTCCTAAAGGGGGTTAGTCAATATGATAGGGGTGATTTCTTCTGCAACCACCTCCATCACTTATAACATAGTGGAAAAATATATCTTGGCTAGACCGAGTTGCGACATATCATCTTCTAAGGCTTCATCTAGTACTACTACAGGGTCAGTGATGATGCACATAGAGCTATAGGTCTTCCTCCACCAGGGGAGATATGAGCACTTTCTAGACATCATAGTCATTTGTATGTGGCGATTTACTTTTTCAACGATCTCTGGAAGTCATATTATTATATTGTAGACATGCAGAGGATCTTGGTACAATCAGTCAGAGATGTCATCAGAGTTGCATGGGGTCCTGTAATTCCACCGATCAAGGACACACCATCTACTCATACACAACATAGTTCACAATACTCTCCAGAGCGCTCTGCACCCACAGATCAGTTTGTAGCTGCAGAGCCAGGCATATGGGTTGGATATGTACACATCACAGCTGAGGTCCTAGACACAATTTATGGGAATTTGCACGGGTTGAGTCACATAGACAATGGAACTAATGTTATATCATCTATGGATTTTTTATTGCATCTTGTTGGTTCATACCCTAAAATACTCCCCTCCCAGCTAAACACACCCCTACAATCTCCATTACTAGAGACATTCAAGACTGGAGGTGGTGTGGGTGATGAAGTTTCTATTGATCATATGATGGTGTCGCACGCTGATGATCCTCCTGCTCCTAAGACCCAACTATATAAAGTTTTCTTTTCTATTTTTCAGGAATTTTAGTGACCAATTAATTGTAGATGTGTGTATTGATGTTTTTTCTATGTATAACATTTTACAGTCACACTTCGTAGAGCACATTATCTCTAGTGTGGGCTTAGAGCATCTTCATATGAGAGATTTAGTAGATGTGACACTTACTTGTGGTCAGATAAGTTTAAAGCATGTAAGTTCAAGCATGCATGTGTACACTTTTAACATGTATTTATATATCAAGTACTTTATATAATATATACTATGCATGTCTATAATCAACTTTTGTACTAAATTTGTTGGGGTCAGTTGATGCTTCACAGCCAAAGGATGATCATGACACTCAGGCAAAGAACATTACTTATAGTGTGGGCTCAGAGAATCTTCATAGGAGAGATTCAACAGATGTGACACCTACTAGTGGTCAGGTATGTTTTAAATATATGTAAGTTTAAACATGCATTTATATATTTCAAGTATTTTACAATATATAATACACTATTATACCAAATTCACAGGGGCCAGTTGCTACTTCACAATCAGAAGATACCCATGACAGTCGGTCACAGGGTCGCTCTATTCGCATGTGCCTAGATGAATCCCTAGCTTGTGACATGTTACAAAGATCTTTGATTTGAGACTCATTATATATGTCATTATTTTATGTTTGATATTTTTTAGTTTATGATTTGAGACATATATTTATATGTTATCTAGACCTCTAGACATAGATGATTTATGTGTTAAACATTTATGATTGGAAAATCTCTATATGATTTATGATTTGACATTATATAGATTTATGATGGCGCTCATGATGATTTATACATGCCTTTTTATGTTTATGTGTTTAAGATTTGATTTCATTAGTTGAGAATACATATAGATGGTTTCATTTGATTTGATAATGTGCTCTTAAGGAGATGGTTATACATATATGATTTGATTCTAGTTAAATTAATCCAGTAATATATTTCAAGTACATAAAAGCATACAAATAGAGTATACATAAGTAATCTAACTAATGTCATTAGTAATCTAAAAAATGTCTTAAGGGTAGGTCTTAAGGGGATGTCTTAAGGGGATATAATTAATATCATAAATAATAACAGGTTAATATGTAACTAATGGAATATAAGTAATATAAGTAATATCATCTGGATTTAGTGTTCACTAATGTCATAAGTAATCTAATTAATGTCTTAAGGGGAATATGTATACATGTACATCAAGTAACACATTATTAATCAAGTAATATACTTGAAGTACATAAAATCACAAATATAAATATATTGAAATCGATGATAATAAGTATTTTAACTAATTCTATAACTAATATGTCATAAGTAATCTAACTAATTTCATGATGTTTTAGTGTTCAAACTAATGTCCTAAGGAGATATTTAACTAATAAGCAATCTACAAAAATCATTTAACCATCAAATAATATATATAGAACCATATATATACAAGAATATATATAGAAGCATACATAAAATTCTATATATTAAAACCATTGAAGCATCAAATAGGTCCATCATATATGATAAAAAATTATAGTCCATCATATGTTTAAATATATCAACAAAGTATAGTCCATTTAATCCAGAGATATCAAGTAGGTCCTAACAAATGAAATAGGTATGTATTATACTTTTTAAACCAACTACAGTGGTTCATACCTTTCATGGAGAACATGTAATATTCTCTCATGATCCTCTATCTAGTCTCCACTTACGACGTCCACGTTGAGATTTAACTGTTTGGAGACAAAATGAGGTGGAAAATACTAGGTGGCTATATTGAAAAACCTTATTGTCTAGTTGGTAATCAAAAAACTAAATATCTTTTTGAATTACTTTTATTTTCTTGAAATATCTTCCCTCTAAAATAATTGAACCTGGAGGTCACAAAATTTAACAATATAAATTTAAACAAAATAAAATTGAAATTTGTTAAAAGTTTGAAATTTTCATTTTACAAAAATGAGTTCAATATATTGATTTAAAGCATACAAACCTACGGGAAAAAAAATTCCATCATTTTCTTTAGGTTCAAGTAACTTCATCTTCTCTACAGTACAAGACAATAAATAAATAATAACTAACTCCTACATTTCCATGCTCAACAATCACTCCAAAGACATATCCTGCACAATAAATTTATATACCTGTGAGATCTTAAAATTTACTTAGATCAATCTATAGATCTATCTATCTATCTATACATGTAGCTCAAAGCACCAAATAATGTGAAATATATACTTACTAATCTTGACCAATCCCGAGATATGATCGTAATAATTAGAAATCAAAGGAACATCATCAGATTTTTTTTTTAATCTTTTCTCTATCAAATGTGTCAATAACAACTAGTGGCAGTAGGTTCAATGCACCTACATATCCACATTCTTGATTGATGCATTCCTCATAATTGTCAACAATGCAGTGACAACAAATGCAGGAGTAGTCCCTAGTGTTCTATGTCCAAATGCAAAAATTCATACGCATAACTGAATATAAAGATCACGTCTTCTTATCATCTTTCAACAATGCATAATTTATGTATCCACACATGAACACAGACATATATAATGGTCTATAAATATAATTTGAATAAATAATGTAAAATTTAAATACTTGAATAAATATATATATCATGCACAAAATAAATAATTTTAAAATGCGTGCATACCTTTTATCTCCCAAAATTTTCTATGTGGTACCATTTGAGTCATTCCTGATGAATTGTAATTCTAATTTGATGTGAAATGTGTGATAATACACATTGGTTGTTTTCTATGCTAAAATGATAGAATATAAACCTTTTCATTTCTTGACAGATTCTAAAGAGTAGCAAACTCCAAATTATGTTTAAGAAAGACTAAAAATGACCAAATAAAAAGGATGCAGATCCATCCTTCTATGCTTTAGGTTTTGCCAAACCAAGGGGGGGACACCCTTCAACACCTTTAAATATTTAGTAAGGCATCAATCAGGAAGAGATCTCACAAAGCGTCAACACGACCAAAGCTACTAGGTAACCAGCTAATCACCCATTGAATGTCGACCTTGAAGTGGAGCATGAGATTGGTAGAACACCACAAACCACATAAAACATTAGATATCTAAGATTTTATATCTAAATTTGTAGAATGTAGCCTCAACTTAGCAAGACATGCATCTCTATAAAAGTTACTAATCCTTGATCAATGCCTTATCCATTGGGCATATCTCAAATGCAAATATAGGAAACATGAACCAACTACTGTAAAAAACTCAAAGACATGAATACAATCAATCTATCCCTACCACTACTTATAAGATCCTTCTCTAGACAAGTCAAATGAGTCTATGCCCTATCCACAACATCATTTAATCTGATCCTAGATCAAAACTAAAAACTAATGGCATATACATAGGTAACCCTATGTAGTGAATCATAAAATCTAAAATTCACAAGATTGACACCAAGGAGAGACTTATAGCTAGAATAATTGCATTCAGTGTGATGAATCATGTGCATGTTCAAATTTGATCTAAATTATACTAATTGAATAATATTCAAAAGATTGAAGAACTTTCTATTTTATCTAAATACAAAATTATACAACCTCTGCTATATCCCCATTGGGACCAAAAGAAAATGAACCCGCTGGAGCCTAGCCCTATTGAACTCTCTGTAAAGATTCAGAAATTGGAACACTACACAAATTGAAAAGATCAAAATAAATGGGAAGAGAGAATACTCCTAATTCCTCCTTCCACAGACACTTGTCAATTCCCCCAAAAAATATCTGAACCTACCCATCCTCTACTGCCAAAATATGATATGATTTGCAGAAATATCTCCTTTGTTTTGCTTTTGAAACTTCCCTCAAAAACCGTCTGTGAAAGCCTTTGCAATCCAATTTTATGTCTTTGAAAATAAAAATTTTAAATGTTTTTTTATGACAGTTTTTAACTGCCTGTGCATATTTAATAATTTATACTATTTACTACATATTTTGCTCATTTGCGCATTAACATTTATCTTTTAAAAAAAATAAAAAATTCTGCACTTTACCTATTTGGCTCTATTTAATGATTTCTGCATTTTTCTCTCTACACATTAATTTTTATTATTCTTTATTATTTTGTACATGCACTTTATACTTTATTATTCCACTTTCCTCCATTTTAATCTTTATTTTTGTGCAGGTTAACTTCTGCATTATAATTCCCCTTTCTATAGAGGCACCAAATTCGGCCATGTGTCAACCTTTGATTCATCCAGAAAGCCAACTCAACTTCTGTATCATCATGCTCTGCCTGGCCCGCCACCTATCGCACTTTGAAGTGTCGGCCAGGTGCGATCCCTTGAAGAGTAACTGGCGAGCATCTTCCCTTTTAGGCATCACGCCAACCATCCATCTTGTTGCCTCAAGAATCATTCCCACCTCAGATTCCTCTCATGTGCGGCTGCCATGTCATCACCTCTTGGGCTTTCTCGATGTCAGCCCCGCCACATGTCAAGCAGGAGAAATGCCTCAAAGGTAACCTTTGCGCATATTTGGGGTCCAAGGCATTGCACTAGCCATAGTTCTTGCTTCACAATCAACGCCTACCATCGATTTCATCTACCTCGGGATGCATGCATGATCTGTTGCCTCTGTCTCCATGTCACCCACGATGTCATTCTCATGGGCCGTGACAAAACCAGTTTATTTTTCTGCAAGGTTTCCATGTGTCTAGGTCCATTGGCCAGTGCACTCCGCCCAAGCGCATCACCTAGAGCATATGGGATTTTCATATACCATGTGAGTTTTGTTGCTTATAAAAATATAGAAACTTCTCTATCACATTAATGTGGGACTAAGTTTTCTAAGTTTTTAAAGATTTCCTACTTCTGCATCAAAAATATTGTTTGACTTCTACCAAGCATAGCATTCCACTACCAAGCACTTTCCAATGAGCCTTAGCTCTTTGCTTTACATTCTATATATGTGTTTTACTATTTGAACACTTACATCTCCCTTCTCCCCATGCATGTGGGATTATTTTCTTTGAATTTTTTTATAGTTTTTCATCCCATCTCTCCAAAATATAGTTGCCCTTGACCAAATCAAGTGACACTTCCAAACACCCATGCGTTGCACTAACCAAGGCTCTTGAGCACTTTAATTCATATCGCAATATTAGTGTTTGTATATAAAAACATTTGAGAGCTATAATACCCAGCCAATGTGGGACTAAGAATTATAAAAATCCTCATAAAATGACCTACGCAACCCTCAATTATAACCATGCACATAATTCTACTTCAACTCCAGCGTATTTTCTTGTTCATGCACTGCCTCCTTATGCTTTCATGGCATGCGCCAACACCTATTCAAAGCTTGAGAAGCCCTTTGTTTTACTATACAATCCCTCCTTCCTTCCAAAATATGCGTTGGTCTCTATTCTTAGATTTTCTCATGTGCAAACTCTGTCTTTGCTAACGCACAGGCTCTTTGGAGCATTCACACCTATCAATGGCATTTTTCTTGGGTTTTATTTTAAATCCAGCATTGTCCTCTATTATTTGTATGATTCCAAACGGTTAACAAGCCTTTTTTGTGCTTCCACCCTTTTGCATTTGTAAAAATAGTTAACGTTCCTTGTGGATTGACTCCACCTTACCCTTTGTAGATATCTCTCTCTTACAATGCGCAAACTTCTATTTTAATTGTTGGCCTCCATTGATTTCCATGCAACATGTTTAGTTTTCACATTACCCCACACTGGCCTCCATGCATTAGGCATGAGTTGACTCTGCTTATAATTCCCTCCCTTTTCAAATATTTCAAAGGCCCCTTTTCTTTTAGCAACACCTGAAACAATTGACGTATGGACAAGGTGTGTGAACTAGTTTATGAAGGGCCTTCAAGAAATTTGGTCTCATGGCATGTTGATTTTTCATTATAATGCACAAAATTGATTTGTGGAACAGTTGAAACAACTTTTGGAAACCTGATTAAAAATTGTGCACGTGAGTATAGCTATTATCTATAACCTTTTCTAGTGCCTTCTCTTTTAATGTTGTGTCACAATGGGAAATGATCAGCGCAGACTTTCAATGTTCCTTCTACACTTGCCAATCAACATTTTCTTTCAAATTTTTTTAATTCCAAATTACTGACAAGTGCTTCACATTGGCTACATAATGATCAGATAAATATCTCTCTTTATTTTCTATAGCCTTGAAATCAAAATGTCAGCTTGGCCTTCCACCAGATCCAACTCCTAAGAAACGGTCAACACTACCTCCATACATAGACAACACTTTTCTTACACTAAAATTTGATGCCATGTGGAGAGTACTTAATAGAAATAAACTATTTTTATTGAATTGAATTTGACTCTATAACCTAATTAACACCTTTTATTTCCTGGTCACTTCCTTCTTTTCCCTATTTATCTTAGATTATCCTCTTCAATTTACCAAAATGTAGTTCGTTGTGCAATTTATATTATGAATCATTGAACTGCTGGTCACAACACTCAATCTTGCATGCCTCTGCAGACTAATTTGGCAAATTGCAACTGCCATCTGAAACAGGCTTCACCAAGCGATCAGACAATCTCCTAGAAACATGCCATCTGGAACATGTTCTCATTTCCAACATGTGAATACAAGTTCCAGACTAATTTGAAAAATACCTTCAGATCTGAGAGATACTTATGTTGAAAGTTGACCACTTCGTTACTATTATAGAACTAAGGTTGAAAACTGAATAAACTGGATTTGGATTATCACTTCTAAAAATAGGAATTCATGTCTTTAGGACCAACCATTAATCATAGAAACACATTTAGATACAAGGAGTATAGGGAAATAATTTATATCTCAAAACAACCTCCCGATGCAAAGTTACAATCCTCTACAAATGATTGTTCCATGAACTCAACTCTGTCAACATTGTTATTCCACATAAATTGCTTTTAGAATTGGCTGAGAAATCTAAAAAGACGGATGGTCCTAAGTATGAAAATATTCATGGGGGAATATTTCCATAATTACAGTATAGGGGAGAATTCAATTCTCCATGGTATTCAAACAGGTACAAATTGCAAGATCTCAAAGTAGGGCATTAAAAATTCTACACTTTCACATTATGAGAAACTGAATTAATTATAAACAAAATGGCTTTGAAAAACTTATCATCTTCACTCATAGGTATCTTAAAATGGAAATGGAGATTCTCTCTCATGAATAAAACACCTTGAAATAATACTTATGTCATGAAACTTAATTCAGACAAAGATACAATTATGCAAATTAGGTCATTTAATAAAATCAGGAAATGTATAAAATGCAAATTTAGGCAAATACCTCCAAGTGGCTATCTTCAAAACACATCAAATGTGACATTTGAAAGCTATATCCCACCATATTTACTCCATGATAGGTGGTGCTCATGTTCCCCGATTCGTATCTAATGAAAATCATCAGGTTTTATTTTACTTGAACTCCGAGTAGGCCTCTTAAAAAAGTTTTTTAGGGATACCTTGCTCGAGAGAAATATTTTAATTAGTCACTCCAAATTTTTTCCAAACTTTAGAGTACCAACAGTGGCTCTATTTGGGGATGCATGCCCCTTTTAGGCATTTAGAGAATCTAGAATCTCTTGGTGAAGCAGACCACTCAAATAAATCAGACTTCTTCCCAACTTCCCAAAACCGGGTTCCTTATTGAAAACACAAAACACCAAACACAAAACTGAAAGAAAAGTGTCTATACAACATGTATATTATTTACAAATGGAAAAAAATCATCAAAATAAAATCACCACTTAGCCCTATCAAATACTTGATTCTCATTTCCATGGATCCAAGGTAACCGATAATTATTACTTCTAGCAACATGATCCAACATACTGCCAAATATCTTCATCATATCAGATAAAAAATAATAAGCATATTCACTTTCATTAGGTGCCTAGAAATCACCAAAGTATTGAGAATGCTGATCATTATGTAATACAATATTGTCACACTCTTTATCACCACTGACAAGCTGAAAATGAAAATATTTCAGCTCCTTTACATGGCTGGAATTAAACACATCGTGAACATTAGTTTGCATTAAAGAATGAGATTCATTTACAACAGTAATTTTTAAATTAGGATGGAACACTTTCAAATAAAAATCTAATTTCATAAGACCAAATATAGCTTTCTGATCATAATTTCTATCAGCATCTTCTAAACATAAGAATGTATCATCAAACAATGGTTATCACTTCTAAATCTGAAAAAACACATTCAAATTTATCACTTTCTTCAACATCATGATCTATACAAGAATCATACACAACAAAATCATAACAATCTAAATCCACACCAGCATATGACTCATCATATTCATCATACTTGACATAATCAAATTTATCACAATCATATGCATTTCCATCTTTCATATTGTTTGCCTTGATAGTAGGAAAAAGGAAATCAAGATATTTCTCACATTTCATACCCATTAGCATGTCATCATTTTCAAGTCAAATATCAACCGTGTATTGTAACATAAAGTCTACATTAGGTATATACCTCTGAAAATCAGCAGGCAATAATTCTAAAAAAAATTTGCTGCTCAATGAACATTGAACTTCACTTGCATTTCATTTAACCTCTCCTTTACTGCTGCAAATATCTTTGCCATTAGGAACAAGGATTAAAGTTTCTTGGCTCATGTATATTTGCATGAATGAATCATCAAAACAAATAACATCAACATTTTAATCATCCTCCTATTGTTGCTACAAATTTTATTTAAACAGAGATAAGAAGACTACCATTTTATGTTGATAAGAAAACAAATCCACAAATCCAATGAAAACATCCGCTACTACAGATTTTTCCTGCATATATTGATATTCAATTCACTATCAGTGTCATAACCAGTAGTCCTTGCACAACTAGTGTCAGCATCATGGACACTTTTATATTCAGATTTCTCAATCAAATCCATCCAAATTTTAACAAGGTCAATGCCTTCCTCTCTACATGATGTAGACCAATTTACTGATTTAGGCATACAAAGCTCTAAGAACAAATGAAGATATGTATACTCATGAACGTCAACCCCTTCTGGAATCTTGTCATATGTACAATGGAAAACTTTTCATAAAACATATGTATTGCTTCTTCATTCCTTTCTCCTATATGTATTTTCAAAAATAAAATGGCATCATATTAGATTCTTTGATTAAAGTGTAATATCCTTTTGGATTTCTTCAAGATCTGCTAGATAAGTTTTAGATCTAGGAAGCATATCTTGATCTATTGAATTGAGGCAATCCATAGCACTACTTATTAACAATACATCTTTTCATTCACAAAGATTTCTATCCGACTTATACAATCATTTCGCATAACAGCATACTTTTGATTTTGATGACTGGGATTTGTAAAACAAGAAGTATATGAAACTTTTAAATTCACTTTCCTTCTCTCTAGTGACTTCTTCACCTTATAAGGAAACAATTCATAATGGTTATTATGGACAAAATTTACCTGTGAAGATAAAAATACCTGGCATCAATTGTAGTGGCTGCAAAATGCTATATCTGAAGTTACCTTCACACCTTCTAGTAATTATTTTGTATAGTACCACCTCCTTTTGGAAGATAGAAAACTTGAAACTGCTGAGATGTAATCCCAACTCAAATTCTCTCCACACTTTTTATTTACACATTCTAATTTTAATGGTGGAGTACTGGATGTTCATTGATTTCTCCATTTGTGTACATCCCTTGAAAACTTTGAAGCTCACCCTGATGTTCTTTGGGATGTTGCTTCACCTCAAGATCTTGTGATTGCATTATTCTCTTGCAGATACTTTGAAATAAATATTTCATTCAACACTTCTATAGAGATTGGAGTCGCCACCCAAAACAAATTGGGAAATATATTATGATAGTTTGCAAGGAAAAACCCTTTGAGAAATGACCTTTACAAGATAAAACTAACTCCTCACAAGACATGAACTCTTGGACAAAAATATCTCAAACACAAAATAATATCCTTCAAACCCCATAACACAAAAGTAACATTTTGACTCTATGTGATTTTGGACAAACTTAAAGGGTTTGAAAATTAAGAAGGCAAGGAGCCAACCTCAACTGGAACCTATTAACTATGCAATTAATACTTACTCCCCATTAGAGTCGCCATTTTTTTGGTTATTTTTATGCTAAAATGATAGAATAGAAACCTTTTCATTTTCTAACAGATTTTAAAGAGTAGCCAACTCCAAATATTGAAGCAAGACTGAAAAGGACCAACTAATAAGGATGCAGATCCATCCTTCTATGCTTTAGGTTCTACAAAACCAAGGGGGGGACTGTTGGAAAGATTCAATGATAACAATTGTTGTTTTGTCTTTAATGTCAAACCTTAACTAGTGAGACTATTGCTATCTTTTTGTGTACCATATCTATTGATTGATGAATAATATCTGAAGAAAAGGATAACAATAAGACCAAGGGAAATAGTTTAGTTATGGGTAAACACAAGGGTACTTGATCATTTGGCACATTGGAAAAGTGATATGTTGTTTATCTTTCACTGAAAATTCATTGAGAAGTTGATGGCGAGAAATGCGAAGCCAGTGATGGTTGGGCACTAGTGAAATGTCAAGGAATATAGAGGCGACCAAGTGAAAGAACACAGTGTTGGTCGAGCAACAGTATTTTTGTAACTGATGAGATTTGAGATCTGTAGCCGACATAATGGAATTTATTGGAATTTGTGAAGTTTATTATGGGTAATTGATTTTGGTCCACATTGATTAAATGCATGGGAAACCATTATTAATAGATGGATTCAAGATTTAACTGGTGATTGTATTGGAGAAATAAATTAAATGTAATGATGGAAAGATCCATTGGATCTGACCTAACCTAAGATCTACGATCTTGATTAAGAGGCAAAATATTTTTCTAGCCCTAGATGAAGAGGTATATGATAACCTCAAGGGGTTATTCATAAAGTATGTAGGGTAAGAAGATGTATGCAAGAGGATTGCATGGTTAACTAACTGATTGGCATGATCTAGCAAAGAATGCTAAGAAAAGAAGCAAAGAGAGATTCCTTGATGGATTTCCAACCAGATCTGGAGTTTGAGATGAGAATCGAGGCCACTCAGTAAATTAGCATTAGATTTGAATTGGATCTGGATTGGCAAAGTAAGTTGTATGTATCAAATCATACTCGCTGATTACTTTCTAACCATTGTATTAGTTCAAATCCTTTAACCAAGTTGACAAAATAGTCATTGTATAAATCCTTTGAGCAAGGTGACATTCAGATTGGAATGTTCTAATTCCTCTGACAAGGCCACTCCTGACATGGTGATTAAATCCTTTAATGAGGTCACATTTGACAGTGTGTTTTGAAACCGTTAACAGGGTTGGCTCCTAACAGAGATCACTTCAGAAGAGTGAAATTTTTGTAGCATGTTACTAGTGGTTTTTCCCATATTTGGTTTTCCATGTTAAATCATGGTGTCAAAATGTGTGAACATTTATGTTGTAGTTTATTTGTAAGTTTCTGCAATATTATTTCATTAGTACAGTAAACTGCACACTCTTATGTTATTGTTGCCAAGCAGATTTGAGTTATTCAAAGTGGTATAAAGTTTTATTTTTAGATCAAGACCTCAGCGTAACTAATTCACCCCCCCTCTTAGTTATTCTAAATTCATTCTAATGATTTTTATCAAAGCTTAGTTCTTGAAAATAGTTTCAAGGTACTTGG
This sequence comes from Thuja plicata, assembly GCA_018584345.1. NCBI lineage: Eukaryota > Viridiplantae > Streptophyta > Pinopsida > Cupressales > Cupressaceae > Thuja > Thuja plicata. Next base: position 2,121,729 of record MU223437.1, on the reverse strand, counting down.
AGAAAAAGATCAAGATCTATAAAATGGAGGTACCGAAGTTGAACAAGGATAACTTTCTTGCATGGAAAAGTTTGATGAAATTTCACTTGTTTGGTATTGGTGATTCTGCTAAACATTATGTTGATCAAGAATATGTAGCCCCTACAGGAGTTCTCAATGCTACATAGTTAAGAGAAAAGCAAGAACATAATCAACCAATGTTGGAGATTGCATCATCCCTGAACTATCATGAGTTTGAAGACATAAAGAATTGTACAAGCGCAAATAAAATTTGGGATGCCCTTGAAACCATCTATGGAGGTGACACAAATGTTATAAGAGCCAAATCTGAAAGCTTGATAGGCAAGTCTGATGAAATGAAAATGCAAGAAGGAGAAAATGTAGTTCAATATTATGGTAGGATAAAGGAAGTTGTAAATTCTATTAGAGGAGCTAAATGAACTAGTCATGATAACACCATCATGAGAAAGGTACTGAGAACACTTCTTCCTATTTATGCTATTATAGTATATGCAATTCAAGATTTGAGATTTACTCCTAACAAAAATTTGACTTTGGAAAGTTTGGTAGGCAGACTTACTGCATTTGAGATGTCAATTTTTGATAACTATACTCCAAAAGCCATTGAATCTGCATTCAAGTTCTAGACAGTCCTCAACAAATCAAACAAAGGAAAGAAATGTGTGGATAATAACAACGACACTTCTTATGATGACCTAGAAGAGCTTGAGGCACTTATGGCAAGAACACTATCGAGAGGAAAATGAAAATTCAAAGGTAAACTTCCTATTATTTGTTTTTCATGTAACAAAGTTGGTCATATTGCTGCAAGATGTCCTCATAAGAATGACAAAGATGAAAGAAGAGACAATAAGTATAAAGATAGGAAGGATGAATGAGACTTCAGGAAGTACAAGGATTACAAAGACAAAGGTAAGAAATCTTTCTATATAGCTGAAGAAGCTTATGACAGTGAATCTGATAAATATGATGAAAATGATATATAAGTTGTGTATGTTGCAATGAAAGATGATTTTGATGATGATAAGAAAACTGGACTAATTTATTATATGAGTAAAGGTGATCGTTGGGTTATTGATAGTGGTTGTTCACATCACATGACCAGTGATAAAGATAAATTTGAAACCTTAGATCAGTGTAAAGGTGGTTATGTTAAATTTGGAAATGATACACCATGTCGAGTTAAAGGGAAAGGCTCAATTCATTTGACTAAAAAATCATATGTGATTATGTATATTGGGTTGATGATCTTAAGTATAACTTATTGAGTGTTGCACAACTGAATACTTCTAGTTATAGAGTTGAATTCCATCACAGGAAAGCAAAGATCTATGATGCCAATGGAGAATTAGTTGGAAGTGGCGAGCAGACAAAAGGTAACTTGTTTGATCTAGACTTAGCTGATGAGACATGCTTGATTGCACAATATAGTGATGTTTAGTTATGGCATAAAAGGTTGTGTCATGTAATCTTTGATAACCTGGTAATAATAAGCAAATTGAAAAAGGTTAGAGGGCTTCCTAAGTTAAAGAAGCCTGAAAATGCAATGTGCAAGCAATGTCAATTGGGAAAAATGACTAAATCTAGTTTCAAGAGTAAAACTCATACTTTTGAGAATATTCAAGAATAGGTTCGTACTGACCTTTGTGGACCTATTGGTGAGAAAAGTTACTGTGGAGAAAAATATTTTATCTTATTTGTTGATGATTACTCTAGAATGATGACTGTTATATATTTCTTAAGGAAATATATGATGCATTCTAGTTGTTTAAGTGGTACTTGGCAAAAGTTAAAAATGAGACAGGTAAAAGTCTGAAATGACTGAGGTCTGACAGAGGAGGCAAGTTTATTTCTAATGAGTTTAACAAGTTTTGCGATGATTGAGGGATAAAAAGACAGATGTCCACTCCTAGGACACCACCATAGAATGGTATAGCTGAAAGAAGAAATTGATCTATCATGGATTGTGCCATAACACTAATGATGGAGAAAAATGTTGCATAGAAATACTAGACAGAAGTTGTATGTACTACATTTTATACCCTTAACAGAGTAAAAGTCAAGAAAGGTACGAATGCTACACCTTATGAGCTATGGTATGGATATGCACCTAGTGTAAGCTATTTTAAAGTCTTTTGAAGTAGATGTTTCATACTGAAGGATAACATAAATGGAAAAATTGATGCTAAAGGTGAGGAAGGCATATTTTTTGGATATTCAACTAAAAGTAAAGCATACAAGTATTTGAATTCTAACACTAAAAAAATTGTGGAAAGTGCAAATGTTAGAATTAATGAATATGCATAAAGAAATGAAGCTGAAAGCATGACTAAGCCTGAGAGTTAAAAATCATTCACCTATCTTGATGATGAATATTCTAATGAATTACCTGAAACTAAGAATGAAGTTGTCGAGCAATAGTTTGCACCTCCCGAGTCACAAAACAAAATTACTTGGCAACAAGAGGTGACTACAAAGCTATCTGATGGAGATGTCAAGTCGCAGTTTCAACTTGAATTGAACATGAATGATCAATCTGAAAGAGAGAAAGAACCTACTTTGGAAAAGTATGTAAGAAGGAACCATGAATGTGATCAGGTCATAGAAGCAAAGGACTCTGCAGTCATGACAAGAAGCAAATTGAGAGAAGGTACCTACTTGTTATGTGATTTTGAGCCTAAAACAGTAAAATATGCCTTAGAAAATGAAGATTGGATGCAAGCCATGAATGAAGAGATTGAACAGATTGAAAAGAGAAATACTTGGACACTTGTACCTAGGCTGAATGATAAAAAAGTAATTGGTACTAAGTTGGTATTCATAAACAAGCTGAATGAACATGGAGAGGTAACAAGAAATAAAGCTAGACTGGTATGCCAGGGTTATGCACAAGAGGAAGGAATTTCCTACAAAGGATTTAAAGTCTATCAAATGGATGTAAAGTCAACATTTCTAAATGGGGTATTAGAAGAAGAAGTATACATTGAACAAGCTGATGGATTTATTGACCCAAGCAAAAGGAATATGGTTTGTAAATTACACAAAAAACTATATGGACTGAAGCAAGCACCAAGAGCATTGTATGAGAGATTGCACAACTATCTGATGAAGATTGGATTTGTAATAACCAATGACAACAACAATCTATATTTGAAGATAGAGAAAAGTAAAGGTACTTTATTAGATGAAATTTTTGTTAATTACATTATATTTTGTGGACAAGATATGTTATGCCAAGCAATTGCGAAGGAGATATAAACTGAATTTGAGATGTCTATGTTTGGTGAGATAAAAAAAAAATTTGGCTTACAAATATATTAGATGAAGAATGGTGTCTATGTTACTCAATGAAAATATGTCAAAGAGACACTAAAATTTTTTTGAATGGAAGATTCAAAACCAGTGAGTACTCCCATGGCTACTGGACAAAAGTTAACCAAAAATGATGAAACAAAAGAAGTAAATCAAACACTGTACAGATCAATGATTGGAAAGATGCAATATATTATACATAGTAGACCTGATATTGCATTAGTTGTTGGAATTGTTGCTAGATTTTCTACCATTCCCAAGGAAACTCATATGATGGCAGTAAAAAGGATTCTGAGATATTTGAAAGGAACATATGAATATGATCTATATTACAAAAGGAATGATAAATTTGAACTCAGAGTTTATACTGATTTTGATTAGGCTAGAAATGTTTATGATAGAAAAAGCACCATAGGAGGAGCATTTCATTTGGGAAAAATATTAGTTTCGTGGACAAGAAAGAAATAGAACTGCACGTCACAATCTACAACTGAAGCCGAGTATGTGGCAATAGTTGATAATTTCTCTAATATTGTGTGGTTGAAGATACTACTGAAAGGTATGAAAGAAGATATCATAGAACAAGTTTTCATATATTGTGATAACATGAGCGCCTTCAATATTTCTAAGAACCTTGTAATTCACTCGAAGATAATGCATATAGCTATCAAGTATCATTACTTGAGGGAGCTAGTTCAGAAGAAGGAAGTGAGACTGGAATATGTGAACACTAAGAAACAGTTAGCAGACATATTTACAAAGGCACTACCCAAGGATTCTCATGAGTATTTGTAAGGAAAATTAGGGGTGATTCACCTAACTAAGGATAATTAGTTGAGAATGGTATTGCTGCATCAAATGTTATATTCAGAATATTTTTCACATTGATGCACATGCTGTCACACTTTAGGTGCTGCCTAAAGTTGTGAAAGAAAAAATGAGATAGAAAAGAGGATGAATCATAAGAAATATGACATGAACAACATGATACAAATTTTAGAACAAAAGATTCTTCATGATGATGTCAATGTCTTTGGCATTGTTTTCAAAGAGGGAGAAGTTTACTGAAAGAGGGAGAGTTTACTACTTAAAGAAAAAGAGATTGATGAACAAAAACAGAAAGACATCAGTGTGACCACAGACAAAGAGGGAAAAAGTTTCATGAGATGAGAATCAGAATGAAGCTAAATACATTAATGAATATTTTTTCATATTAAGGAGCACATGCAAAATTTTTGGATTGTATGGTAACTATGGTTGAAAATTATTGTTTTATTGTTTAGTGTTGCCATCAATACCAAAGAGGGAGATTGTTGGAAAGATTTAATGATAACAATTATTGTTTTGTCATTGATGTCAAACCTTAACTAGTGAGACTATTGCTATCTATTTGAGTACCATATCTATTGATTCATGAAGAAGATCTGAAGAAAAGGATAACAAGAAGACTAAGGGAAACAGTTGAGTTATGTGTAAACACAAGGGTACTTAATAATTTGGTGAATTGGCAAAGTGATATGTTGTTTATCTTTCACTGAAATTTCACTGAGAATTTGATGCCAAGCAATGCAAATCTAGTGATGGTTGAGCACCAGTGAAATGTCAAGGAATATAGAGGCAACCAAGCAGAAGAACACAGTGTTGGCCGAGAAATAGTATTTTGGTAATTGATGAGATTTGAGATCTCTAGACGACATAATTGAATTTATTGGAATATGTGAAGTTTATTATGGATAATTAATTTTGGTCCACATTAATTAAATGCACGAGAAACTGTTATTAATGCATTGATTCAAGATTTAATTGGTGATTGTATTGGAGAAATAAATTAACTGTAATGATGGAAATATCTGTTGGATCTGACCTAACCTAAGATCTACGATCTTGATTAAGAGAAAAAATATTTGTGTGACCTAGATGAAGAGGTATATGATAACTTCAAGGGGTTATTCATGAAGTATTTAGTGTAAGAAGTTGTATGCAAGAGGATTGCATGGTTAATTGACTGATTGGCATGATCTAGCAAAGAAGGCTAAGCAGAGAAGAAGAGAGAGATTGGTTGATGGATTTCCAAGTTGATCTGGAGTTTGAGATGAGAATCAAGGACACTAAGTAAATTAGCATTAGAGATGAATTTGATCTGGATTGGCAAAGTAAGTTGTATGTATTAGAGGTCAAAGATGCTGATTACTTTCTAACCATTGTATCAGTTCAAATCCTTTAACTAGTTTGACCTAACAGTCATTGTATAAATCCTTTGAGGAAGGTGAAATTCAGATTGGAATGTTCTAAGTCCTCTAACAAGGCCACTACTAACAAGGTGATTAAATCCTTTAACCAGGTCACATTTGACAGTGTGTTTTGTAACCTTTAACAGGGTTGGCTCCTAGCATAGCTCACTTTAGAAGAGTGAAATTTTTGTAGCATGTTATTGGTGGTTTTTCCCATATTTTGGTTTCCAAATTAAATAATGGTGTAAAAATGTGTGAATTTTTATGTTGTGTTTTAATTTTAAGTTTATGCAAGCTTATTTCATTAGTACAGTAAACTACACACTCTTATGTTATTGCTGCGGAGCAGATCTAAGTTGTTCAAAGTGGTATAAATTTTTATTGTTACATCAGGACCTAAGGATAACTAATTCACCCCCCCTATCAATTATTATGAATTCATTCTAATAGGGACACCCTTCAACACCTTTAAATATTCAGTAAGGCATCAATCAGGCATAAATCTTACAAAGGCTCAACATGACTGGGATATACTAGGTAATCGGCTAATCACCCATTGAACATCGACCTTGAAGTGGAGCATGAGATTGCTACAACACCACAAACCACATAAAAAATTAGATATGTCAAAGTTTATATATAAATTTGTAGAATATAGCCCAAACTTAACTAGACATGCATCTCTATAAAGGTTACTAATCCTTGATTAGTGCCTTATCCATTGGGTATATCTCAAATGCAAATATAGGAAACATGAACCAACTACTGTCAAAAACTCAAATTCATGAATACAATCAATCTATCCCTACCACTACTTATAAGAACCTTTTGTAGAAAATTTGAATGAGGCTATGCCCTATCTGCAACATCATTTAATCATATACAAGATTAGAACTGAAAAATAATGGCATTTACATAGGTAACCTTATGCAGTGAAGCAGAAAATCCAAAACTCACAAGATTGAAACCAAGGAGAGACTTGAAGCTGGAATAATTGCATTCAGTGTAATGAATCATGTACAAGTTCAAATTTAATCTGAAAAAAACCATTTCAATAATATGCAAAAGATGCAAGAAATTTCTATTTTATCTAAATACAAAATGATACAATCTCTGCTATATCCCCATTGGGAGAACAAGAAAATGTACCTGTTGGAGCCAAGCCTTATTGAAATCCTAGTGAAGATTCAAAAATTGGAACCCTGTAAAAATGGAAAAGATCAAAATAAATGGGAAGAAAGACTACTCCTGATTCCTCCTTCCATAGACACTTGTCAATTCCCACAAAAAAATCTGAAACTACTCATCCTCAACTGCCAAAATCTGATATGATTTGCATAAATGTGTCCTTTGTTTTTCCTTTGAAACTTCCCTCCAAAACCTTCCATGAAAGCCTTTTCAATCCAATTTTATGTATTTGAAAAAAAAAAATATTCTCATCAGATGTTTTAACTACCTGTGCATATTTATTACTTTATACTATTTACTGCATTTGTGCCTCATCTGCGCATTAACATTTATCATTTTTTTAAAAAATTCAACACTTTACCTATTTGGCACTATTTGATTTCTATATTTTTTCCTCTGCATATTAATCTTTATTAATCTTTAGTATTTTGCACATGCACTTTATACTTTATTATTTCCGTTTCCTCCATTTTAATCTTTGTTTCTACGTAGGTTAACTTCTGCATTTTAATTCCCCTTTCTACAGAGGAACAAGATTTGGCCATGTGTCAACCTTTGATTCATCTGGAAATCCAACCCAACTCCTACATCATCTTGATCTACCTGGCCTACCACCTACCGCACTACCACGTTTCGGCTAGTCGTGATCCCTTAAAGAGTAACTCATGAGCATATTCCCTTTCAAGCACCGCACTAGCCATCCATCTTGTTGCCTCAGGATTTGTACCTACTTTAGATGCATCTCATGCAAGAATGAAATGTCATCACCACTTAGACTACCCTGCCACATGTCGAGAAGGTGCAATGCCTCAATGGTCCAAGGCATTGTGCCAGCCGTAGATCTTCCTTTGCGGTCAGCATTTGCCGTCCATTTCATCTACCTCAAGATGCATGCATGATCCACTTCCTCTGTTACCATGTCACCTGCCATGTCATCCTCATTGGCCCCACAAAAACAAATTTATTTTTCTCCAAGGTCACTAAGTGACTAGGTCCAGTTGCAAGTGCACTCTACCCGAGTGTGTCGCCTAGAGCCTTCGGTGTTAGATTAACTGAGAGGGAGGGGGGGTGAATTAGTGGCCTAAAAAATATTCTAATAAATCAACCCAAAAACTTAGTACCACAATATTAAGCCTCTAGTTATCTTTAGTCCTACAAGATGAATGCCTTGAAATAATCTCAACAAATAACTACTACTCGGAGTTCACTATTAAACCTTATTCTTATTGTTTACTGGTTAGCAATCTTTTATTTACCAGAATGCAGTAAATAAATTAGTGTATAACGATCAATCCAGATTACTTACTTGTAATACAAAACAATAAAGTAATGACTCATAAACACATTGACACATTGATTTTTAAAGTGGAAACCCTTTTAAGGGAAAAACCACTTGAGACCAGTAATGCAAAATTTTCACACTTCTGAAGTGAGCTCGGTGAATAGACAATCTTGTTAAAGGTTACAAACACACTATTAGGTGTGACCTTATTAGAGGATTTAAATAGAATAGTTTTTCACTTGATATCTAGCATCTCTATGCTACCTTTATGACCAAACCTAGAGTATTTTGTCAAATGGTATCTAGCTGTCATTCTATCTTTGTGACCAAACCTTTAGATACTCCTTGGGATGTATCTCAACATAGAAAGGATTGCTAAGTCATACTCAGTTAAGATACTTTCTGATCCAATGGTTAAATTGAAACAATAAATGACCTATTGACATATAGAACTATAATTTGTAGATTTTTAGATTTATTATAAGCTTATAATACCTTTCTGATCAATGTATCATTTCAATACCTTTCCTCCACTTCTTTTTTTTCAGTGATGTTGTGCTTCTATGTTGCTCAGTGTCCGTAGAAATAGTTTTGTTCTTCAGCTTGATTGATCAGGACTGATTGATGTCTTCCATCATCGGTTTCTCCTCTGCACCTTCTTTCTCTATTCACCCCTAATTCACAATGAATTAGATTGTCTCTTTATAGACATGATTTCACCGTTTCTCAGTTCTTGACTTTCTTGTTCTTTGGGTGGTCCTCAATCTTATCCAATCTTTCTTTAAAGCTTTGCTTTAGTTTTATCTCATATATTTCTTCTTGACAACTGGAATAAAATAGATTTAAATCTTTCACTTATCTCTGGCTTTTAATTTGTCGATAAAAATCATATTAACAAATAGTTAACTCCTCCTTTAGCTCTTGCCAAAAAATTATTTTTTTGTTTCTGAACTACAATTCCTTTTGGTGTTTTAACTCTTTGCTAGCTTCATTCAACACTTTAGTTCTCCTCGGGCATCTCCATTGGGGTTGTCTGTCCATGAGGAATCACTGTGAAGTTATGCTTGTCTGTAATTATTGTGAATCTTCTCATTGGTAATGCTTGTGATTCTTCTTAGGTATCACTGTGACTTTCTTCTCAGGTTTCTCTATCCATTGGGGTGCACTGCCCGTTAGTTTTTGTAATCACTTAGTGAATACTGATCTTTTATGCATTACTAAAAGAATAAGATTTATCTTTCTAATTCTCTAAATTCTTTGACACTTTGTATATAACCAATCATATTATATCAAGTTGACATCAATGAAAATACAATGCATTAATTGATTGAATGTCTTGCATTAACTTTCTGTAGCTTGGTGATCATCACCTTAATATCTTCAAACATTCAATCAATTATAGTTCATCAATCTCCCCCTTTGGTATTGATAGCAACACACTACATTACCACACTATATTATTAGTAATACAATATGAAATATATCAGTTTTAGTTCATCAATATAGAAATCTGATTTTTCTATAGCCAATACAAATGTATGGCTCCTGGTAAGCTCATATAGCTTAGATTTGTTTCTTGCAAAGTGTCTTCTTCAATCCCTTCACTGGATAGATGAAGTAGCTTTTGGTTCTTTCTCTGATTTTGTCTCTCTCTTTGATGGTTCCTCTCCTTGATCATCTCTTTTTCCTTTGACAATAATAAATCCTCTCTCCCTCATGATATACTCTTCATTACATGCTACATCTCTCCCTGATTATAGTCATGATGGATATTTCATATGTAATCTCTCCCTTTGGATAATTAGGAACTTCTCTCCCTTTGGATAACGATAATCTCTCCCTTTGAAAACAAATCCAAAGTAAACATTGATCATGCCAAAGTTATATCATTTCACCTTTTTATAATATACTCCTTGAATTTTCCTATCCATCAACAATATAGTGATTCTCATGTTTAGTGCAGTTATGTACCTTTTTTGTGTATTGATGTATCTTTGCATTCCATCTCTATACTTGCATCAACATGAATGATCTTCTGATTATGTTTAGGCTGATGCAACCTTCTAGTTAGCTTACTGACCAATAGACAAGGGTTGGAACACTAGTCTCTTTCTCAGGCACTCAAATGTATCTTTAGGCAATATCTTTGTGAATATATCAGCTAATTGTTCCTTTGATTGAACATATTCTAGTATCATATCTTTATCTTACACTTGTTCTCTTAAGTAATGATACTTGATTGCAATATGCTTAGTCTTAGCATGCATGACTAGATTCTTAAAAATGTTAATTACACTGGTATTATCAAAATAGATAATCATTGGTTCAATAATTTTCATGTTCATACCTTCTGGTAAATATTTGATCCAGGCAATGTTAGAGCAGCTTGCAATAGTAGCCACATATTATGCTTCTACAGTAGACTATGAGATTCATCCTTGCTTCTTTCTTATCCATGTGACAAGTTTTTCACCCATGAATAATGCTCCTCTAGTTGTTCTCTTCTGGTCAACTAAGTTTCCAGCCCAATCAACATATGTATAGACTTGAATCTCAAATTTTCCTTCTCTTTTATAACATAAGCCATAGTCTTCGGCATTCTTTAGATATCTCATAATTCTCTTGACAATAGTCATGTGTGATTCTTTGGGATTAGAAGAAAATTTGCAACTATTCCAACTGCATGTGCTATATCTGGTCTAGTATGAACAACATACATTAGTTTTACAATCATTGATCTATACAAGGTCTCATTTACCTCATTTGATTTGTCTTCTTTTGTCATCTTTCATCTGGTTTTGATAGGTGTTCCAACTGGTTTGGAATCTTCCATCTTGAATATCTTCAACACTTCCTTGATTTATTTGGATTGAGTGATATATATGCCTTCATTTTGCTAAAGAGTCTATAGACCAAGAAAGAATTTGATATCCCCAAACATCGACATCTCAAACTCTTTTCTCATTTAATTAGCAAAGGATTTACATAGAATATCATCACCCCTAAATATGATATCATCAAGAAATATTTCAGCAATCATAATGTTTCCATCAGTATCTTCTTTTAAATACAGATTGCTATTTTCACTTGTTCTTACAAATTCAATGCTTATGAGATAGGAGTGAAGTCTTTCATACCAGGCTCTAGGTGCTTATTTCAATCCATAAAAGGATTTTTGTAGTTTACATACCATGTTCCTGTTATACACTGAATTTGTGCCTCTGATCTCAAGCTCTCTTGGTCTTGATAATCCAGTATAACAAGGGAATCATCTCCAGGTTATGGGACCGATGGTGAGTTAAGGTTATCTCCTCGTGACTTTGATTTCATACAGTCGGGATGTCGCTGGATCTGGACTCGGGTTGACAGGAGTAAAATGATACATTGTCGCCAAGTCTGGAGATTTAACTAGGGTCAACGTCTGATGCTCGTGACATAGAGACTAACAGTCAATCGTGAGGTCGCTGGACTTTGAATTTGAATGGTTGGCGGCAAATTTGGCACTGTGAACGCTCGGCAGCCATGGTCCTGTGTGCTTGTGTTCCAGAATTAATCAGAGGGGTTTTTAATTGTAGAAAGGCCATGCATAAAGAGTCTGTTGATCCCTGGATTAGATTTGTTTCAATGTCAGTGAAGAAAGGGAGATTCAGAAGAGAAAAGAGATGCAGAGTCCAATCACGAAGTTATTGCTCTCAGTTGCAGTTGGCTAAAGGCATGGTCATGATCGAGGACTCATTGATGAGAAATTGAGCGGCGGCCGTCTGGGGTGACTTCTCGTCCTAGGGGACTGTGATCAGTTGGTGAGAATTCATGACAGGGGACTAGTTACAGAGTTTAGCTCATTCTTTCCAGGTTGCTTTTTCACATGGCGTAGTCAAGTACAGGGATAGGTGCGGGAAAATCTGATTTGATCGATTCACTTGGTATACATTTATGACCAGATCGGATTTTGTCCTAGGGTAAAATATTATATGGTAAATCTGTAACCCTAGTTAGGTTTTCTGAGACTCCTGCCTGCGTGCATTGGAGGTATTTAAAGTTTTTTGAGAGCCTTAGTGCTCAGATTTTGGCATTTTGTAAAAGAATTTGATTCTTCCCAGGAGCTATC
>MU223437.1:2032442-2046683 GCA_018584345.1 Thuja plicata | reverse complement strand
CAATCTTTATATTAGGATTTGAACTACAAAATGACACATACATTTCATGTTCTGTTGTGTCCAACCAATGTTTCGTATGATATTCATATTGATTAGCTAAAATTCTATGCCTGATAACATCTCTACTATTTGATGAAGGACGTGTATTATCTTTCCAAAATAATGTGACCAAATCCTTGATTCCTCCATCAATCCTATCAAAATGATGAGCTCTACACATTGCCCAACTACCTTCCAAGGTGCTATCATCCAAAAGCATTCTCCTATTAACATATCGTGATATTGTTTTCCTACTAAAACCAATCTGAGATGAAACTGAAGATATTTGTCTTTTTTGGAGCATAGTGTTACCTACAATGGATGTCAACATAGATTTTATTCTAATGGTCTTATCTTTAGTTTGAGATCGCTTCCCTACCTAGTTCAAACCTTTCCTAAGATTTTCAATCATATCAGTTTGCATGTCAACAACTTTTCTCTTTTTTGATGTTTCATCTATAGCCAATAATTTTAATGCCCCTTCCAACTTTTTGTTTATAAGTACAAATGAAAGCAATTGAGCTTATTCAAGTGTTTCTAAACTATCAAATTTAGCCAATATTTCTCTTGCTGTCATATTCATTGACCTCTTCTTAGCAAGACTTAAAGGTTGAACATTAGCAAGTGACCTCAAATTTTCCACATCCAATGTAAGTAAAAGATCTAAGTTTCTATAATTAATATTTGTCTTTACATTTTTGAGCTAAATTTATATGTTCATCCATACCAGTAGTAGCATGCGATCTTGAACCTTATTCAACATCAATTGTTTGAGCTTTCGTAGGGAGTGATCCCAACCCTTCTTCAATTTTCAATTCTTTGACTTGACTTGACCCTCCTACTTCAGCTTGTCCTTCACCTTCTTTATTTTTATGACAATATGTCAATGCAACTTCACAATTTCTTTGTTCGGCACCAGGTGATCTTTTTCTAGCAGATTTATGTTTTCTTCCCTTCTTGTTCCCCATTTCTTCTCTTCAAAAAATGTCTTCCAAAAGATCAACTCAATAAAAAAAAATTTCTTCAAAAAAATACTTTGATATAGTATTTCTCCTCTTCAAAATTATGCCTTTGAAAAAAATAGAAATAACAATCCCTATTCCAAAAAATCAATTGTAAAAATTGAACAATAATAGAAAAAGCAAAATTACTTGCTGCAATTCGGTGAAAAATTAGAAACAAAAAACTTTACTTTTATACCATTCCAAATTTTTCAAAAAAAACATTTCAACAAAGCCGACCTAGTTCGCGCGAAGTGCATAGGATAAAAATCTAGCGGGATGGTTTTTGCCAAAATTTACACAAGGGGCTTCGCGCGAAGGGTCTTCACGTGAAGCCTCTTAGACCCCTTCGTGCGAAGGGGGTTTTCGCTCGAAGACCCCAAAAAATGAAAATTTCTTGTAAGAAAAAAAAATTCATAAAAGTTGGTCTTTGAAGGCCTGCAACAAGCACCAAACCAAATTTTTTCCTCAACCAGATGATACCAAATGATGCGATTCAGAACAAGCTTTCTAATGAATATAATTTTCATACATATTGAGTTTGTTATCACTTTCAAATATTACTTTAACTAAACATAGGTTGTTTGGCGATTCAACAACCTGTCTCTTCAACGCTTCAGAAAAAATAATAAATTACAAAAAAAAAAAGAAAAATATGTAGGAAAAATGTATTTATGTTACCTTTATATTAAAAAAAAAATGAATTTCGATATATACATTTCAAGTTATGGTGATCAAAGTGACCTTTTGTCTAAATTACTGTTACTGTCACTTTAGAACTCAATAAAATATGAAATATTGACCCAAAATGAATGAAACCAATTACATCCTCTAGATATTGAAGTTACAAATATAATTTTGAAAGAATTACATCGTTATCATATTTTTAAAAAAAGTTATGTTGATCAAAGTGACAGTCACTTCTTAAAATCACAGTTTTTTTACAAGAACCACTTTTCGAAGGAGAAAGAAAAATGATTTTTTTTTTAAAATATATTTAGAAACTAGAATGAAAATTCTAAAATACCCTAGTTTACATTATCTTCAAATTCCTTATAGTTTTCTAGCAATAGGTGGTCGAAAATGAAGTTTTTTCTCAAAATGTTGATCTCTGTGTCAAAGTTGGCCAAAAAGTGGGACACACTATTGTGGGATCACCTCCCTATGAAAATTATGTGTTGTTAGGTCAAAATCCACATGAATAGTGCAAAACCCCAAAACCCTAAGCTATCTTCTAAGTCAAAATGCAAAAAAGCCCTAAAATGTCAATCGGGTTTCTATTATTCTATTACCTTTTTGAGAAACTTAAGTCATGTGCCTTTTTCAATGGTCACCTAGTCGCTTAGTCCAAAAAGCATATTCCATTTTGTTATGAGATTTGGCAATTAACAGTTGTCGGGATATCTCAGAAAGAAACATAATATTCCTTATTTGTTATGAGACTTACCGAAACCCTTCAGTCGTGAAGTCTCCCAATGCTGAAACACGTCATTAGGCAACATGGAAGCAAGCAGTTACGATGCGGTGTCGCGCAAAGTATCATACAGTTAGCGAATTTTCATGAGACTTAGCGATTAATTCAGTCGCGGGGTCTCTGAATTAGAACACAGTTAAGTGACATGTTAAATGCTTATGTCGCATAGTCTCCAAGTAAAAATTCAGTTAAGAGAAAGATGTCGAGACTTCGCAAAAAACTACAAGGTGATTAAAGTATATGTTGGTTGGGTAGTCACTAGTTAAAAATGCTAAGTCAGTGTTTATTCAGCAATTTGGAGACAAACAGTTAAAAGAGACACATGTCCATAATGAGTAAAATAAATGCTAGTCATGTGGTCTCCCAAAAGAAAAAATTCATTTGGCGGTTAAGAGACTAAAAGGTATCAAGTTATGTAATGTCGCATAGTCTCCAAATGATTTAAGACTTTTAAAATATATTCAGCGACTTAGCAGAGCCGTCAGATGTAGAATGGGAAAATATCAATGGTAGTCGCTAAGTCTCTATCAAATTTACATGAGAGTAAAAAGTGCTCATGACAATGAGATAACCTTTAGTCGCATAGTCTCTGAATTAAAACCAAAGGGTAAAGGTTAGTCTCCGGGTCTCGTAAAGAGAAATAAACGTTCAGAGACTTAGCGATAACAATTAAAGGATTAAAGGTAACCTTCAGTCACGGGGTCTCTGAATAAACTTTGGGTTAAGCATTTGATCTAGCGACTTGGATTCTTTTAGTCGCGTGATCGCCAGAATTTAACCATGGTTAGCCAAGTAAAGGAAATCATATAGTCACTAGATCTCCAGAAGAATTAAAGGTTAAGAAATTTGATCAGCGACAAGGAGATACTGCACAGTCGTGTAGTGGCTAAATATGAAAAATGTTAAAAGGCGGCAATTGTTGATATGACAATGTGGAGATTCAGTGTCCAATGAGAGTCCAGAAGATTAATTGCTGTATGAAAAGGGTAGCTTAGATGTCTGACAAAGAACCAATCATATGAAGACATGTCATTATGTTCAAATTTTATAAGGGTTTTTCTGAAAATGCACTCATATGAATTTGATTTCCTGTCACATTCATGAGCTATGGCTAGGATTTCAATTAATTCCACAGCATGTTAACTTGAAAACAAAATTGATTGTCTTTTCAATGATGAGTTATGTACTTGGAAGAGTTACCATAAAGAGTTGATCGCAAGCTCATTTTCATTTTTCATACTTCTAGAATTACAGAGCAAAGAATTGCTAGGTCTTCTATGTTCAAAAGGCAGAAGTTGATTAATTTCAGGGTAATTATCCAATTGTCAAGGTTCTTGAATTGCTAGCAATGCACATAGAAGAGTAGTGACTCCTGAGAGGAGATTTGTTTCAATATTGGTAAAAGAGAAAGAGAAAATAGAGAAAGATGAGTAAAGCAGTCAGTGTGGCTTCTACCAGCGGAAGGAGTGATGAAGTAGATGATGATGCTAAAGGGAAGAGAAATTTATCTGATGAATTATTGAAGCTGTTTCCAGGGTCCACACAGAACAAGAGGGCAAATGCAAACTTGCTATCAGATGACTAGTGTGAAATTAGAGATGCTCGCACTCCAAGATCCACAGGTTTTTCTCTATACAATTATTTTTATAATAATTTTGATAAAGCAATCCCAGTGTCAAACCCTTGGACTAGTGTTCTTGCTAGGTTAATTGTCCATGATGTCTTTGTAGATGTAGACTTATTTCTAGGTCTTTCCAACCACTATGATTCTCTTTCTAGGACAATTAAGAAAAATGATGGTACTTCCCTATTGATTTTAAATAGGAATTCATTCATGCAAGCCTTTGGCCTATATAGTACCATGTCTACCAAGATAAATATTACTAGGCAAGAGGAGCGGTATAGGTTACAACCTGGTGCTACTAGGAATCAATTGCAGAAGCATATGCTTAAGGAGGTTAGGAACCATCTTACTCATATACCTAGGACTGCACCCTACTACTTTAAAGACTTACATTTCTATATTAATTATATTTCCTATGCTTTATGTAGAGGGTTAGGGATAGTGGAGGAGCAGAGAAAATCAATGCTGGAATTTTGATGATGGTGCTAGACTTGCAAGATGTGCATTCTAGCACTAGTTATGACTACATATAGTACATTATTGACAAAATGCATGAAGGATTTGTAGTTGTGCAGAAGAAGATGAAGGATCCTAAAGAAAAGGAACCTAGGTTCTTTCATTATTCAATCCTGATGCATTTGTTATTGCATTTTAACTATGGGATCATGAATGTGAATAACTTGAATCCTCAGAGGATTTTCCAGGATTGACCCAATCCTATTCAATTTTGGGTTAGGATATGGAATTATACATCCAAGGACTGTGATTTTTGTGGATTTGAGAATTGGATTGTATATCCATTAATGCAGAGCATGGGTATTAGGAAAACTAGACTCCCAGTA
Source organism: Thuja plicata (assembly GCA_018584345.1). Classification (NCBI taxonomy): domain Eukaryota; kingdom Viridiplantae; phylum Streptophyta; class Pinopsida; order Cupressales; family Cupressaceae; genus Thuja; species Thuja plicata. The sequence goes on along the minus strand of MU223437.1, from coordinate 2,041,703 downwards.
AAGGTGTTGCAGTTGTTGAGACCTTGTGAGTATGTGGACAAATGGGAGGGTGATCACAACTGGGGAGACTTATTTTTAGAAGAAATTTTTACCATGATTAGGGTATATGGATGCACACATCCACCTCATGTCCTACCCTATCATGTGCCATCCATAGTTTCTGCCATGGAGTTCATCTCGCAACTATTGTTGACAGACAATGAACATTTTGCACCACATAGGAAGGGGACCTTAACCCCTAGATAGTTTAAAATCTTTAAATTTACTATTGGTAAGGGTTCTATTGATTTGGTGAGCACGTGGCTAGAAAGATGCAAGATGAGGGCAGCATTATATAGATAAATTGACCCAGAAGGATTCATTGCAGGAGCTAGGAAACTCCTGACTCCTACCATCCCCAATACAAATGTTCATGGTTTTTGTGTGGAGGAGGATGCCATGAGAAATCTCCTTAATGAAGATGAGATAAGGACAAGAAGAGAAAGAATTTAGGAATTACTGATTTTAGAGAAGAAAATAAGGAGAAATGGATTGTCATTTGGAGGGTTTTACCCTGACTTACCTTATTTTGACAAGATCAAAGCCATGATTGATAATTTTTATGTACTCTGTGAGCAGTTGGATAATTTTTTAGATATAAAGAAAGGAGTAAAAGAGCCTGAATATTCAGAATCTAAATATGAGAGTGAGAGTGATGGGGATTATGCCCGTCCACTTCAATTTGACCAACCTCAACAGAATGTTGCAGAGGTAGCACAGGTACAGGAGGAACAAGGCCATATCATAGACCTAACTAAGGTGTCACAACCAGATGATGTAGAGGAGCCTACCATTAAAAGGAAAAAGGTTGACCCTAGTCAGACTTCCTCTGTTAGGAAAGAGAAGAAAGGAGATAGAACAAGTGCCCTCATTCCTGGTCACAAATTGTATGATCATAATCTGAGGAAAATAATTAGACGGGGGAAAAGACAACAGTAGGATGAGGAAGAAAACATAGAATTTCCTCTTAAGGCATGCATTGATGAGAGATTATTGCATCAGCAGTAGTTTCTAAGTGATGACAACTTTGTCAAGACTAATGAGTTTAAAGACTTTTTGAGGTGGCATAAGGAAAAACAAATTAGGGAACAATTGAAGTCAGATGAAGAGGAAACATTTACAAATGAGGCTTTGCTAGCTTTTTAAGCCTATGACCCTGATAGTGAGGATGTCTCTCTAGATGAGGAAAGAAAAATGGTTTTGAACAGTGGCATTTTGCTTGCTGAGGGCTGGGACTTAGCCTCAACATTCATTATTGATCAGATTAGGAAGCATCTAGACCTCAAGTTGGAGAGTGAGATTCAAATGGGCAACATGATCAAGGGATTTGGATATAGTCCAAAATCACAAGCCTTTTCCATGTGGAGCTTATGTCCCAAGGACTAGAAGCCTCAACTAGTAAACATTCAGGAGAGTATTGTGGGGAACCAAATGGTCTAGACTGTACAGAACACTGGAGATCTTGAGATTTCTTAGATCATGACTCATTGGGCACACTTGAATGAAGACAAGACAAAACAATTGTCTGAGAAGTGTGGCATTTTGATTGAGGAAAACAGTGCCCTAGAAAAGGATAGGGAATTATGCCACATAAAGATACATCACCAAGATAAGGTAATTGCTGAATTGATGAAGCAACTACAAGAGAAACCTAAACTAGTTTATGTGCCCTTAGTACAGCCTTTGCAGATAGAGGAGAAAGCAAAATCAGAGGAAGTGGTTGAGATAGAAGATATGGGAAAAAAATAAAAATGAGTTTTCCCTAAATGCATTAAGATGCATTCTACAACATAGGATTGATATACTCAAGGATAAAATAGATGTCATCCTAAATGCTTACAATAAATTTCCCACTTTGCATACAGAAGTGACAGGGTACATCACCATTTTGAACCCTTATTTTGTTAACTGGTCTCCTAGGGTCCAAATATTTGAAAAACTTGCCTCCTTGCAGCCACTTAGGTCAGATTTACCTAAGATTGTGATAGAGGTGGAAGATGAGATTAAAAATGTTAATATAGCCTTATCTTTCTTTAAAGGTAAGCTAAATCAGATAGAGGCTAAGTTAAGCCTCTTTTCTCCGGAGTTTAATAGATTTATTCCTCCATTGAAAGGAGAATATGATCAAGTTAAGGCCTTGGAGGCCTAGAGGAGTGAATTTGATAGAATAATGCCAAGTAATGAGGCATTTATTTCAGGATCTGATTTAGATTTGGAAGGTTTTAATAATATTTTGGATGAAGCCTTCAAGGTAGAGAGTGACATGAATAAGTTCTTAATGGATGTTAAAAGAATCACAGATGTCAGATGGGAAAGAAAGAAGGTACAAGTATAGAGTACACAAAGCTTTAAATGGCTAGAAGAGGATGAAGTGACAGCATGGGACCTGATGACCAAACCAAAGAAAAAGAAGCCTGTGGTTGTAGAGGAGGAAATCCTAGATGAAGAATAAAGGGGAACACTTGCCACCTGATCATTGAGCACAGGGAGGTTAGTTATTACTAAAGACAAGTGTAAGTTAGCCTGTAATGGCAGTCACTTGATCTCAATATGAATATTAGATACTATCCTGAACACTGTCAGACAAAGGTGCCAGATTCTAGATAAAGACAAAGAATATCAGATCTCATCCCCTGTTTTTGTCTCTCCACCGCTTCTATATTCTCTTTCTTTGTCTTTTCTATACTTTTACGGTTAGGTTCCTTAAACCATCTGAAGCTTGTTGCATCCTAATGTTAAGGATTCCAAGATGGTTAAAGACCTATAAATAAATCAAAATTATAATAGTAAAGGAGGATGAAATATATTGAAAATCAGACTTTCTAGATTTGTGTCGTTGTCTTCAAGCTTTTTAAGCTTTTCATGTATCAAAGTAGAAACATATGAATAAAATACAGTGCAACTTTACTCTATCTTATTATTGTCTCTTTACTTGTTGTGTATGCTCTTTTATGTTTAAATCTTTAAGTCATTTTTAAGCATATTGGTTACAAGGTAGCTATTAAATTGCTTGGAAATTTCTTTCAAGGAAAGAACTAATTTTTGTGAGTGGTTTCAACGAGCATAACAATATTTAAGGATTTGATACAATATTGCAGAGGTAACAAAATAGTTTGTAATGCAGTTTATCTGAGTTGCATGTAGGTTGTAAGGAAGCTTACAATATTTTGCTTTGTTTTTCTGTGGATTTTCATTTATTGAGTTTATATGCCCAAGGATAGGCACTGGTCTAGGAATTGGTTTGGTAATCTATCATCATCCAAATATTCAATATCATTTAAACCAATTACTTTCAGAATATTTGTGTCAAATAAATTATACTCATATGAGATTATAGTTGAATTTTGTTTATTTCTTAAAGAGTAAATCAATAGGTTATTCCTCCTAGATTCACAAGAATTGCAAAAGAAAAGAAAGATGAAATTACCTATGGTGCTGCTGTCTGCTATCACTAAGATATTGATTTGGATTGTCAAGATTTTTCTTAGAATAGTCATAGTTATTTGCATTTTTATATACATGTCAATATAAAAATAGAGCATTCAGCACATAAGTAAAATCCACTCTAAAAATACTGTCAAGTCAGTAATCAGTCATAGGTAAGACCTGCCTGAGTCAGTGGATCTCAAAAAAGAAGGAGGTGATAATAGGTATCCCTAGTGTTATCAAAATACCTCATCAATTAGTGTTTTTCTCTTTCTTGAGTCATAGTATCAAAGGATATTGGGAGTCATAGAGTTATTTAAGTATTCAAGCATCTTTAAAAGCCCTGCAAGAAAAAACCCTAATAGATTGCTTTTAGAATTGGCTGAGAAAACTATCCAGATGGATTGGCCTGGGTCTAAAAATATTCATGGGGGAATATTTACATGATTACAGTATAGGGGAGAATTCAATTATTCATTACATTCAACCGGTTATAAATTGCCAGATCTCAAAGTAGGGCATTCAGAATTCTGCACTTTCACATTCTGAGAAACTGAATTAATTGTAAACAAAATGGCTTTGAAAAACTTATCATTTGCACTCATAGGGATCTAATAATGGAAATTGAGGTTCTCTCTCATTCCTAAAAAACCTTGAAATAATCCTTATGTCATGAAACTTAATTTGGCCAAAGATACAAGCCTGCAAAGTAGGTCATTTAATAAAATCAGGAAATGTGCAGAATGTAGATTTAGGCAAACACCTCCAAATGGCTATCTTCAAAACACATCACATGTGGTATTTGAAAGTTGTAACCCACCATATTTACTCCATCATAGGTGTTTCACATGTTCCCCAAGTGGTATCTCGTGAAAACCATCAGGTCTTATTTTACTTGCACTCCAAGTAGGCCTCTTCAAAAAGTTTTTTTGGGATACCTTGCCTTAGAGAAAATTTTTAATTGGTCACTCCAAATTTATGCCAAATTTGAGAGTACCAATAGACCATTCAAAAATATCATGTGCATTTTTTTATATGAACTCTCTTGTAATTCATTTGATACTTTCCTAGAGCATGTTTGATGCAAGCTCTAACACCATCATGTTAACCTTTTCCATGTCCACTCTCAAAGAAACTCTAGACATGGGCTATGTTTTCATTACGATGATATCTACATAGTGCATAAATTTTTTGGATGATTTTAATTTTGAATCACATCAGTCTGACCAAACATAATTTTTATCAATTTTTATGCCTCTTTCTTTCAAATTTGCAAAAAGCATCTTGAAGCAGTGTTCTACATAATCAATGTCATGCTCTTTATCATCAGTTATATAAAAATGATATTTCTTCTTGATGACTCATTCTTCAAATGTTCTCTAAATACCATCCAAATCTAATTGTATCTGCTGATAACACACATGTACCATAATATTAATTTTCTCAAAAAAATAGTATTTTGATTGAATTGCCTTTTGATGAACAAACAAATAGTTTTATGTGAAATCAACAAATGATACAATATTTCCAAGTGGGAAATTGTCTCTCAATGTTTGGAATTGTTGTGCTTGCCACTTTTCAAAAAAAGCATGATAAATTTAGGGTTGAATAAATTTTTAAAATTTGTCAACAAATACTCCAACATTTATCTCATCTTCAATATATTATAATATTTTAAGATTCTTTCCCAAATTTTGTTTCATTATTTACATATTTGTAACTCTCAAAATTTACCATATTTGTTACATCAATATTTTCATTTTTCAAAGGAAAAAGAGTCAAATCAACACATGTTTCACATATTCCTTTAATGCAATTTATTTGACCAGTTGCATCATCTCTTTTTTCACATAAAATGGATTACATGATTCCACTTAGTCTAGTATGAGGAGAATTTTCAAAACCATAAGTGTCTTCTACAAACTTTCAAAAAACTTGATAGTGGAGATCAAATTCAATATGATAATGACAACAACAAGTTTCAAACACTTAGTTTGTCTTGACATAATACGACTTCAATCTTTCAAACAATGTTTGCCCAATCTTTATATTAGGATTTGAACTACAAAATGACACATCGATTTCATGCTGTGTTGTGTCCAACCAATGTTTTGTATGATATTCATATTGATTAGCTGCAATTTTATGTGTGATAACATCTCCACTATTTGTTGAAGGACATGTATTATCATTCCAAAATAACATGATCAAATTCTTGATTCCTACATCAATCCTATCTTAACAAGGAGATCTACACATGATTGTCTAATTGCCTTCCAAGGTGCTTTCATTCAAAAGTATTCTCCTATTAACATATCATGATTTTTTTTTCCTACTAAAACTAATCCAAGATGAAACCAAAGATATTTGTCTTTTTCGGAGTATAGTGTTACCTATAAAATGGATGTCAACATTAATTTTCTTGTAATAGTCTTATCTTTAGTTCGAGATCACATCCCTACCTGGTTCAAACCTTTCTGAAGGTTTTCAATCATATCAGTTTGTATGTCAACAAATTTTCTCTTCTTTGTTGTTGTGTCTATACCCAACAATTTGAATACCCCTTCCAACTTTTTTTTTATAAATACAACTGAAAGACATTGGGCATGTTAAAGTGTATGAAAATTATCAAATTTAGCCAATATTTCTCTTTCTATCATATTCATTGAACTCTTTTTAGAAATACTTAAGGTTTGAACATTAGCAAGTGATCTCAAATTCTCCACATTCATCGTAAGTAATTGATCTAAGTTTCTATAATTAATATTTATCTTTACAGTTTGAGCTAGATTTATAAGTTCATCAATACCAGTACGAGAACGTGATCTTGGCCCTTCTTCAACATAAATTGGTTGAGCTTCTGTAGGGAGTGATATCGACCCTTATTCAATGTGCAATTCTTCAACTTGAATTGACCCTCCTACTTGAGCTTTTCCTTCAACTTGATCATGTTGATCGGGAGCTACATATAGAAAAATGAATCAAATTAGAGGAAAATAAAGCATATAGGTCCATGAAATTCATGTACGAAAAATAAGAAGTCTAGGTCCATACCTTCTTTAGTTTTATTATAATTTATACTAATGCAGCTTCACGATTTCTTTGTTTGGTACCAGGTGACCTTTTTCTAGCAGATTTACTTTGTCTTCTCTTCTTGTTCCCCATTTATTCTCTCCAAAAAATGTCTTCCAAAAGATTGGCAATAAAATTATCCTCTTCAAAAAAATGTCTTAGAAAAATTACTCTGATATTATTTCTTTTCTCCAAAATTATGCCTTTGAGAAAAATACAAATAACGTTTCTCCTCTAAAAAATGCTTTTATAAAAATTGATCAATAATGGAAAATGAGCATTAATTTATTTCAATTCGGTTAAAAATGAAAAATAAAAGCTTTACTTGTATACGATTCAAAATAAAAATAAAAAGCATAACTAGCCGACCTAGTCCAGGCGAACTATGGTGGATAAAATTCCTGCGGGGAGTTTCCTGCCAGAATTTTACCATGGGGTCTTCAAGCGAAGACCCCTTCGAACAAACCCCCTCAGATACCTTTGTACAAAGGGTTTCTTCGATCGAAGACCACAAATTTAAAATTTTCCCCTGAGGAAAAAAAAAACTCCAAAATAATGACCTTTCAAGGCATAGGACAAGGACCAAAAAGGAAGCTTTTCTAAAACACATGATGTTATATTATCCTATTTGGAGCAAGCTTTCTAATGAATATAATTTTAATAAATATATTGAGATCATTTTAACTTTCAAATATTACTTTAATTAAACATAGGTTGTTTGGGCATTCCACAGCTTGTCAAAATTACAAAAATAAAAATTATGAAAAATATGTATGAAAAGAGTATTTGTGTTTTCTTTCTATAAAAATAAAAATTTAATTTTGAGATATACAGATCAAGTTCGAGTGATCCAAGTGACCTTATGTCTAAATTACAGTTATTGTAAGTTTAGAACTTAATAAACTATGAAATATTGACCCAAAATGAATGAAACCAATTGCATCCTTTAGATATTGAACTTATAGATATTGCCTCGAAATAATTACATCAGTATCATATTTTTTAAAAAAAGTTATGCTAATCCAAGTGAAAATCACTCCTTAAAAACATTGTTTTTCACACAAACCACTTTTCGACGGAGAAGGAAAAATGAATTTAAATGAATTTTTCTTTAAAAAAAAACTATATTTAGAAACTGGAAAGAAAATGATAAAAGACTCTAGTTTACATGATCTTCAAATTCCTAATAGTTTTAGCAGCAAAAAGTGTTCAAAAGTGAATTTATTTCTTAGAATGTTGATTTTAGTGTCAAAGTTGGCCAAAAAGTGGGACACATTATTGTGAAACCACCCTGTGTAAAGGCCTTTTTAGTATAGATCATCCATTATTATAAAAGACCACTATTGTGGGACCCACTCTCTAGCTTTAGAGACAACTAGGAAAGGATGGAGGGGTAGAAAAAAGTGGGAGAAGGCTCTTCATTAAATCATTTCCATAACTTCTATTCCAAGGTTGGTGGTTCTCAAGCTCTCCATATCTCTTTCATGGATTCTTTCTTATGGTGTCCATGAATGTAATAAGAAGGATTTTATTTCTTTGTATTTCATTTAGTTATGTGTTTTTTTGAATCATGTTGCATTTTCCCTACTTGGTTTCATATTAAATGTTTGTGATGAGAAATTTTGCATTGTGTGAATGTTTTTTGAAGGTTTTGTGTAATGGGATTGTGCAAGGCCAAACTCGCCCTTGGGAGGGCAGAGTAGCCTTGTGGGTGAAGGGAAATAGGACAACCCCCTTGGTATAGAGTCTCTCTTCTAGGGAGAGAGGGATGCATCATAGGTTATGGGGTCTATGGTAGGCTTGAAGCATTTGTGCTTTGGGAGTCATAAGGGTTTTTGGCCAGAAGATTATGCATATTGTGGGAGAAATATTATTATGCCACATTGTGAAATTGTGAGGAGAATTCCTTGTTGAAGGATGGTTATTTTTATTTCCTTTTTATTCCATTGGGGTACTTGGCTGACCTTCACCCTTGCAAAGCTTTGAGTAAAGCTCCACGCGTTATGACTTGGGAGGGAGTTAGTATTTTAATGTTGTAATGTTGTAGTTGCTGGTTTTTGAATGAATGTAACTTGTCCACCCTTGTTTCCCCAAGCTCAAGGGTGGTCTCTTAGAGACCTAGGCTAGGAGGTGAGCTCCCATGGTCAAATTTAAAATTTTATGGCAGGTATGTATAAGGAGAATAAAGGCTATCATGTAGGTGTTTCAAAAGAAAAGACATAACTTGAGATGAGTGGAGTCACATTGTAAAACTATGTTGCATTAAGTTGCATTCATCCATGTTGTAAGAGTTGCATTCCCTTGAAAATGAATAATTGTACATACTTCTATGTGATGATAAATTTTAGAAAAATTATTATTTCCTTTTTGGAATGATTGAAAAAAAGAAAAATGATATGCATGCTATAAGAAAGCAACTGTATAATTTCCTTGTACTTTTAGTATGAAGAAAGAAAAAAAAAATATTTTTTATAAAAGTTGTTCATGTAGATGTTGATTTCCTTTTAAACCATTTGATTATATAGTCAAAATAAGCATAATATAAGTCTGATTTAGTTTTGTACCAGCAAGTATTCTTACATTAGATGTAGGTGAACAATTACATATTTGCATGTCAACATAGGCACATAGACATATATACATTTTTATAAACATATGATTTCAAATAGATATCATTGGAAAGGAAATAAATGCATTAATAATGCTAGTATTCACTCATATATA
>MU223437.1:2017406-2029491 GCA_018584345.1 Thuja plicata | reverse complement strand
AGAACTGTCAAAGAGGAACTCGAGAGATAGTTCAAGCAGGAACACCAAGAAATAGTCTAACTGACTTCAGATAAAATAGTCATGTTCTATCTATAGAGTCTTGATTTGTTTTTTAAATCATTTCTTTATTGACAAGAAACATGAATGTATGTGATTTAATTAGTCTAACTGATTTAAAACACATAGACTAGGAGATCAAGGTAAAGTTGTAAACCTATGATCTTAGAGTTAATATTGTTTTACGTGAAACTTGATTAGGTCAATCTATCTTATAAATAGATGTTTCCATCATTCATTATTATGTGATGTGAGAATGGATGAGAGGATGAATGAAGCATACGAGCACATCTATGGATCAAATTGAAAGTGTCAAGAATACAGGAGCAAAATGTGATGGCAGAGGACTGAAGGTATCCACTATAACCGATGGTTAACCCAAATTCAAAGCATGTGTTCTAGGTTATAAATTATTCTAAGCTAGCAGGATGAAAAACATAGCATCCAGAGGAATAGATTCAGCTTATAAGATTGTAAAGAAAGGTACTTAGTTGGATTTTTAAGAAATTCTACTTAACCAGCTAGAAGAAAGCTTGAGGACAATAAGAAATGCTAAGACAAATACATGTAATTTTGGCTCACTTATCATGTGCATTTTCTTTTACTTTCAAGAATCATTTCCATTAGTAGGATATGTAAGTTGGGATACCACAAAACCGGTCACCATGCAGATTGTACACGATGTTGATGTTGATCGAAATAAAATGATGCTTGATCAACTAGCCACTCTCACTAAATCCATTACAACGCAAAACATTGATGCAGAGAAGGAAATTGAAGAGAGAGTAGAGAAAAAATATCAGCACAAGCTTGTTGTAAAAATTAGCCAATAAGTGGAAATAAACCAGGTAAAGCTTTAAAAATTCATAAGTGAATTAGATATAATAATTGCTGAAGCTATTCCTTGATCAAAAAATTGAGCACAATATAAAAATTCACTAACAAGCGTAGTGATAAGATAGAAAATTTAGATTCTAATCTAGAGTTAGATTTCAATCTAGATAGAAGTGCCAAAGGCTTAACCACTGAGGAAAATGCACTAAAATTTCATTATGGAAAGATTGTTGAGAGAAAAAGTTTAAGAAAGGAACTATGGGAAGCAAAAACAAAATTTAGGGAAGAGGTCACTGAGATCCAAGCTCAAATTATACCAAATCTCACATTTCTTCAATAGCATATCAGTTCGGCAAGACAACTGATAGCAACCCCCGAGATGTCTGTAGCAGATAGAATCTACAATATGCACTCAAGGATCACACTCGATCACATGGCTCTAGAGAACCTAAATGACCAATGGGAGAATATGATGGAAGACATGAAGTATTCACACTCTCACGTTTTTTAAAAGCTATAAGGTATACACCTTTGCCCTTGATATCAAAAAAGGGGGAAAATAATATGTAAAGATAGGACTATATAGTACTACAAAAAATATACCTATCCATATGGGGAAAATAATGATATACCAGCATATACATAGGGGGAGTTATGAAATGATAAGGATTATATATGTTGTACATAATTAACATTTTGTTAGTATTTTTCAGATATTATTTTTTGATACTAATGTAAAAGGGGGAGGTTGATGACATTATTTTGCGATTAGTATGTAAAGAACACTTTCGATAAGCACACACTAAAAATGGAACCCAACAAGAAGGTAAAAGTGCAAACCAAGAGAATAGTCAAAGAGGAACCCAATAGATAGTTCAAGTAGGAACACCGAGAAATAGTCTAATTGACTTTAGAGCATAACCGACCGACATAAACTGAAAGCCAGTTACAGCCCGCAAAAAGTTGATCTGACTTCCACATCAGATAAAACAGTCACTTCTATTTATAGAGTCTTGATTTTTTTTTAAAACCATTTCTTTAGGGACAAGAAACATGGATATAAGTTCTTTTATCACTCTAACTAATTTAAAACACATAAACTAGGAGATCAAGGTAAAGTTATAAACATGTGATCTTAGAGTTAATATTGTTTTACGTGAAACTTGATTAGGTCAATCTATCTTATAAATAGATTTTGAAATCATTCATTATTATGTGATGTGAGAATGGATGAGAGGATGAATGAATCATATGAGCACATCTATGGATCAGATTGAAAGTTTCAAGAATGAGAACAACAAAAGGTGAATCTGATTATCAAGAAGCAAGAACAGAGACTACCGAGCATCAGAGGTATTATTAAATTACATAAGGTGATATACTTATACATGTAATCTTAAATGGATCTATAATCAGCAATAGATCTATAATCAGCAATAGGAGATTGCATACACCAGGTCAAATTGTAATTTTCTTACATTCTAACAAGTGAAGCAAAGTGTAAAATTCATTTCAAGGAAGGTGGATTTAACCATCCAACTATAAATCTCTTAACTGAGTGAACACTAAATACTTTTGCTAAAGCTCTTAACAAAGTAGACTTAAACAGGTCTCCACAAATACTCTTAACCAGGTAAATCATTAGAAGTGTTCAAATTATAAGCCTTAACCGATCCTTCCAATCTACAGATAGTGAAGAATTTGTGGGTGCCATCCCCACCACAGTTTTTAGTTCCTAACATGATTTTTCTAGGATATCATATCTTGTGTTATGTGTCAATTAATTTCATGAATATTTCTATGAATGTTCACATGTTTGATTAAGTTAATGAATTGATAAATCTTACATCAAGATAGAATAGAATAGATAGTTGGATAAACAAATGATTACCTAAAGGATAAAGGTTAAAAGATACAAATTTTTTGGAGGTACTGATTCACCCCCCCCCCCCCCCCTCTCTCAATACACACTTCCTATTAATTCCAACAAGACATTAATCAGTTCATGTATTTTCATTGATGCCAACTTGTTTTTATTATCATTGTGGTAACAAACATTTATTATGGGTTAAAGATCTCGAACAAACAAATTTTATGTGGTCAGTAACTGAAGAGTTTTTTATACACTGAGTAATAGTGAAGATCAAGTAAATATAGTGTATACCAAGCATAGTGTTGTCCAAGCTAGGGATCCCTGACACATCACGGTATTAACCAAGAAATAAAAAGAAAATAAAGGACAGCTAAAATGATGAGCTAGAAAGTTGATCATTCTGAGGTAATTGATAAGGTTTGTTATGATGATCGAACAACTATGAAAATTCAAGGATGATTGGATGAAAAAGAATGAAGTGTGTTTTTTACACAACTGTCAAGGATGTTTTAAGTGGAAAATTGAATGATGGGTATTAAGTGACAAGATTTAAAGGATGGAAATTAAATGAGTTATGATGTCTATATAAGAGACAAGAGATTCATTAAGATGATGATGTGCACACATGCAAAATTCATGCATGAATGGTCAAGCTAGTTGAAGAAAGAACCAATCAATTTTGTAGACAACACCGAGTGATAGAGGAGATAATTTACTAAGAAGAACATAGTATGAAGAATTAGAGGAACTAAAGTGAACAAATTGATCAGAGGTATTATTGTACTTAGCATAGATCTAAAAATCAGCAAACTTATCTATATTTGAATAGGATCATTATTGTATTAGTTTAACCATTTTTACAGATAAATATCTTAATCGAGTAGGACTTGAGAGTCTGTCTTATGAAATTCAAATTAATGTTGAGTGTTTTCTTTTTGACCCCATAGTGAATGTGATAGGGAGGTTGGATGAATCAATCACTAATTCATACTCCTAGTCTCTGCAAGATACTTTTAGGGTGTCTTATCTACACTCATATTCACCTTTAGCACCCAAACCTATTTTGATCCCTTGGTCACTCTAGCCAACCCAGCTATCAAGAGAAATTCAACAAACCAAGTCTTCTACTTGGTGCATCCTTACTTACCAATCCCTTTCCCTTAAACAATCTTAAAGGCTTGAAACCTTCATATACATAAAATACTCTTACAAAGGTGTGGAGGTGTCATGAAACATACCAAAAAAATCAACTAGGCATGTTAGGATTCCCACCTAGTTCAACAAGATGGTCAATTTATTCAATTCTTCACAAATCATTTGTACTTGGATAGTATCCTTATTAGGTCTCTTACTCTGAGAAATTAGGGATTTTATTCTAACCTTTCAAAAGAAACCCTGGTACTTTTCTTGGTATTCTTGGAACATTTCCTAACCCCTCAATTTTTTTGGGGGTCTTAGGGTCTCCACCATCTGTACAATACCCTATCTCAAAATGAGTGATTTTAAGGGTTTTAAGGTATTCTCTGCCTCTTGAACAAGACCAGAAAATTGATTGGTATGACCCTTTCCTTTTAACCAATACTTGTAAATAACCATAACTTCAATCTCCAAAAATAATTTTGGTTCTAGGTATCCACCTCTACAAGTTACGTGCTTTGCATCTTGGTCTTTCCTAGCTGGGCTCACCACTTGTTCGCCTAGGAAAAGACATTAAAATTTACTCCTATGCATTTGAGGTCCCAAGCTCCTACATACAATATTTACATGGATTCTACTCACTATTCCCAAGAGTCCATATAGAATGCAAGGTGGGCTAGTGAGTTAGACTTCCATCTTGACAAACTGTCTGGATTGAACCATAGGTAGTGCCAGACATAAAATATTTATAAAAGACAAAGAATGAATTTCAAAATGCCTATCTAATTGAAAAAAAAACTAGGAAAACACCTAAAATCATCTATGTAGGAGATACATTGTAGGATTCAATCCATTAACTACCTATTGTAACTGAAAAGAACTAAATTGATCACTAAACAAGAAAACTTTTTGATTTCTCAAAACTTAGTTCATACAATTGAATGTCCCACCTTGTGTTTTGGTCAAGAAATGTCTTAATTAGGTCATTTGAGTAGTTTTTTGTCTATTGGGGCATGTTTTCATCAACTTGCACATTTTGACAATGTTGTTCGGGCAACATTTCAAAATTGCAAAAGTTGCAAAATGCAACTTTACATTTTTTTGACAGCTTTTTCCAATTTCTACAAAGTGAGTTCAAACACTCATCAAATCTTATCATAGACCCTAACCATGGTTGAAACATGGTTCTAAACTACTCTAATCCTTACTGACATCATGCTGACATCATCATTCCCATTTTTCTCATCAGAAGCTTTACAACTTTTTAGCCCCTAATTGCAATTTTTAATGGGCTTAAAACTCACTAGACCTAAATCCTATTGCTCAAACAACTATGTTCAACATAACCTTAAGAAAAAAAAAAAAAATCCTCAAAGTCTTACACAACAAAATTCCACTTGGATTGAGTCAAGAAACCCATGGATGCTCCTACATCATTCTCCCTTTGCACAGATTTTAAGGTACATGAGGAGAGATCAGATAGAGATCAATACCTAACTTCTTGAATTTTCTTTCCTCCACCCATGTAGCTTCATATTATGGTTGTCCCTTCCACTGTACTAAATTCTCAATGTACACCTGGTGTCTAGTTGTCTTCTTCACCCTAGATACTAAGATCTTATCTCCTTGAGGCTTAGCTTTTGGAGGTAAAGCTACTATACTCACATCTTCCACTAACTCTTACTTTCTCTGGTTTACTTCAGAAAAATTCCCCTTGAAATTCACTAAGTCTTCCACATTAAACACTAGAGATATTCCAAAATCTGAGGGAACTTCCACCTTATAGGCGTTCTTCCCATACTTAGCTAGTATCTTGAATGGTCCCACTCTTTTCATCTGCAACTTTGTAGGCACTCCCTTCTGTAATTTGAATTTGTTCACATGAACCATGACATAGTCTCCCACATCAAAGTGAAAATCTCTTCATTTCTCATCTACCCTGGCATTCAGCTTGTGTGTAGCCTCTATTATAGTCCTCTTGACTTTCTCCTAAATCTCTTTCACTGTCTGAGATAATTATTCTGCATGACCACTCCTATACTCCATGGCTCCAAGATCTCTGAGATCACATACACCCCTTTGGTTTATCCTATATACTATTTCAAAAGCACTTCTACCAGTAGTCTGATTGACACTATCATTATAGTCATACTCTTCTTGTGGAATCACTTGATCCAATTTCTACCCATATTCCTTAGTTAGGCATCTAAGAAAGTTTCCTAACACTCTATTAATCACCTCAGTTTGGCCATCTATTTATGGATGGTAAGCTGATCCAAAAGACAAGTTGGAACCCAATCTACTACATAGAGTCCTCGAAAAGTGACCCATAAAATTTACATGCCTATCTGACACAATGCTTAGGGGAAGTCCATGTATCCTCACCACCTCCTTGAAAAAGAGATGAGATATATAAAAAGAATCATGGATGGTCTTACAAGGGAAAAATGTCTCATTTTTCTAATTCTATCTACCACCACATAGATACTAACCAAACCTATCTTTGTCTTAGGCATTCTTACTATGAAATCCATGCCAATGCACTCCCAAGATCTATATGGAATAGGTAAAGGTTGGTACAAACCTGCAATAATGGATCCCCTTGTGGCTTTCATACAAACAACACATTGTTCAACATACCTCCTGACATCTCTTGGCCACTTGGGAAAATGATAAAACCTCTGCATTAACTCCATCATTTTGTTGATGCCAAAATGGCCACTTAGGCTTCCATTTTGCTTCTCCTGGATGAGATTTTCTTTCATTGAACCCTTAGGGGCACATAACTGGTTTCCCCTAAATAAATGATCACTCTATAATGTATATTCTACAAATTTACTTTGAAAGTGATTTTTGAAATTAGAACATACCTTGTGGGCTTCAGAAAAGTATTAATCATCTCTATAGAGGTCCTTAAAACTCTATATGCCAATACTTTGGATTTAAAATTCTTGACCTGTCAACAATATCCTACTAAAAGCATCTTCCACCTTATTCATTTGTCCCTTCTTATGCTTGATAGTAAATGTTAAGGCTTGTAGACATTAAATCCATTTTAGGTCCATATTGCTGAATTTGTCTTGGGTGTTAATATAGCTCAAGGTTTGATTGTCTGTGAACACCACAAACTCCTTAGGAAGGAGGTATTGTCTCCATTTCCTAAGTGATGTAGAGGTGGGAATGGTGGAAATTCTAAATACATATTTGAGGGACTCCAAACAACCCACTTACTTGGATCACTCTCAATGGATCCCCTACTCCTTGACACAAAAGGACTCATCTACATGTCCCCTTACAACCATTGATTTATTCTCCAAAAACCTACTATGCATCCCCACACAATACCTAATACCTTCACAAAGCTCCCTCAACATATTCATGAAGGAAATCCACCACAAATTTCCCAATCACTGTCCTCTACATAGACCCGTATACAGGTGTCTATAACTTTTGACAAAAACATTATTTTCAAAATCCCTTCGGTGAGGATGTGAAAAATTAGGATTCCTTTAACATATCCCAAACTCCTAAGACTCCTCTACCGTTTACAAACTCACGTACACACTCAATAAAAATACTCCCAAACTGGTTGCAACTACTCACAAGACGGTTACAGTCAATTTTATGACTGTTACAAATTAAGTTTATTGTTTATTTTGTTGTCTAGTTGACAAACTAGCTGTCAACTTAAAAAACCTCTCACTCTTATGCATTTTTTAACCTTTTAAAGGTTCTTAGGACTCTATCCTATCCTCCAAACACCTTAAACCACTCTAAAACCCTCTTATGTGACTTTTAAGCTTATTTTGTCATTTTGGACAATATTACATTTGTAGGCACTTTAAGTGCATTACATTCATTTTAATGGCTTTATTGGCCATATTACATTCATTAGGACCTTTACAGGTCATTAAACATTTCATCAACACCTAGGATCCCCAAGTGACTCCTAGGTACACTCTAACTCCCAAAATGCCATTTTTATGGCTTACATGTCTGTACCTTTACAAAGGATTCTCAATCATTACAAATAACATTAAAATATCATCAAATGACCCTTGAGGGAAAATTTTTCTTCAACTCCACCCAAGGATCTATCATTGACCCTGGTGCACTCCTTAGGTCTTGTCCTTGACCTTGGTGCTCCTGCACCACTAAGTGACTGGAAAAGAGCATACAACTCTAAGTGATAAGCTGAATACTTCTTTTTTGATTTTGTTTAGCTTCTCACTAACGAATGTTATAGGCCTATCCCCCAGACTCAAAACTCCTCCTACTGCCACTCCACTTGCATTACACTCTATTGTGAATAGCATATAAAAACTAGGTAACAAAAGAATAGGTTTGGTAGATACATTTTATTTCAGTTTCTCAAAGGTTCTACCGACTTCATATGTCCACTTGAACTTGGTTTTAACTCAACCTTTAATGGTGTCTATCACTAGTGCACAAATTTCACTAAAATTCCTTATAATTTTTCTATAAAACTGAGCTAACCCATGAAATATCCTTACCTCTATCCCTGTGGTTGTTGTTGGCCAATTCAAGATAGCCTGCACCTTGCTTGGGTCCAGTTTCATTGAACCTTGAGATACTACAATCCCCAAGTACACAAGCTCTTGCTTAAAGAACTCACACTTCTCTAGAATGAATGACGTTCCTCTTGTAGCCTTATGAGCACTATTTCAAAATTTTCTAGGTGTTCCTCCTTTGTTTTTCTAAAAATGAGTATATCATCAAGATATAATACTACAATTTTTCTATTGTAATCCTTTAGTACCTCATTCATGAGACTCATGAATATGTTAGGGGCATTTGTAAGCCCAAATTGCATAACTCTCCACTCATAAAACCCTTCAATGGTTTTAAAAGTTTTCTTCCATTCATCCCCATCCCTTATTCTAATCTGGTGGTATCCACTTTTGAGATCAACCTTAGTAAAATATTTTGCCCCTCCAAGACAGTCCATCAAATCTTCAATTCTAGCTATAGGGAATCTGTATCTAAGTGTAATTCTGTTGATATCCCTAGAACCAGTGCAAAGTCTCCACTTACCACCCTTCTTGGATGCCAAAACCTTAAGTACTACACATGGGATAATGTTCTTCACCAATCCTTGGTCAAGCAGCTCTTGCACTTGCCTTGCTACTTCTTGGTTCTACTTTGTGTGAGCTTGTAAGTTTCTTTGTTAGGAAACGAAGCCCCTAGGATAAATTATATTTGATGACTTATAGACCTCTTAGGAGGTAAGTTTTTTGATGTACCATCACTGACAATGTCTCTGAACATTTCAAGAAATGCTTGTACCACCACTGGTATAGGTGCTTGTGTAGCCTTTTCTACTTCCTTCATCTTGACAACTATGACACAGATCTTACTTCCTTCTTTTTGAAGAGTCTCTGTGAACTCTTTTCCACTACTAAGTAGCACACTAGGAATATTTGATTAGTCTCCTTCTTCATCTAGTAAAGACTCTACATCTTGAATGTTTTCCGATCTTTCTTCAAGGAGATAGTGTTCTCCTTCCCATGTTAGATGGATCTTCTACCATATTTCCATGGTATAGCCAATAGGAGAGTGTATGCATCCATAGGAAACACATCAAAAATGATTTTGTCTTTGTATCCTCCAATAGATAAATAAACCCATTTTTTCTCACTTATAAGGACAATTTTCCCTTTGTTCAACCATGTCAGTCTATATGGATTAGTATGGAGTATCTTTTCCAATTTACGCTTCTTCACCGCTTCTTCAGAGACTATGTTATCTATGGAACCAGAATCCACAAAAACCTTACACACTTTACCAAGTATTTTTCACCTTATCCTAACAAGACTCTTCTATGTTTTGGTTCCTCTTTGACTGGTTTCTGATCAAGACTCTTCTAAACATTAGATTTTGTCACATCTCTAATTATATATGAATATTATTTGGTGACTTGACACTTGATGTGTCTTCATGAGAATATGCATCTCTCTTTTCATTGTTTGAAGAAGATGCTTTCTTAGGGCACCTATAAGGAGGATGTCTCATTTGTCCACAACTATATCATTTAATACTAGCAAAGTTAGCATTACTTCTTCCTTCCCCTCTTCCTCTGTTAGAACCCCCTTGAGTTCCTCTACCTCTTCCATAACCTCCTCTACAATTTGTTTCACTCCCATACTCTGCAAGTTTAGAATCTCCCTCACTTCTTTTGTTGGTCCCTCTACCTTGGTATCCACCTCCGTGACCTCTTTGGTCTCTTCCTTTTCCACTACTCTTGGAGGTTTGATCTTGTTTCCTCCTTCTCTTATCTTCAATCTTGATAGCTAGTTGATAATGTTGGTGTATTGTTATGGGACTTAGAAGATTCATCTCTTCTTGAATACTCCACTTCAAACCATTCAGGTATCTAGCCACTTTAAGGATCTCATCTTCAGATACATTATATCTCATAAAAATCTTTTGAAATTCTTCTATCTTAGGCTTTGTCTCTTTTTGTGTGTTGGTAAACAGATTGTTCTTTTGAATGTAACTCTAAAATATCCAAAAATGTGTAAGAACAATCGAATACAACAGTTGGGAAATAGTTACTTGAGAACATATTTTCCCTCTAAATTGGAAGGTACAGCTCCCTTATGTGAATAATGTTTGATGAATTTTAGTCTTTCCTAACCTAATAGGGGTATGCTCTTAACCTGAGAGTAGGAGAGGTAAACCAAGCCAAATCTAGATAGAAAATAGCTCAGGAAAAGTAAATACAATTCTAAATCTAGCCAATTCTGAGACTTTATCAATTAGATTAATTCCCAAAGCTAGTAATGCATGGACAACTACTAAAAAAGTAGATGCAAGAATGAAAGTTAACAATGCAATGATATTGAGTCAATCTATATCATAAGAACATTCCCAAAACTTAGAGCAACTGATTTCCCCCTTTATTAACCGTATCAAATCTCAATACAAAATTTTGGTTCGAATACAGATTACAAATCTAACCCAAAAGAGAGGTTCAAATCCAATAGAAAGATAAATGAAACATAATGGAACAGTTAAAGAAATGGAATTCATACATACATAATTGACTCAGCAATAATGATATTCTTCACACAAAAATTTCGCCGACCTTTGTATTGATTTTTGGATTAATACATATAGAGTTCCAAATTGAACCGTTACAAAAAGGATTAACCGAAATGGTTCAAATTTGCAACCAGAAATGATAACCAAAGGTTTATCCATTACAAAAATTAACCAAAAATAGAACCAGGAGAGAATATATTTATGATTCAGTTTCCTTCCCCTTATCTATTTTGGCCCTATAGGTGATCACAACAATGATGACTTGGATGAGCTCTTCATGTCTCTTAACATGGACATTGGTGTAACGGACAAGCCATCTAGAATGTTCTTTGGCTAGAGCCTTGATTACTTTTGTCCAGTCTTTTATCTCTTCCATAGCCCTAAAGATGCACCCACTCAATTGCTAGAGTTCTGGCACCTTGTCTAAATGAGTGGAAGACTGCTCTACTAACTTGTGCAGATAATCTATGAATGACTTCTGCATTTTGGCCACCCAAACTATTGATTTTCCTTCTCCGCTGGTTCATGATTCCACATGATGTCCTAGGTAGAGTTTATAATCTTTACTCTTCTCCTATTGCACCTTAACATCTGTTTGTTGTAGCCCTGTCTCTGCCTGAATGAAAATCTTGATTTTGAATTCCAGACTTTGGAGCCATTCGATCAAGGGCTCATCACCCTTCTGTAGGATCTTAGCTTTTAGGGCCTCCTTAGTCTTCATTTTTACTACCACATGCAACATTGGCATCTCACTCTCTCTGCAGTGAGAGTCTATAGATTCTTCTCAATGTTGCTCTTCTCTATTGAAAGCCTTAGAATAGCATTACCTAACTGCTCAATGATCACTAGGCCTTCTGACTCAAGCCTCTCGATCCACCTCTTACCAATTTTCCCATAGTGTCAATCCTCTTGAAACTTAGCTAGAATGGTTTTGTTCTCAGCAGCACTGGGATCGAAAGAAGTTTGGGTACTAGGGGCACTCGTAATAGGAGTTAGGAGCTTTCTAATGAAATCAGTCAGCTGAGCTACTTTTACCTTGAGCTAAACTTTTGAAGCCTTGAGGTCTTCCAGCTCTTCCTCTATTATCACATTGGTGGACTTCCACCAATCCACTTTAGT
>MU223437.1:1999804-2017356 GCA_018584345.1 Thuja plicata | reverse complement strand
GCCTTGAGGTCTTCCAGCTCTTCCTCTATTATCACATTGGTGGACTTCCACCAATCCACTTTAGTATCATGTCGAGCCACGCCCATATCAAATGACTGCAACTGAAAGTCAGAAGCTGCCAGATCTTTGAGTCTACCTTCTTTGCTAGGCTTGGCTACTTCCATGGTGAAGTGCCCTATCTTCGGATCATGCCCTAGGGTAGACATCATCTTTACACTCTTCTTCTTTCTTGTAGTAGCCTTGGGTTGAAAAGCCCATGATAGAGTGTCCTTGCTGGGAATTGCTTCCTCCACCCTCTTCCTTTTGCGCTCTAGAGTGTTTTCTATCCATGACTCTATGCTTGTGACCTTGTTAGCAGAGAATAATTCTTCAATGAACAGCTTCCTAATGAGTGGAGGAGTAGCTTTGGGATGGGAGGTGAATGGATTCACTGAAGTAGGTGAGGAGGAGATCAATTTTACAACCTGAGCTACCTCTTGTTGCTCCCCACCTCTCTTATCAGATTTTGTAGAGGTACTAGGGCTATCCTCCCCAACTTCAACTATAACAGGGGACGTCCTCTTTGGAGTTTCTTGGGTTGAAGTCTCGACGGAAGTATCTATAGCAATGACACTAATTAGTTGTTTAGACTCTATAGCTTTAGAGAGCTCAGCTGTAGACTTAATTTGATTTGTCGGATCAACTTCTTTTGTGGCTCTGAAATCTATAAGAGGACCTTCCCCATAGGTCTTCTCTAAGAGAGAAGGTTTCTCAAGAGGTTCATCACCTCATCTCGAAGGTTGAATTGATCCCTTTGCAATAGTAGAGATTGTTACTGAGGAAGTGGTTGCCACGACACTAGTTTCCTTTGCCGGAGTTCGCTGAGCGGGAGGCTTCCTCTCTGACCTCTTCTTGCGGCCTACAGTCTAATCAACCCATTGAGCTATTCTTTTGTAAATACCCTCCATCAGAGTCTATATGTCACTTACTACCTGGTCCAGCATAGGCTCTGAGCTGATAGAGGTGGACTTTATTTTCTCCAAGTAGGTGTCATCATACAGATGATTACCATCATCTTCTAGCCCTTCCATCGCAATGTTGACATTGAACTTTTCAATTTGTTCAATGGTTAGCCGGGCATAGAATCTTTCCCTACTCTCTAGATCATCTTTGCAGTTGGCCGAATAGTCTTCAATATCAGGTACATGGTGAATGGCCGTTCTCATCCATAAGACATCTCTGGCATAATCAACCAGGTCATACTGTGGCCTCAGAATGTCATATGTTTCCAGAGAGAACTTCTTTGAGAATTTTTTAAGGACATTCTTTTCCTCTAATTCTGATGCATATCTATAAGCTGTGATGGCCATTGGGAACTCATAGCCTTTTTTCTTTGCCTCTGAACAGATTAGGTTCACCTGGAGTGCTTCCCTCATTACTTCGATCAGCATGATCATGTCTGTAGGGTATCTGTGCAGCTTCAAAGGAAATTCATCGAAACCTGCAAGATGAAGATATGAGAAATAATCAAACTGAATAAAATAGCATCCAAATTGGCTTATAAAAGCCATGGCTTCAAGAGAAAATATCCTCTCTAGACAACCTTGTAGCTCCTTGCACAGTCTCACTGTAAAGGCATCATTAACTATGAGATAATCAACATAACTATTTTGTAGTTGCAGAGAAGGGAAAAACTTATAGCTTTTCACATCATCTAGGAATTCGTCTAATCTAGGAAATCCAAGCTAGATTTGAATCATAGCTAAGATATATATAAGGATAGAAGACATGTAAAATTTATTCTGGAACTTGGCCCTATTTAGGGCGTCCAAGATATTCTCACTCACCATCAAGGCCCAGTCAATAAAATGATGCTGAGAATAGATTATCTAGACCAAGAAGAAATGTTGTTCAATAAAATTAAAAGCTTCACCCTCACCTCTAATCCTATGAAGTAATAACAGGATGTCCACGATCTTGGGTTTCAGATTTGCGCCAAATAATGTTTTGGGTAGCTTGCCCTTGGTGCTCTTGGGTTCTTTAAACCATGACTTCATAATTTCTCTTTTCCAAACTGGCCTCTTTGCTAAATATTTGGAAAATGCCTAGCTATAAGTCATCTAAGAGTATTCTTCTTGCTCTGGGATACGGAGACAATTCATGACAGATTCTCTATCAATGGAGAGGAACACTGTGTTGTCTGGGAGGAGAATTTGCTTGGTGTTCGGGTTGTATCGGGCTATACATTCCCGGACCAACTCAGGAGCTTGAATGGCTACAAGAAAACAAGTGGCTTAAACTAACCCACTCTCCTTAAGCTTCTCAGTGATAGGGTGTATCTACTCTACTCTCAATCTATTCTAAAAGTTCTGCATGTCGAAGAACTTTAGCGAGGTGTCAAAGATTTTATGCCATTCGGAAGTGATGTTGTTCATTCTGTCGAATCCCACAAATCTAGAAGCCATGGATGTATGATTCACCTTGGAGATTTGAATTTATCTTTGGAAAAAAGAGACAAGGAGCAACTGATCTTAGCTACTTTGAATTCAGACAATTTGGTGAATGACGGTGGCTCCAGTTTGAAATCTTCAACTGATTTTATACTTTTTGAATTATTACCGTTTAACGGCCGACTTCTCGTGCCACATGACTGAAAAGAATTTTACATTAATGAAAAATTCCATTACAAAGTAAAACAGCCTTATTTGAATTAATTACTTTTCTTACATGCCATTAGAAAACATTTTTTTACTTTAGCAACTGTAACGATAACTTTCTTGAAGCGGCGGAAAATTACTTTTTCGCTTCTCCTTTGGGTGGAAAAATCCTTCTAGAGTGCTCCCTAACTGAAAATCTTCCAAAGGAGAATTCTGGCCTATAGGGGTGCCAAAATGATATATATTGATTCCATTGGCCCTTTCATGTGCCAGATTTCTTATGGGATGAATTATCCTTCAAAATTTCTTCAACTAGATAGTTTGGCAGAAAATGTATCTCGTGAGTCGAAACCCCCCGGCAGGAGCAGAGGAGAAGCCATTTTTTACTTTTTTGCCTATGGCAAATTCCATGAAATCTTCTTCATTTGATCATTTCTTTTGCTTCCCGTAGGTTCGATATGAGTGCTCAAAGCTTTCTTGTCCCTGATTTCCTCAATTTCTATCTTTATTTACCTCTGATATTCTTAATCCTGTAAATTGCGAAAGGCGCACCGCATATGTGATATTCCGCCATTGAGAAGCCAAAACTTGATTTCCCGCCAATGCTGCAACTTGAAGATATGAGGCAAAGTATTTCATCTGTATGTGATTTTGAAGTTAGAATCATTTTAAAACACGACCTTTACCGGATCAGGGACTTAACCTACCTGATAAAATATGATTTTCATACCCAGAATCCCCCCAGCTTAGGAAGGAGAATTCAAGTTGGGGAAATCCGATAAAGGCCTTCTATCCTAAGGAGATCTCTAGACCTAGACTCCGGACTTGCATGAAACTTCCATGACTACTACTGCACATAAAACATCCATTTTTGTCTCGAGATATAAAGACCAAAATAGGGGCAACAACTGGCTCTATCTGGGGCCTTGGACATTCTCATGTCTAAGCAAGGAACTCAAATCTCTAGTTTCAAAAAGCTCAACATAAAGGTGGCTCACAACAAAACTAAAGCAAGACACAGGAAGGAAAGCATAAAGGGAACCTAACTAGGAAAACAAAAAAAAGAACTAAATGTAACTATGGTACAATACAGGGGTTACCTGCTTTCAATTTAGATTTGATAGAGCTTCAAATCCTTACCATTATACGTCAGGGGTAGTACCTCTCCATCTGGATAAGTCAATTTGAAAGATTTTCTATCAAACTCTTGATGGATTTTGAAAGGTCCTTTCCACGGTGTTTTGAATTTCCTGTGCATGCCTTTGGGTGCCCTGCGCTTGTCCCACAACAACACCATGTCTCCTTCGATAAATTTCTGGGGCCTTCTCTTTTTATCAAACAGATTCTTCACACACATTTTATGACGTGTGATATGATCAATCATTTTCTCCCTTTCTTCTTCCAATTTTCTCAGGTACAGGATCCTCTTCTCCAAACCGTCTTCATATATGTCATCTTCTACTTCTGTCTTCATCTTGCAAGTTGCTAATTCAAATGGTAATGGAAAACTGGCTTCTACTCTGTAGATGAGTTCAAAAGGAGATACACCAATGGCTCTTTTGGGTGTGACTCTATCCACCCAGAGGGCTTCGTGGATCTTTTTATGCCAATTTCTCTGGTTTTTTGCCACAATCTTTTTCATGATGTTCACTAAATTTTTGTTGCTAGATTCTACTTGACCGTTCCCTTGAGGGAAATAATCAGAAGAGTGGTTGATCATGATGCCATACTCAAAACAAAATTTAGTAATTTTTTGAGAGGAAAATTATGTGGCATTATCCATAACCAACTTAATAGGTACACCAAATCTTACCAGAATGTTTTCTTTGATGAAATAACATACTATCTCTGAAATAGTTCTTTTGGTCGCCTTGGCTTCCACCCATTTCATGAAGTAGTCAGTTGCAGTAAGTATATAAATATGACCTGCACTAGACGTAGGGCTTATAGGGCCAATAAAATTGAGTCCCCATTGTTGGAATGGTCCTTCAATTATCACGGGTCTAAGGGGTAATACTGCTAACTATGACTTCCCAGTAAACATCTTACATTTTTCACATCTTGACACCCACTGGTATGCATCTTTAAACATTCCTAGCCAGTAATAACATTGTCTCAGAATTTTGAACGCGGTGACTGATGAGGAGAAGTGTCCTCCGCAAGCTTCATCATGAAAAACTTTTAATATTTTCTCTTATTGTTGTTTATCAACACATCGGAGGAATGTTCCATCTATAGATCTCTTATATAGTCTATCTTCCCAGATTACATATTTAGAAGCCTTCAGTTTTAGGTCTCGCCTTTTCTTTGAAGTTAATCCTTCAGGACATTCACCATAGGTTAAGAAATACACAATTTTTTCAAACCATGGGTCTTGCATACTTACCGCCAAAACCAACTGTGTAGCTCTTGGGTCTTCGTCTACTTGATTTTTTTCCATTGCTTTGCATAAAGCGTTCCCTCTCACCAACTTGGTAGGCTTGATCTCTATGTCATATTCTTGGGTTTTGGCTACCCATGCTCCTCGGTTGTTACATCCCACATCTTTTTGAGTCAGAATCCTCTTACCTGTGGCCTCAGGTACATACACCAGGCAGTGGGAATGTAGGATATAAAATCTAAAATTTTTAAGAGCTTTTACCACTGCAAAAGTGTGCTTTTTAGTCTGAGAATATCTCAGCTCATGGTTCTTTAGAGGTGTACTCATAAAATCTATGGGGGTTTGAATTCCCTCCTCATTCTCTTGCATTAGAATAGCTGACAGAGTATGTTCAGAAGAATATTAAATCTTTCTTATAATCTAGATGACATAATACTGGGGCGTTAGCTATGACATCCTTGATACTTCTAAAATCTTTCTTACCCGGGTCATTCCATTTTAAATTCACATTCCCCTTCATCATATCAAAAATGTGTTTAGTAATTTCGAAGAAATCAGGGACAAATCTCCTGAGGAAGTTGACTTGACCAAAAAAAGACTTCACTCCTATTTTATTTACCAGTAAACTCAGTTGTTGAATAGCTCTCACTCTTTCAAGATTGATACTTATACCTTCCTAGGAGACTATATGACCCAATAGTTTCCCTTTAGTTATGCAAAACACTGATTTCTTGGGATTCAATTAAATCCCATCCTCCTAGCACCTTTGCAATACTCTTCTTAGATCATTAATATGATCTACTCTCTTTTTAGAGAACATGGTAAGATCATCCAAATACATACCAATGATTTTGTTCTTCATATCACTAAAATAAAGATCCATACCTCTCCGAAAAGTGGCTCTGACATTGATCAATCCGAACGACATCCTGTGATATGTAAAGGTCCCCCACAAGGTGGTGAAAGTCATTTTATGCTGATCTACCTCCGCAACTTCTATTTGATTATACCCTGAGAAGCCGTCTAACATAGACATCATTTTGGCTCGTACTACGATTTGCAAAAGTTAATCCATGTTTCAGAGGGCGTAATTGTCCTTCAAAGAGGATTGATTTAGATTTTTGAAGTCAACACAGATCCTTATTTCTTTGTTCTTCTTCCTCACAGGCACTATATTCACAACCCAAGTAGAGTGATGGATGGGATATATGATCTTGGCTTTGAGCATTTTATCAACTTCTCTGAATAAGGCATTAGCAACTTTGGGGTTGTAGTTTGTCTGTTTCTATCTGAAAGGAGTAGCTTCAGGTTTCAAGGGAATCTGGTGTTTGAATTTCCCGTTAATAAAAATTTTCAAATCTTCGTAGCTCCAGGTGAAAACATCTAAGTATTCTAGAAAAAGCCTCTTGGCCTCATTCCTTTCTTCTTCTGTACAAAACTTCCCAATATTGATCATTTTGGGGTCTTTTTCAATTCCAATATTCATTCCTTCATATTCACCAGTGGTAGGCCCTCTTTCAATTCTTTTCTTTTTCACAAACATGTCATGTTTGTTGAAGATTTTTTCAAGAGTGACTAGATGGGGCGGAATGATATTACCTTGCAACTGAATAACATCTGACTTATCTTTCTTTGTCTCACTTTGGTGGCTTCCTTTACGGTTGCCATGAATATCTTTGTGGAAGTCACCACCGCTCTCTAGAAAGAGGAGATTTTTGTCATCTTCAAAAACTTGCAAATCCTCTACGTTATCGGGCACAGATGGTCGATATATAACTTCCACTTGGTATTTTTTATCTTTGAATTCTAGGTGGGGAAGTAGTAATGAAGCTGAGATAGCTAAAGAATCGGCTTTGGAATTCAACTCTCTTGGCACAGATTCGATAAAGAAAGCATCCAATGCTTCTATTTCATCCCATGCTCTATTTCTGTAGTTCTTCAAGCTATGGTTCTTTACAGAATACTAATTCTTGACTTGTCATACAATTAGCTCAGCATCACCACGAGCTCTCAAAATTTCAACACCTCTTTCTTTTGCGGTGATAATCCCTGACAGAAGGGCTTCATATTCGGCAGTGTTGTTGGTGTTTCTGAACTCTAATTTGTAAGCCAATGACTCACATACTCTATCTGGTGATATAAAAACCACACCTACACCAGATCCTGATGATGCACAACTGTCATCAAATTCAAGAGTCCATATCTGTGGTGGTCTTTCTTCAGAGTAAAATTTCTTTTCCTCTTCGGCAATTTTTGTTTCTTTCTCAGGTTCATCAGTGAACAACATATAATTGCCAAACTCCAATTCTTGATACAAGATTTGAGCCTTAGGATCATCAGATATCAACACTGTAAACTTAGCCTTTTCCTCAGGGACCAGTTTAATCTTTTTATTACGTACTGGGATTAGGGCTTGGGACCAATCTAGCTTTATCTCCCCTCCAAGGTCTCTGCAAAAACTCCTACTTAACAACAAACCATAGCTAGCAGGTATATCAACGATGAGGATGGTTAACAACATCTTCTTCTCGGGATGTGCTGCTAAGGCCACTTGAGCATCCTTAATCTAGCCAACTAGGGGTACTTTCTTTGAATCCATGGAGTAAAATCTACCATGGGCTTTTGTGAGGGTAATTCCCAAGGCTTTGGCCACGGTAGATGGCATTACATTGTCCGATGCCCCAGAGTCTATTATACAATTGCTCAATCTACAACCGTTAATATATAAAGACACATAGAATGGATCAGGATTTTGGCCTGGGAAGGTGTCTAAAATAGATGATTCCCTCTGTTCAACTAGGTCTGCAAATAAGGACTCATTTTCTATGGTAGTCATGACGTTTTAATTTAACTCTTGGTTCCCTCCTTTACAATAATCTACCAGCTTTTGAAACTCAATAGGATTAGTCTTAAGATAGTCTATGGGGGAAATCTAAATTCTAGAATCTCTACAGAATTGAATAATGTCAAAAGAGTTTTGTTCTTTACCTAGTTGAGGAATCCTCATACCTTGATTAGGCTCCCTTGAATTGGAAGTAGATGCCTCATTGTTTTTAGGTAGTGACGAACCATGGCCTTTATCTTTCTGACTCTGAGTTAGGACCGTGTAAGAGGTCCCATCTATGGTGGCATAACATGTCACTTCTTTCTCTGAATCTGATTCATACTCTAAATATAAGTTTTCAAAGTCACCATGTGAGTATGAATCTGGTTCTGCTTCAGATGCTCCAGTATTCCACTCATCGGTCTGATGCATTTTCCAAGCACGGGCTACATCGGGACAAATTTCCCCATCATGATCTATGGTTAAGTGGAAGGCACACATTTTCCCTCTTTTAGGAGGTGCCTCTATAGCTAGCCTCTGTGGCGGAGTAGTTAACTGTAATGCTTTGCCTTCTGCATTCCTCCCATCGTTATATCTCCCAGGATGCTCTTGAAAGTTTTGCTGGTAGGGATTATTGAATCTGGGAAGTTGTCTCTTGAAGGTAGTGAATTTAGTAGACAATTTTTGGAGCATCTCATCAGATGACGTAGTATTTCTACTGCTGGCTCTAGACTGTATCTCCCTTTTCCATTTCCTTGATGAAATCATGTGGTCTTTGATTTCTACAGAAGTTCTCTATGTGGCATCCAAATTTACAAGGTTCATTCTCCTTAGATCATAATTGATGTCTGGTGGCATAGCACTTATGAAGAAAGTTTTCAAATTTCCCTTCGTAGGCCTATCAGCCGCTGGGATATAGTTTACCAGCTTATTAAATTTAGCTACAAAATCTCTCATGCTGATCGATCACTTTTTCTTGATGGAAGTCAATTGAGTCAACAGGGCATGCTCATCTTTAGCGGTATTAAACCTTCTTTCAAAGGCAGCTCTCATAGTAGCCCAATTGGTAATAGAAGAATCAGGTAAATGATGAAACCAATTAGTGGCACCTTCGAAGAGAGTCTCAATGAATAGTCTAACAGCCACATATTCTTCTTAGATAGCTAGAATGTTAACTGAAGAGAAGAATGTGGCACTATGCTCATTCGTAGATACCTTCCCGTCTCCAAAGAATTTGGGAAAATTATTTCTAGAGCCTTTAGGGAGAGGGTTATATGTAGCTAGTTGCAGAGGTTTGACTGCAGTGGCCCAAGGGAGTGTCATAGCTACTTGGGGTAAGTAGGGTGTTAGGTTGACGACGGGAGGGTCAACTACTCTGTGCAATGTCAACACTTGGCAAGTGGTGGATAACTGGGTGTATTGTTTAGGAGGTGAAGAAGGTCTTCTCTGGCTCCTTACGGTTCTATTTCCCCAATGAGGTACTTCTAGGAGAGAAAAATTAATATCTACAAGTCTCTCAAAGACTGGGTTTCTGCTGCCTTATTTCCTGGTACTTCTGAGAAATCTTTTAGGCTCCAGATTTTTGCCTAATGCTGAGGCCTAACTTCACACTCTACCCTTCTCAGATTTCTTCTTTGTAAGATTCTCTCAAGTGCTTTTTCTCTAGCTTCTTCTAGTTCAAGCACTTGACTGGCATTTCTATAATGTTCAGTGCTTCTCCTGTATCTCCAGATGAAAGTATTTAATGAGGAAATGAGATCTTCTTGATCATCTTGGAATCCAAGATTAGGTTGGAGCACAGGGGTTATATTTTCATGGGGAAGCACCATTTTTCCTCATTTTATGCTTCTGGTATAACAATTGTTCGTCTCCCTAGTAGGGTCGCCAAAAATATGTTGGTAAACAGATTGTTCTTTTGAATGTAACTCTAAAATACCCAAAAATGTGTAAGAATAATCGAATACAATAGTTGGGAAATAGTTACTTGAGAACCTATTTTTCCTCTGAATTGGAAGGTACAGCTCCCTTATATGAATAATGTTTGATGAATTTTAGTCTTTCCTAACCTAACAGGGGTATGCTCTGAACCTGAGAGTAGGAGAGGTAAACCAAGCCAAATCCAGACAGAAAATAGCTCAGGCAAAGTAAATACAATTCTAAATCTAGCCAATTCTGAGACTTTATCAGTCAGATTAATTCCCAAAGCTGGTAATGCATGGACAACTACTAAAAATGCAGATGCAAGAATGAAAGTTAACAATGCAATGATATTGAGTCAATCTATATCGTAAGAACATTCCCAAAACTTAGAGTAGCAACTAATTTTTCCCTTTATTAACCGTATCAAATTCTAATACAGAATTCTAGTTCAAATACAGATTACAAATCTAACCCAAAAAAATATTCAAATCCAATAGAAAGATAAATGAAACGCAATGGAATAGTTAAAGAAATGGCATTCAGACATACACAATTGACTCAGCAACAATGATATTCTTCACACCAAAATTTAGCCGACCTTTGTATTGATTTTTGGATTAATACATATTGAGTTCCAAATTGAACCGTTAAAAAAAGGAGTAACTGAAATGGTTCAACTTCCCAACCAGAAATCATAACCAAAGGTTTATCTGTTACAAGAATTAACCAAAAATAGAACAAGGAGAGAATATATTTATGATTTAGTTTCCTTCCCCTTATCTATTTTGGCCCTATAGGTGATCACAGCAGTGATGACTTGGATGAGCTCTTCATGTCTATTGACATGGACATTGGTGTAATGGACAAGCCATCTAGAATTTTCTTTGGCTAGAGCCTTGATTGCTTCTGTCTAGTCTTCCAGCTCTTACATAGCCCTAAAGATGCACCCACTCAATTGCTGGAGTTCTGGCACCTTGTCTAAATGAGTCGAAGACTGCTCTACTAACTTGTGCAGATAATCTGTGAATGACTTATGCATGTTGGCCACATCAACTATTGCTTTGCCTTCTCCGCTAGTTTGTGATTCCACATGAAGTCCTAGGAGGAGTTTATAATCTTTACTCTGCTCCTCTTGCACCTTAACATATGTTTGTTGTAGCCCTGTCTCGGCCTGAATGATCATCTCGATTTTGAATTCTAGACTTTGGAGCCATTCGATCAAGGGCTCATCGCCCTTCTATAGGATCTTAGCTTTTAGGGCCTCCTTAGTCTTCATTTTTACTACCACATGCAACATGACTATGCATTCTTGGCATCTCACTCTCTCTGCAGTGAGAGTCTGTAGATTCTTCTCAATGTTTCTCTTCTCTGTTTCTAGCCTTAGAACACCATTACCTTACTCAATGATCACTAGGCCTTCTGCCTCGATCCTCTTGATCCACCTCTTACCAATTTTCCCATAGTGTCGATCCTCTTGCAACTTAGCCAGAATGGCTTGGTTCTCAGCAGCACTGGGATCGAAAGAAGTTTGGGTACTGTGGGCACTCACAATAGGAGTTAAGAGCTGTATGATGAAATCAGTCAACTGAGCTACTTCATCCTTGAGCTGAACTTTGGAAGCCTTGAGGTCTTCCAGCTCTTCCTCTATTATCACATCGGTGGACTTCCACCAATCCACTTTAGTATCATGTTAAGCCATGCCCATATCAAATGACTGCAACTAAAAGTCAGAAGCTGCCAGATCTTCGAGTCTGCCTTCTTTGGTGAGCTTGGCTACTTCCATGGTGAAGTGGCCTATCTTTGAATCATGCCCCAGGGTACACATCATCTTTACACTCTTATGCTTTCTTGTAGTAGCCTTGGGCTGAAAAGCTCGTGATAGAGTGTCCTTGTTGGGAATTGCTTCCTCCACCCTCTTCCTTTTGCGCTTTAGAGTGTTTTCTATCCATGACTCTGCGCTTGTGACCTTATTGGTGGAGACCAATTATTCAATGAACAGCTTGGTAATGAGTGGAGGAGTAGCTTTGGGACAGGAGGTGAATGGATTCACTGAAGTAGGTGAGGAGGAGATCAATTTCACAACCTGAGCTATCTCTTGTTGCTCCGCACCTCTCTTATCAGATTCTATAGAGGTACTAGGGCTATCCTCCCCAACTTCAACTATAACAGGGGACATCTTCATTGGAGTTTCTTGGGTCGAAGTCCTAGCCAAAGTATCTATAGAAATGACACTAATTAGCTGTTTGGACTCTGCAGCTTTAGAGAGCTCAGCTGTAGACTTAATTTAATTTGTCGGGTCTGCTTTTTCTATGGCTCCTACATCTGGACAAGGACCTTCCCCACAGGTCTTCTCTAAAAGAGAAGGTTTCTCAGGAGGTTCATTGCCTCCTCCCAAAGGTTGAATTGATCCCTTTGCAATAGTAGATATTGTTGCTGAGGAAGTGGTTGCCACGCTAGTAGTTTCCTTCTCTAGAGTTCGCTGAGCGGGAGGCTTCCTCTCTGACCTCTTCTTGCGGCCTGCAGTCCACTCAACCCATTGAGCTATTCTTTTGTAAATACCCTCCATCAGAGTCTATAAGTCACTTACTACCTGGTCCAGCATAGGCTTTGAGCTGATAGAGGTGGACTTTATTTTCTCCAAGTAGGTGTCATCGTACAAATGATTACCATCATCTTCTAGCTCTTCCACCACAATGTTGACATTGAACTGTTTGATCTGTTCAATGGTTAGCCGGGCATAGAATCTTTCCCTACTCTCTAGATCATCTTTGTAGTTGGCCCAATAGTATTCAATATTAGGTACATGGTGAATGGCCTGGCTTATCTGTAAGACATCTCTAGCATAATAAACCGGGTCATATTGTGGCCTCAGAATGTCATATGTTGCCAGAGAGAACTTCTTTGAGAATGTTTTAAGGACATTCTTTGCCTCTAATTGGGATGCACAACTATAAGCTCTGATGGCCATTGGGAACTCATAGCCTTTCTTCTTTGCCTCTGAGAAAATCAAGTTCACTTGGAGTGCTTTCCACATTACTTCAATCAGTTGATCATGTTTGTAGGGTATCTGGGCAGCTTCAAAGGAATGTTGTCAAAACTTGCAAGATGAAGATATGAGAAATCTCTGAACTAAATAAAATAATATCCAAATTGGCTTATAAAATCCATGGCTTCAGGAGAAAATCTCCTCTCTGGACAACCTTGTAGCTCCCTGCACAGTCTCATTGTAAAGGCATCATTAGCCGTGAGATAATCAGCATAACTATTTTGTAGTTGTAGAGAAGGGAAAAACTCATAGCTTTTCACATCATCTGGGAATTCCTCTAATCTAGGAAGTCAAGGCTAGATTTGAATCATAGCTAAAATATATATAAGGATAGAAGACATGTAAAATTCATTCTAGAACATGGCCCTATTTAGGGCGTCCAAGAGATTCTCACTCACCATCAAGGCCCAGTCAATAAAATGATGTTGAGAATAGATTATCTGGACCAGGAAGAAATGTTGTTCAATAAAATTAAAATATTCACCCTCACCTCTAATCCTGTGAAGTAATACCAGGATGTCCATGATCTTGGGTTTCATATTTGTGCCAAATAATTTTTTGGGCAGCTTGTCCTCGGTGCTCTTGGGTTCTTTAAACCATGACTTCATAATTTATCTTTTCCAGACTGGCCTCTTTGCTGAATATTTGAAAATCATCCAGCTATAAGTCATCTCAGAGTATTCTTCTTACTCTAGGATACAGAGAGAATTCTAGACAGATTCTCTATCAATGGAGAGGAGCACTATGTTGTCTAGGAGGAGAATTTTCTTGGTGTCCAGGCTGTATCGGGCTATACATTCCCGGACCAACTCAGGAGCTTGAACAGCTATAGGAAAACCAATAGCTTTGAGTAACCCACTCTCCTTAAGCTTCTTAGTGATAGGGCGTATCTTCTCTGCTCTTAATATATTCTAAAAGTTTTGCATGTCGAAGAACTTCAGCGAGGTGTCTGAGATTTTGTGCCATTCGGAAGTGATGCCGTTCATTCGATCAAATCCCACAAATCTAGAAGCCATGGATGTATGATTCACCTTGGAGATTCAAATTTCTCTTTGGAAAATAGAGACAAGGAGCAACTGATCTTAGCTACTTCAAATTTAGACAATTTGGTGAACGACAGTGGCTCCAGTTTGAAATCTTCAACCGATTTTATACTTTTTGAATTATTACCATTTAACGGCCGACTTCCTTTGCCACATGAATGAAAAGACTTTTACATTAATGAACAAGTCTGTTACAAAGTAAAATGACCTTATTTGAATTAATTACTTTGCTTACATGCTGTTAGAAAACATTTTTTTACTTTAGTAACCATAATGCTAACTTTCTTGAAACGGCAGAAAATTACTTTTTCGCTTCTCCTTTGGGCGGAAAAATCCTTCTAGAGTGCACCCTATCTAAAAATCCACCAAAGGAGAATTTTGGCCTATAGGGGTGCCAAAATGATATATATTGATTCCATTGGCCCTTTCATGTGCTGGATCTCTTATGGGATGAATTATCCTTCAAAATTTCTTCAACTAGATAGTTTGGCGGAAAACGTATCTCACGAGTCGAAACCTGCCAGTAGGAGCAGAGGAGAATTCATTTTCTACTTTTTCGCCTATGGCGAATTCCATGAAATCTTCTTCATTTGACCATTTATTTTGCTTTTGGTAGGTTCAATATGAGTGCTCAAAGCTTTCTTGTCCCTGATTTCCTCAATTTCCATCTTTATTTACCTTTGATATTCTTAAGTCTGTCAATTGCGAGAGGCGCACCCCATATGTGATTTTCTGCAATTGAGAAGCCAAAACTTGATTTCCGGCCAATGCTGCAACTTGAAGATATGAGGTAAAGTATTTCATCTATATGTTATTTTGAAGTTAGAATCCTTTTAAAACATGACCTTTACCAGATCAGGGACTTAACCTACCCGATAAAATATGATTTTCATACCCAGAATCCCCCCGGCTTAGGAAGGAGAAGTGAAGTTGGGGAAATTCGATAAAGGCCTTCTATCCTAAGGAGATATCTAGACCTAGACTCTGGACTTGCATGAAACTTCCATGACTACTACTACACCTAAAACATCCATTTTTGTCTCGAGATATAAATACCAAAAGTGGGGCAACATTGTGCAATTTTATTTAATATTCATTTGGCATGTATGCCTCTCTCACTATGATAACCATTTCTTTCCAAGTAAAAATTGCTTTCTTTCCTTCCTTCTCCCTTTCTACTTGAACAAACTTCCACTATGTCAATGAATAACTTCTAAGCCTTGATTTTTCCACCTTGACCTTCTGTGCTTCTGTGACTCAATCAAATTCAAAATGGTTCTCCATGCATTTTATCGAGTCCATCACTATATTTGCCTTCATATTTCCACTAAATAGTGGTATCCCTTCAAGAGATTTTCCACCCATGGCTTTCAAAGCCTTGAATAAATGTTCTTCTTGCAACATAGGGTGAGGTTTAGGGGTTTTTTCCTCTTTTTCAACATCTTTACCTGTGGCTTCTTTCCCTTCAAGTTTGTCACTAACTTCATTAGTCTTCGTCTGCACTTCACTCAATTCTTGCTCTGGTTATGCTATTTTTTCCCTCAATAACCTATTATCTACCTATTGTTCATCGAACTTCTTGGCCAATTCAACATTACTCACCATGATCAAGGATTCATTGGCCTCACAATCTGACATACACTATGTAATCCCAAATATTTTGGGGCTCTGATACCAATCTTATAGGGAGGTTGGATGAATCAATCACTGATTTATTGTTCTAGTCCTTGTAAGAGACTTTTAGGGTTTCTTCTTTGCACTCTTATGTACCTTTAGGATCCTCAACCTATTTTTATCCCCTAGTCACTCTAGCCAACCCAACTATCAAGATAAATTCAACAAACCAAGTCTTCTTCTTGGTGCATTCTTACTTCCCAATCCCTTGCAACCTCCATATACATAAGATACTCTTACATAGGTGTGGAGGTGTCTTGAACCATACCAAAAAAAATCAAATAGGGGTATTTGGAGTCCCTCCTAGTTCAAAAAGATGGTCAATTTCTTCAATTCTTCACAAAACTAGGCCCACTTTGCTAGTAGCCCTGTTAGGTCTCTTACTCTGAGAAATTAGGGATTTTATCCTAACCTTTTCAAACAAACCTTGAAACTTTTCTTGGGATTCTTGGAACATTTTCTAACTCCTCGAGGGTTTTTGGGGGTCTTGGGGTCTCCACCATACGTACGGTACCCTATCTCAAAATGAGTGATATCAAGGGTGTTAAGGTCTTCTCTGTCTCCTTAACAAGACTAAATGTTTTAGACCACAAAATCGATTGGTACAACCCTTTCCTTTTCACCAATGCTTGGAAATAATCCTAACTTCAATCTCCAAAAGGAATTTTTTTTCTAGGTATCCACCTCTGCAAGTTATGCTCTCTACATCTTGGTATTTCCTAACCAAGATCACCACTAACTCGCCTAGGGGAAGACATTAAAATTTACTCATTTTAATTTGAGTTCTCAAGATCCTTCACACAAAATTTATATGGAGTCTACTCACTATTCCCAAGAGTCCATACAAAATACATGGTGGGATAGTGAGTTAGACTTCCATCTTTACAAACTGTCTAGGTTGAACCAAAGATAGTGCCAAACACAAAATAAATACAAAATAAAAAGAAAGAAATTCAAAATTACTATTTACTTGCACCCAAAAATAGGAAAACACCTATACTAATCCACGCACAAGCTAAAGTGTAGGATTCAATCCATTAACTATCTACTGTAATTGAAAAGAACTAAATTACGTACTAAACAAGCAAACTTCTTGATTTCTCAAAACTAAGTCAATACAATTGAATGTCCCACCTTGTATTTTGTTCAAGATATGTATTAAATAGGTTAGTTGAGTAGTTTTTTTGTCTCTTAGGGCACTCTATCATCGAGTTTGATGTTTTCACAATGTTTTACGAGCAACATTTCAAAATTGCAAAAGTTGCAAATGGAAACTTTACATCTTTTTGATACCTTTTTCCAATTTCCACAAAATGAGTTCAAAGAATCATCAAATCTTACCATAGACCCAAAGCATGGTTGAAACATGGTTGTTAAGTACTCTAAGCCCTATTGACATCATGATGACATCATCATTCCCATTTTACTAATCATGAGGCTTTACAACATTTTAGCCCCTAATTGAAACTTTTAAAGGGCTTAAAACTCACTACACCTAAATCCTATTACACTCAAAACTATGGTCAACATGACCTAAAGGAAAAAAAAATTCCTCAAAGTCTTATACAAAAAAATTCTACTCGGATTGACTCAAGCAACCAATGGGTGTTCCTGCACTAGAATGATTGCTCAAGGGAGAACTGTTAATAATAAATCCTCTAACTAGTTCACATTTAACAGTGTGCATTGTAACATTTCATAGGGTTGGCTCTTAAACAAGCTCACTTCAGAAGAATGAAATATTTTGGGTTACTGGTCCCAGGTATTTTTTTTTCCCTTAGGAGGGTTTCCATGTTAAAAATTTGTGTTAATGTGTATGATTGTTATTTTTCTTTACACATTACTTTATCTCCATTGATCGGTAATCACAATAATTGTTTTACTGCTACTCAGTAGATGATTTCATAAATGAGTTAATAATTTTGAAGATAAGTTTGAGATCACAGATTATATTTCATCGAGTTGATTTACATGTGTGAAATTGTTGTTATATATGTCTGGAATACATATATATATATATATATATATA
>MU223437.1:1970488-1997594 GCA_018584345.1 Thuja plicata | reverse complement strand
TATATATATATATATATATATACATATCAGAAAATACACAACACGAAATTGCAGAACTCGAAATCAAAACCTTCAAGAATAACAAATCAAAAAATACACAACACAAAATTGCAAAACTCGAAATTATTCATTAAAATTTTATAACTTACTCTACCTTACAATGAAACAAAAATCCTACTTATTATAATTCCAAAAATTACCATATTTGGTAGATTTTTGGGAAAAACATATTTTTCCATTTTCGGTAATTTCCGAAACCCATCCTACGAATCTCATTTTTTCCAAAGAAAATCCCCCAACCAAGGCAAGATAAATTACTTACTAACCCATGAAATAAGAAAAATGATTTCAGAATTATTACAAAAATCAAATTTCTAAAAAACAGGAAAAAATAAGAAAAAGCCAATTTTTGAGGCCAAGAGGATATTTATGGCTCCCAAAAAAAGGTTGAAACAACCACCATTTGAGCTGAGCTTTATCGGCAATCCAAATATCTCTTCCTCATGCAATTGCCAGTAAAATTTCAGCCAAAACCCACATCCGAGTAAAATTAATGTTGCTCAGTTATGCTTTCACCGAGTTGGTTTTCTGTGGCTCAGGTATGTTCTTACTGATTCATCCCTGTTGCTCGGGTATGCTTTTACCGAGTGGTTGCTATTTCCCTGTGATAATATTTCCAACTTATTTATCCTGATCTGGCTGAATTCTACATTTAATTTCTGTGGCATAATTAATATGGGGTCTCTCGTTGGGATCTGTGTAGACCTGAATCTAGGTCTAACTTAGGGATTTGAGTGCCGACCTCTTTGGTGAACTCTTGTATATATTTGTTTTTCTGTTCTTAGTTTATGGATCAGTTCCAAGAAGATTGGAGAATTTAATAGAAGATTAATAGTTGATTCCATTGAAAGGAAGGTTTGTAACCTCGCATGTATGAAGATCAATTTGTAATTCATTGAATGTATATGGCCAAAACTGGTAAGGCCTTATAGCCTAACATGTAATGAGTTTGATCAATTAATTAAAGAATAGACATTTGTTGTTCCTTCTCTCACTCGGTGTGTTGTTGCTTCTGTATTGTTGTATTTGCAAGCTAGATTGGTACTTGGGAGAGCCTTTAGCCCCTCTTATTGACCCTCCTTGCATCAGGTGAGATCAGAGCATTGGTGAGACCTAAGTTCCTTCTGGTAAACCCTAACCCTAGTTGGTGATATTTTTTTGGGGTAGTAGATTACGATGTGACCTACAATTGTAGAGGGATTCAAGATGGTTCGTGGGAGAGCAGATGGAGATCTAGGTCTAGCTGATATGCTTAGATAGATGGCTACAAAATTGGAAGTTTGAAATAGCCTAGCGTAGAGGAAGACATCTTGAAGATGTTAGTGATGATGAATTGGAGGAAGTTCAAAGTGAAGTTTCACTTGCACCTGTTATGGATCAGGAAGAAGAGAGATTCTTGTGAGCTTTGACAAATTTGAAGTCCACACCTCAGTTTAATCCTCCTGAGTATAGTGGAAAATTGGATTTTATTGAATTGATAGATTGGATAACTGAGATGGAAAAGTATTTCTAATATGAGAATGTATTGGAAGATAAGAAAGTTAAAATTGCAAGTACAAATTTGAAAGGTCATGCATCCTTATGGTGGGAACATCTACAATTGGATTGAAAGAAGAAAGGTAAAGACAAAATCAAGGTACGAGATAAGATGTTAAACAAATTAAAATTAAAGTTTCTACATTGTGATTATAAGATTAACCTGATTAGGAGAATGAAAAATTTGAAACATAAAGATAGATTGGTAAAAGACTATATTGTAGAATTCTATAGATTGTACATCAGATCAGGACATGTTGAATATGAAGTGGAAAGAGTAGCAAGATATCTGAATGGATTGAAAAGTTCTATACAAGATGAGATCTGTTTGGTCAAGATGGAAAGCATTGAAGAGACATATCAGTTTTCCCTAAGAGCTGAGGAGT
This sequence comes from Thuja plicata, assembly GCA_018584345.1. Taxonomy (NCBI): domain Eukaryota; kingdom Viridiplantae; phylum Streptophyta; class Pinopsida; order Cupressales; family Cupressaceae; genus Thuja; species Thuja plicata. Next base: position 1,995,612 of record MU223437.1, on the reverse strand, counting down.
AACTAAAAAAGGGATATGAACAAAGGAAAAGAGGTAAAGGTGGTAGGTTCCCTAGAGGAAGGGGTAAATCTCATGGTGAAAATAGTAGATCTGAACCATATAGGTAAATTTCAGACACATCTCAAGACAAAGGAAAGACATAATGGAAAGGTGGAAGTTCATACCAAGAAAGAGAAATTACTTTAGAGGTGGTTATAGAAGAAGAGGGTTCCTAGTAACTTGTTACAATTGTGGTGAGGAAGGACATAAATCCTTTGAGTATAAAAATGCAAGAAAGAAAGTTGGTAGTAGCAGAAATGCTTTGGTGCAAGAAGAGTCACCAAATGAAGCTAAGAAGGAAGGACATATCATCATCTGATGGATACTATGGAGTGAGAAAAGATAAACAAGATCATGTAAAGAAAATTTTGTTCAAGACCAGATGTAGAGTTGCAGACAAATTTTGGAAGGTAATTGTTGATAGTGGAAGCTTAGATAATCTAGCATCTGAGGAAATGGTCACAAAGTTGAAGTTGGGAAGGATGAAGCATTCGAATCCCTATCAAATATCATGGATCAAGGATGAGCATACATTAGTGGTGAGTGAACAATGTTTTGTGAATCTGAAAATTGGAAAGTATTATGATAAGGTGTTGTGTGATATTATGCCAATGGATTATTGTCATATTTTTTTGTGTAGACCTTGGCAATATGATACACATGCTATACATCGGCGCAGGAGTACACCTAGGCTAACCTCTATGTTTTAGTCATTTTTTTGGCTTGTAATTGACATTGGCCAAGTGAAGAGAGATAGTTTTGTTTTTAGACCTTAGAAGGTCATTGCAATGTGGGCTAGGTGAGTTAGTCATTAGGACTAAGGCCACCAAATAAGCCATTATTAGTAGTTTTTAAATTCTTAGTGTTAAAAGTTTGAGTTAGAGTCTTCAATGTGTCTTAAACACATCAATGATGTCATAGAGATGCCATAAGGTCATGAATGATCTTGTATCCTCGAAATAAAGAGGTTAGAGGTCCTAAAACTTAGGGAGGAGGTATAATGGAAAAAATGCCAAAATTTGCTATGACAACATTTGCAATTATTGCAAATGTTGCATGCAACTCAGTTACATTGGATTCCCTTGAAGCTAGGAGTGGGGAATCAACCAGCATTTCCTAGAATCATGGAGATGGCATCTAATGTTCCCAAGACTCGAATCTCATGAGGAGAAATGTATTGGAACAAGTTTTGAATATTGAATAATAGCTCTGCACCTCTGTATTCAGGAAATCCGAGCATTTTGATGTGATAGTCATGTGTAGTTGATTGAAAGACTAAATATAGTTATTGTTCATTGTTATTTAGAATGTTCTAAGACTTTTTCATTTGATAGAAAAGTTGATTAGAGTAGTTTTAGTCTGTTGAATAAATTGTTTTATGTTTAGAGTTTCTATTGGTCCTGTCCTGACCAGTCAGTAGATTCATGGCTCCCCCATGAAATATAACCATGGGAAACACCTAAGGATGGATGGATATGTTAGGGGATTCAGTAATTTATATATTTTTAGGATTAAGAGTCTTAGGAAGATGGAGAGATATTTTTAGTGCCAAACCCTAGCCGAGCATACACTATCCGGTTAGAGGTTTTGAGATGAAACAGTGAGAAAATCTTGCAGGGTAGAGAAGTACTATATAGGCCAGGTACAATTCCAGATAGGGTATGGTCATATCTTCACAAAATGTGAGGATTGAGTTCATACCAATCCATGAGACCAATTTTTGTGCAACTTTTAAACTGTGTTGCAGACAGTCCTAGAAATTAGGCCTATTAGCCCTATTGGACCTAGATTGTAGGAACCCTATGTACAGATGACCTAGCGGATTAAAATTTACAAAATATTTTGAGGAATGGTAAAAGGTATCTAAATGTGGGATTGGAATTTTGAATTCTTTGGGAAATTTTTGAAAGAATTGGGAAAAAGTAATTATAAAAGGCTACAAGGAAATAAGCCCAATTAGGATTCTTGAAGAAAAAACTTGGACTCGACTGGAAATGGTTATGAGATCCCTCAAAATGGATCCAAATGGGAGAAAAAGGAATATTTCCATCATGATGATCACCCCTGCAATGAATTATGAATGCTAGAGTGGAGTGGGCACTTAGACCCTTCTAAGTGTAGTAGGAGAAGTGAAGAATTGAACTAACTAAAAGGTGTTAGTCTTTCAAGGTGAAGCACAAGGGTAGAAACTCTTAGAGAAGAGTTGGAATTGGACTTAGTTAATCATCTAATAAAATCATGACCTAGAGGAGGCTAGGTTCCTAGAAGAGACAAGCTGGGTCTCTTGGATGAAGTGCTAGCAAGCCTTGGAACACTTACATCATACATGATGGAAGATTGAATAGATATTCTATTTGGGTTGATCGTAAGAAACAAGTTTTGTTATGTTTAGTTGAAGAATCTGTTGGTAAGATATATACATCTATGAAATTTTTTCTGATGGAAGGTAGATAGTTTGTTAAGGATTTAAAACAAAATGATATTTGTTATGCTTTGATTCCTAATAAACCGAGTAAGAATACCGAAGATGAAATTTGTGTAGAAGTTGAGAAGTTAGTCACTGAATACAAGGATATCATTTCATATTATGTACCTAATGGTTTTCCACCAATGAGAGATACTATTGATTCTATGGATCTAATTCCCGGAGCTACTTTACCAAACAAAACACCACATCGGTTAACACCGACCGAGAAAGAAGATCTTAACCGACAAGTTCATGAATTGTTGAACAAGGGTTTTATCCAAAAAAGTTTGAGCCCATGTGTGGTACCAATTTTGTTGGCACCTAAGAAGAATGGAGAATGATTAATGTGCACTAATTCAAGAGAAATCAATAAGATCACAGTGAAGTTTAGGTTTCCTAAACCAATAATGGATGATATAATGGATTGTTTGAGTGGAGAAAGTTATTTAAAAAAAATTTATTTAAAGAGTGGATATCATGAGATCAAAATCAGAAAAGGTGATGACTGGAAGACTTCTTGAAAGACAAAGCAAGGTTTGTATGAGTGGTTGTTTATGCCCTTTGGTTTAACTAATGCACCGAGTACATTTATGAGGTTAATGAGTGAAGTTTTAAAGAAATTCTTGAATAAATGTGTGATTGTATACTTGGATGATATTATGATATTCAATAAGACTAGAGAAGAGAATTTGATGCATATAAGACAAGTGTTGTAGATATTGAAAGTGGAAATTTTTTTGATAAATCTAAAGAAGTTTTCCTTCATGAAAAGAAGAGCTTGTGTATGTAGGTTTTGTAATTTTAGTTGATAGTTTGAAGATGGATCCCGCAAAGGTTGAAACTATACTTAGTTGGCCTACAGATGAGCATGTCAGTGAGGTAAGATCATTTTATGGACTTACAATTTTTTCCAGGAAGTTTATCCAAAATTTCAGTTCTATTTGTAATTCTATGAATGAAACAATGATAGGAGACAAAAGAGAATTCAAATGGACACATGGAGCTGATAAGAGTTTTGAGACTTTGAAGCAAAAGGTTTCTGAATTACCTACGTTAGCTTTACCTGATTTCAATAACGTATTTCAAGTTGAATGTGATGCAAGTGGAAGTGCAATTGGGCCTGTGTTAACTCAAGAGGGTAAACCTCTTGCTTTCTTTATTGAAAAGTTGAATGATGCTAAAAGGAAATATTATGTCTATGATCATTAATTCTATGCTATTTTTCAAGCTATGAATAAATGGAGACATTACTTGATGCCAAATGAATTTGTTTTGTATACTGATCATTATAAGGCTTTATAGTATCTGGGTAGTAAGAATAAGTTGAGTCAGAGACGTATGAAATAGGTAGAGTATTTGCAGAGTTTCATATTTGTGATAAAGCATAAGAGTGGAGTTTCTAATTGAGTTGCTGATGCATTGAGTAGAATAATATCTTTTTTGACTAAAACAAGAATTGAAGTTCTTGGTTTTGATGACATGAGGCATTTATATGAAAGTGATCCTGATTTTTTTGAGACGTGGAGAGTGTGCAGAGCACCAAATTCAAATAAATCAATTAAGTATGAAGATTATTTCATTCAGGAAAATATTTTGTTCAAAGGTATTCAGTTGTGTATACCGAGAGGGTCAATGAGAACTAATTTTATAAAGGAGAAACATAGTAGTGGTTTGGCTGGACATTTCGGTATTGATAAATTATTGAGTTTGCTTAAGTAAAGGTATTTTTGGCCTCAGTTGTATAAGGATGTTCACGAATTTGTGAAAAGTTGTGGAGTTTGTCAAGTTGCAAAAGGAGTAAGTCAGAATATTGGATTATATACACCGATTACTATTACTAAGAAACCTTGGACTGATGTCAACATGGATTTTTTTCTTGTCTTACCGAGGACAACAAAAGGTAATGATTCCATATTTTTTGTTGTGGATATATTTTATAACATAAAATTTTTTATACGATGTAGAAAAACATCAGATGCAGTACATATAGCAGATCTTTTCATTAAGGAGATTGTCAGATTGCATAGATTACCGAGGAGTATCATCTCTGACTGAGACAGTACACTTGTTATCTATTTTTGGAAAACACTTTGGATGAAGTTGGATATTGAGTTAAATTATAGTTCTATATTTCATTCACAGAATGATGGACAAACAAAGGTTGGAAACTGAATTTTGGGTAACTTGTTGAGATGCCTAGCTGGAGACACACCAAGTAATTGGGATTTGATGTTAGCACAAGCAGAGTTTGCATACAAAAGTTTAGTGAATAGAAGTACTGGAAAGATACCTTTTAAGATTGTTCATGGTACACAACCGAGAGGTATATCAAACTCATGAGAGATATTGTTGGATAAGAGAAGAGGAGTGCTGAAGCTGGGGAATTTTATGAGTTCATGAAGACATTGCATAAAGATGTAAAACAAAAGCTGGAGAAAAGTAATTAGAAATACAAGGATATTGCAAATAAATCAAGGAGACATTACACTTTTGAAGTTGGTGATGCAGTAATGATTCATTTGAAGAAAGGAAGATTTCCAATTGGAACATATGGTAAATTGAAGATGAAGAGATTTGGTCCTTGGAAAATATTGAGAAGATTTGATAGTGGAAATGCTTATGAAGTTGAATTACCTGATGACATGGATATATCACATATATTCAACATTTTAGACTTGTATGAATATCATGAACCTGATGAAGAAGTGATAGTACCGAGTGATTATCCTAAGAAATAGATAGAGGAAGTTGAATAGATCTCGAAATAGAGAGTTAGAAAAAGTACAATAGGAAAGTAATACATGGAGTATCTGATAAATTAGAAAAACAAACCAATTGAGGACTCATCTTGGATTTCTCAATCTTAGTTGGATTCATTTTAGGTTGGACCTGATACATGATTCGGGGAATCATTTCTTGTAACCTTAGGTGTCTGATGCAAGAACATATTGGGTCCTTTGAAATCCTCCTCAACCAAAATTATATTTTCTTTTGTTCTTTGGCTTGTTTGAAGGCTTCTCGGTTAAGTGATCAGTTACCCTGTTGCTCGGGTATCCTTTTTGTCTTATTTTACCGATGAGTCTTAGTGCAAGTTGATTTCTATTTCTCGCTTATTCTTGTTAATCTCTATGTTTTTGTTTCTCATTTAGTGTCCACACTTAGTCATTTATTTAGGCAATTTTGGTCGGATACCACTGCGGTTGAGCTAAAACAATATAGGCCGAGCTACCTGAAAAGTCATTTCCAATTAGAATAGATCATAGATGTCGAGCTATCCAATAATTCAGTATCGAGCGCCATAGACTAAAGTGCTAAGCAAAATAGTTTTGCATACATGTCAGATATGACACAAACTTTCAGGTAATATGTTTGGGCCGACTTATGGGTTTTTTGGGCCGATAGTTGTGAAGCATTTAATATTCTCTACAGAGTTAATTACGTATTTAATTTTTTTATCCTATGAGTGGCATGAAGCCTATCAAAAAATTGGAATGCCTAGGAAGCATAAGTTTTATTCTTGATCATTGATCTAGATCTATTCGCCAGAGTTGAAGTGTATAATAAGATTGATTCTTACCCTAATTATGTGTGAGCAATTCTAGAGGACACAGAGAAAGTGCATACATACATGAGAGATGTGTGAAGGGTTGTTTTGATAAGAAGCATAGATCTAACAGAGTAGAAGAGCAGTGAGAAGCAGAGTAAGGATATATATCAGATTAGAAGATTAGAAAAGGTATCATAAAGAGGAGATTTGTTATCAGCATCAGAGTGCATATCGAAGGATCATATCTTGAGACATTCTTACAAGTGTATCAGGTGAAATCTCTTAACATAGTGGTTCGAGAAGACCTTTCTAAATCTCTTAACAAAGTGCTTACTTTATTGTAAGTTGAAATCCTTTCACAAGGTAGATTATAATGATCTAAAGATCTTAACCAGGCAGACCTTTAACTAGGTACATTGCATATTGTAATCAAATTCTTGTAGCCCTAACATGCACACTTTATTGCTATAGCACTGAAGAATTTGTGGGTTTCATCCCCACCCCATTTTTACCTATTTGGGTTTCTGGGTTACCAAATTCTATGTATTGTGTTATTCATTTATTGTCATGGATACTACTAGATGTTATATTGATTATATATTTAGATGATTGTGGATCAGTTTGTTTTAAAGTGATTAAAGTTCAAGATCTGATTCACCCCCCCTCCTCTTAGTATCTTTCTTTCCCAATATTGTATTTCTAACAATTGGTATCAGACCTTCATTCTCCTACAAAAGGTTTTAATCATCTTGAGATTACAAATCTTGAGATCTGGAGATTTACAGATTGGGTAAAGTCATTGAGAATCAAAAGATTGAAATTTAGCTAGCATTGCATCAGCTTGAGATAGCTAGATAGGAGTTGAGGAAGTCATTGACATCTAGGAAATATTTGGCCAAGAAAATGAATGATACTCATTATCAGGAAGAAGACACTACAAATCTATTTCAGAGTGGAGATTCTACTGAGAGCAATGCAGAAATTGTAGATCTGCTGGAAAAGAACAATGTATTGTGTGAAGAAGTTAGGAACTTGAAAAGAGAACAAGAAATGCAGACAGTAAGGCTATGTGAAGTAGTGGAAAAAAATAATAAAGCTAAAGAGGACAAAGCTATGGTAGAAGAAGAAAAAAGAGTGATAACTGTCAGACTTGATGAAAGGACACATCATGTGCAAATGATGACAATCAATAGGGTTGACATGGAAAATCAATTGCTACTTGCAAATAAGGAGATTAGTAGGAAAGACATGGAAATTGTGAATCTGAGATCTGAGAAAAATCAATTGAAAGATGATTTGAGATCTGAGGAAGAACTAAATGAAAGGTTGAATAAACCTAATGAAGATTTGACTCACTTTGAGAATCTTATGGAAGCATTAAGAAGACCAAAATATTCTTCTAGATTAGGTCACACTGAACCAAAAATATCTACTGAAAAAGGAGAATCATCAAAGACTGGTGAAAATAGATATGCAAAGAAAAAGAACAACAAACCTGTATGCCACCACTGTGGAAAACCAGGACACACTACAAATATTTTTGGAAGCAAGAATGGTAAGTCCAATCCTAAACCTAAGTTCAATGGTTATTGCTTTAACTATAAGAAATGTGGACATAAAGCACATGAATGTTGGGCTAAGGATAATGATGTACATCACACATCAAGAATCAATGGATATTGTTACAATTGTCAAAAATTTGGACATAAGGCACAAGATTGCATATCTAATGCTAAACAACAATGGACATCAAAGACACAAGAAAAAGCACCAAGAAAAGGCAACACTTACAATTGGGATTATAACACAAGGCAAAGTTGTCATTACTATGAAGAATATGGACATGCACCTGAAGACTACATAAAGGCACATTTCAGAGGAAGATCTAAGAGTTGGATGAATTGAAGCCTAGTTTGTTTTAGTTGTTTGAAAATTGGTCATACTAACAAAGAGTGCAAGACAAGAGTACATGCTCCCACTATTGAGGAAATTAGAGCATAGATGAACTAGACATGGGTAAGGAAAAGAGAGCGGAGCAGCAATGAATCTACTGAAGCCAAGGTCACCCAGTCCAATTGATCAGGTGATCACACAATCTTGAACTAAGAAGAAAAGGTACGTAAGGACCTGTATTTAAATTCATATCTTACATCAGTTCCTAACATATACTGTGCCAAAGTCCATATCTACATATGATAAGATGCATCAAGACATTTTAAAGTTAAAGTATTGAACAAAGTAACTTAAGCACTAGAGGTGTTGAGCATCAGTATTATACTAAGACCAAGATCGTTAGCATATGTGCCAAGCTAGTTTGGGTTGCGACTGAGAGATTGTCAAAGTTGGCCAAGGATAGTTGTTTTACACTAACTCCAATGGACAGAACATTTATTGCAAACCTACCTTAAAGCCTATAAATGGATGGACCATTAAAAATTCATTTCACCTTGCAATTTGAAATTTATTGAAGTGTTGAAGCATTGGCGAACTTGATTTCAGTAGATATTTTTGAAGAATTCTATAGCATGTCATTGGCTATTCAGCAAAAGTGTGAACTTTGACAGTTGCCGAGGTACTCTGTTTCATCTTTGAAACCCTTTATTGTGAAATCATGGTCACTAGTTTTTCTACACCAGTTAAGGAATAGAGAAGGAATTGTTAGAAGTTTAATTGGGGAGGAGAGACACCTATGCACCTCCCAACTTTTGATCCATTCCTAAGAGTGCGATCAAAGGTGATCTGACTGGAGCCCTATCTTTGATCCCTTCAAAGGTACTCATGATTCATGACATTAGGGCCTATTACATGTGTAAAATAAGTGAAGTTGGGGACCACAAGTTGAGGGAATCCTACGGGAAACTATGTATAGATGGAGTCCTAAAACCTGAACACAATCATTTAGCTGAGTGAGGGTTAACTCAAGCCCTAGAGTTTCCAAGGAATTTCAGGGAAGAATGGATCAAAATTGTTCTTAGCAGGGTACATGATATGAGCGTTTGGTTGGAGAATGGACTAGTAAAGATTACCAAGGATATCATACATCATGTAACTGGTTACCCTACAATCAATGGGAAAAGGACCATGAAATGCCAAAGTAAAGAAGATATTGAGAAGGTCACTAAAGTCATATGGAAGAAGAGAGGAATTACTATTTCTACCATTGAAGACCTAGAACTTGATTTTGCTATGAGGGTTATAGCTCACAAGTTCTATCAGTCAAACTGACTAGACAGTGTGCCTTGCATTGTAGTAGACCAAGCATGGATGATCATCAAGAAGGATCACACATATGACCTAGCCGAGCTACAGCTAACACAGCTTGTTGAGAACCTTGCATCAATTTTGTGTGTAAGTTTGGATCCTTGCTTGTATGCATATTTTTCTATGTTCAAAAAACTTTTCCTACCTATGGAAACATAGTAGGGAAAACATATAGACCTATCACCCAGTGGATAAATGTATTGATTCAACAGTTAGGTGATAATTTTGATATGTGATGGGAACATAATTTGTAAAGTTCAAGAAAAGTATGAGACTGAGAAGCAAAATTCCTAGTTCACTAGTGGAACAACATTATGAGGATGTGTGTTTTCTATTTGACACAGATTACACTTATGTTTAGTCTGTAATACCTAGGGTATCATGGTTAAGGCCATTATCTTATGATGTAAATGTAGATGAAACATCTGCAGCAAGAAGAAGAACAAGTCAAGACCAAGGCAGTGCCGAGCAGTTCTGCCAAGAAACCAAGCAAAAGGAGACTAATCTTGAGTGATGAAGAAGATGAGGAAACTGACACTGATGTGCCAAGAAACATACCTACAGAATTATTCAAACATCCTATAGACATTGATGAGGTATGAAAGAACATTAAAAGTTCAACTGGGTTATCTGGATTTAAATTTATCAAGTATGAAAAGCAAAGTATAGAGAATAAGGTCAAGATACAATAAGCTCTATTAGACATGATGATTACATTCAAATTGATACCTATAGAGATAGGAAAAAATGTCCCTATAGAACTTTATGATTTATTATCTAGTAAATGGTAATTTGCATTAATGACTAAAAGGAAAATTAGGGAAGCAACTTTGGATAGAGTCATCCCACAATTGACAAAGAAATAGAAAGCAAAATTTGTTGATCAATATAAGAAAAATTTTGTACCCAAATATAGAGCTTATGCTATTTTGAAGAATGATATTGAAGGAGTAGTACAACAAAGTACTCAAATTTGGAAAGAGATTTTTGGGTTGGCAGTTCCAAAAGAGAAGAAAATAGATGAAGGAACTTCTGAGAAAATCACCACTAATCAAACAGCAACAAAAACTAAAACACAAAAGGAAATAGGTGATGAGAAAGTTACAAACTTGACAATGGATAGTCCCATCAACACCACACTGGAAAATGTTAGCAATGTGGATACCGAGGTTTAGGATGAGTCGGAAGACACAACTATTGAATCACCTATCAAGGCTATTGAGGTCGATGAAGAGATAAATGAAGAAGATGGAGCTAAGAAAGAGAAACTAGAAGATCAAGAGGTAAATACTAAAAATCCATCTAGTCCATAGGTTGCTCAGACATTGTTAAACAACAGAGAAAAAATGGAAGAAACTAGAGACAAGACTAAAGAGAAAGAGGCTACACAAGTGTTGGTAAACCTACCACACTCTACTTCATCTACCCCCACTGGACCAAAAATGGGGAATGTACATGACCAGTAGGAAATCTTGATTAAGATGAAGTCAGCAACTAAATTGCTTACTCGCAAAAGAAAGGAAATTATTGAAACTAAGTTGGTTGAAAGCTCACCTGAGCCCAAAAAGAGGAAGCTACATAAGAAGAATTCACCATGACTGAATGTCACATTAGATGAAGTAATTGTGATTCCTAAATGGGATCCTGAGAACTTGTCATACGAGCATATTTAGACCCTTCAAGAACTTTTGAAGAGGAAAAAGAGACAGGAAGAAATGAAGAGAGAACAGAAGTAGAAGCAAGTTCTACATGACATTTAAGATGTTTTTGTAAATTCCTTTGATATGAATGATGTAAATGAACATGCACCTATACTAGAGCAACTAGTTCACATTGTATAAAAGGTGACTGATGATAATATAGAGGCAAATGAAAAACTAATGCAATAGTCTGAGAGAAAGTTTGAGAACAAAGTACTTGAGAAGGTATCTGAAAAGATAGCTACACAATAGGTTGAACTTTCCTCTCTTATTGAAATTCTATAAGGAGTTACAAACAATGTATTTTCTTTCTACAAAAGTCTATGTGATGAATCTTTGTTCACCAAAGAAAATCAGTAGTTAATATAGAAATTGCAACTGGATATGAAGTCAACTACAAGTTCACTGAGCATGGAGGCTAGCTCTAGCTCCATTCATTTCAATAAGTTGACTCATACACAGAGGAGGTTAGCCAAGCTGATGGTTGAAGATGGCTGAATAAGGGCAAAATTGATTACGATTCAGGCTAATCTGATACCTCATCTGGAGGTTATGCAGAAAGAACTCACAACTGCCAAAGAACTGATATAGAGACTCTCATCTCTCTACTACAGAAAGTTTGGTAAGTCTTGCAGCTGAACTAGAAGTAAAGTTGGAATTTATGAAGTTTGTTAAAGATAGTTGGGACACTTCATTTGCATTAATTCTACAACTTCATAAATATTTTTTGGATAAGTATAACCTAACCCCACTAGCTATCAGTGAAAAAAACAAGGGGGAATCGGGAAATGAAGGAACAGATGAGCCGAAGGTATAATATATTTTTTTTTTGAAGGCATGTATAGTATGAAATATAATCAAAGGGGGAGTATTGTATGTACTTAGGTAATTTTTTGGATGTAAAAGAGATAATAAGTTTTTTTTCCACTAAATATCAAAGCGGGAGATTGCTAATCTCTAAGTTTTTGTTGATCAGTTAGTGTCCACACTTAGTGATTTATTTAACAAGTTTTGGTCAGCTACCACTGCGGCTGAGCTAAAATAGTATACGCTGAGCTACCTGAAAAGTCATTGCCAGGTAGAATAGATCATAGATGCCGAGCTATCTAGAAATTCAGTGCCGAGCGCCAAAGACTTAAGTGCTGAGCAAGATGGTTTTTCATATATGTCAGATATGACACAAACTTTTAGGTAATATGTTTGGGCCGACTTATGGGTGTTTTGGGCCGACAGATGTGAAACATTTAATATTCTCTATGGAGTTAATTATGCATTTAATTATTTTATCCTATGCATGGCATGAAGCCTATTAGAAAAATGGAATGCCTAGGAGGCATAAGTTTTATTCTTGATCATTGATCTAGATCTATTCACCAGATTCAAAGTGTATAATAAGATTGCTTCTTACCCTAATTTTGTGTGAATGATTATAGAGAACAGAGAGAAAGTGCATACATACATGAGAGATGTGTGAAGCGTTGTTTTGATAAGAAGCATAGATCTAACAGAATAGAAGAGAAGTGAGTAGAAAACTAAGGATATATAAGATTAGAAGATCAGAAAAGGTATCATAAAGAGGTGATTCGTTATTAGCATCAGAGTGCATATCGAAGGATCATATCTTGAGACATTCTTACAAGTGTATCAGGTGAAATATCTTAACATAGTGGTTCTAGTAGACCTTTTTAAATCTCTTAACAGAGTTCTTACTTTACTATAAGCTGAAATCCTTTCACCAGGTAGATTGTAATGATCTAAAGCTCTTAACAGGCAAACCTTTAACCAGGTAGATTTCATATTGTAATCAAACTCTTGTAACCCTAATAGGAACTCTTTATTGTTGCAGTAGTGAATAATTTGTGGGTGCCATCCCCACCCCAGTTTTACCTATTTGGGTTTCTAGGTTACCAAATTATGTGTATTGTGTTATTCATTTACTATCATGGATGCTACTAGATGTTAGATTGATTACATATTTATATGATTGTGGATCAGTTTATTTTAAAGTGATTAAATTTTAAGATCTAATTCACCCCCCCTCTCAGTATCTTACTTTTAAAATATTGTATTTCCAACAATTCTTTCACCGAGTTATTTTTATGTGGCTCGGCCATGTTCTTACCGAGTCATCCATGTTGCTCAGGTATGATTTCACTGAGTCATTGTTTTTTCTCGGTGATGCTCTTCCCGAGTTGTTTATCCTAATTTGGATGACTTTTACATTTAATTTTCATGGCATAATTAATGTGGGGTCTCTCATAAGGATCTATGTGGACCTAAATCTGGGTCTCACTTAGGTATTTGAGTGTTGACCTCTTTAGTGAACTCTTGTATATATTTGTTTCTCTATTCTTAGTTTAGGGATCAGCTAAGAAGATAGGAGAATTGGATAGAACATTAATTGTCTATTCTATTAAAAGGAGGGTCTATAACCTTGTGTGTATGAAGATCAATGTGTAATTTGTTGGTTGTATTCCTCAGTTTGTTGGTTTGCCCTAAAATTTTGTTGTCATCATGCCAATTTCTATCCCAAATCAGAAGTTTTGTCCCATTTTGAAGTATCCCTATGGAAATTCTATGTTCTTAGGTCAAAATCCACATGAATAGTAAAAAGCCCAAAACCCTGAGCTATTTTCTAAGTAAATATGCAAAAAAGCCCTAAAATGTCAATTGAGTTTCCATTTTTGCATTACCTTTTTTAAAAACTTAAGTTATATAAGTCATGTGCCTTTTTCAAAGGTCGCCTAGTCACTTAATCCTAAAAGCATATTCCTTTTTTTCATGAGACTTGGTGATTAACTATTGTTGGGATGTCTCAAAAGAAAAGAGAATATTCTTTGTAAGTTATGAGACTTAGCAAAATCCTTTAGTCGTGAAGTCTCCCAATGGAGAAATACATCATCTAGCAATATGAAGACAAACAGTTAAGTCACGGTGTCAGACAATATATCTTGTAGTTAACAAATTATCATAAGACTTGGTGATTAACTCAGTCGCGGGGTCTCTAGATCAAAACACAGTTAGTGACAAGTTAAATGCTTCTATCGCTAAGTCTCCAATTAAAAAGTCAGTTAAGTAAAAGATTCTGAGACTTGGTGACAAACCACAAGTTGAATAAAATATATGGTTGTCGGGTAGTCACTCGTGAAGAATGATAAGTCAGCATTTCTTCAATGATTTGGAGACAAACACTTAGGATGAGACATGTGTCCACAGTAAATAGAACAAAGGTTAGTCGCGTGGTCTCCCAAAAGGAAAATATCATTTGGCTATTAAGAGACTAAAGGGTGTAAGGCTATGTATTTTAAATATTTTCACGTGGACTCCAAATGATTTAAGGTTTTCAAAATATACTCAGTGACTTAGTGGAGCTGTCAGATGCAGAATGGGAAAAGATCAATGGTGGTCACTGAGTCTCTATCAAATTTGCATAAGAGTAAAAAGTTCTCGCGACAATGAGATTTTCTTTAGTCACATAGTCTCTGAATTAAAATTAAAGGATCCAGTTTCATGGGCTATGTTGCGTAGTCTCTGAAAGAAATATTAAAGAGTAGTTTTAATCAGTGACTGGGTGACTAAGGTTAGTTGCGGAGTCTCATAAAGTAAAATAAACATTCAAAGACTTAGCGATAAGAGTTTAAAAGATGAAAAGTAACCTTGGTCACGGGGTCTCTAAATAAAATCTGAGTTTGGCATTTGATCTAGCGACTTGGATTCATTCAGTCGCATGATCACCTGAATTTAATCATGGTTAAGCTAAGTGAAGGAAATCATACAGTCGCTAGATTCTCCAGAAGAATTGAGAGTTAAGAGATTTGATCAGTGACAAAGAGATAATGCATAGTCGCGTGGTCACTAAATATGAAAAGTGATAAAAGGTAGCAGTTGCTGACATGACAACATAGAGATTCATCATCCAATGAAAATCTAGGAGATTAATTACTATATGAAAAGGGTAGCTGAGATGTCTGGTGAAGAACCAATCATGTGAAGACATGTCATTCTATGCAAATTTTATAAGGGTTTTTCTGAAAACACACTCATATGAATTTGATTTCCTCTCACATTCATGAGCTATGGCTAGGATTTCAATTAATTCCACAACATGTTAACCTGAAGGCAAAATTGATTGTTTCTTCAATGATGAGCTAAGTACTTTGAAAGGTTACCATAAATAGATGATCGTAGGTTCATTTTCATTCATCATGCATCCAAAATTTCAGAGTGAAGAATTGCTAGGTTTTTTGTGTCCATAAAGTAGAAATTGATCAATTTCAGCGTAATTCTCCATTTTTCAAGGTTCTTGAATTGTTAGCAGTGCACAGAGAAGAGTAGGGAGTCCTGAGAGAAGATTTGTCTCAATATCGGTAAGAGAGAAAGTGAAAATAGAGCAAGATGAGTAAAGAATTCAGTATGGCTTCTACCAGTGGGAAGAGTGATGAAGTAGATGATGATGCTAAAGGAAAGAGGAATTTCTCTGATGAATTTCGGAAGTTATTTCCTGGGTCTACACAGAAAAAGAGGGAAAATATCAACCTATTGGCAGATGAGTACTGTGAAATCAGAGATGCCCGCACTCCAGGTTCTACAGGTTTTTCTCTATACAACTATTTTTATAATAATTATGATAAAGCCATCTCCATATCAAACCCTTGGACTAGTGGTCTAGCTAGGTTAATTGTCCCTGATGTCTATGTAGATGTAGACTTGTTTCTAGGTCTTGCAAGCCATTACGACTCTTTGTCTAGGACAATAAAAAAGAATGATGGTACTGCATTGTTGATTTTGAATAGGAATTCATTCATGCAAGCCTTTGGTTTATATAGTACCATGTCCATCAAGATTAATATTACAAAGAAAGAAGAAAGGTAAAGGTTACAGCCTGAGGTTGCTAGAAACTAGTTGCAAAAACATATTCTTAAGGAAGTTAGAAACCATATTGCCCCTATACCTGGAACTACACCCTAATGTTTTAAAGATTTACATTTCTATATCAAGTACATTGCTTATGCTTTGTGCAGAGTGTTGGGTATAGATGGAGGAGCTGAGAAAATAAATTCTGGAATTTTAATGATGGTGTTAGATTTGCATGATGTGCATTCTAGCACTAGTTATGACTATATACAGTATATCATTGACAAGATGCATGAGGGGTTTGTAGCTGTGCAGAAGAAGGAGAAAAATCCTAAGGAAAAGGAACCTAGGTTTTTACATTATTCTATCCTAATGCATTTGTTATTACATTTCAATTATGGGATCATGAATGTAAACAACTTAAACCCTCAGAGGATTTTTCAGGACTCGCCCAATCCTATTCAATTTTGGATTAGGATATGGAATTATACATCTAAGGATTGTGAATTTTTTGGATTGGAGAACTGGATTGTATATCCCTTGATGTAGAGTATGGGTATTAGCAAGACTAGACTCCCAGTGAAGGTGATGCAGTTGTTGAGACCCTATGAGTATGTGGATAAATGGGAAGGTGACCATAACTGGGGAGACTTATTTTTAGAAGAGAATTTTACTATGATCAGGGTATATGGATGCACACATCCTCCTCATGTCCTTCCATATCATGTGCCATCTAGAGTTGAAGCTATGGAGTTCATTTGGCAGCTATTGTTGATAGATAATGAGCATTTTGCACCACACAGGAAGGGGACATTAACCCCTAGGCAATTAAAAAAAATTTAGTTTACAATTGGTAAGGGTACTATTGATTTAGTGAGTACATGGTTGGAAAGCTGCAAGATGGGAGCAACATTATACAGATACATTGAACCAGAAGGATTTATTGCAGGAGCTAGGAAGCTCGTAACTCCTACCATACCAAACACAAATGTACCTAGTCTTTGTGTGGAGGAAGATGCCACAAGGAATATCCTTGATGAAGATGAGGTAAGAACTAGAAGGGAGATTTAATTCAAAAGCTACTAAATTTAGAGAAGGAAATAAAAAGAAATGGATTATCATTTGGAGGTTTTTACCCTGACCTACCCTATTTTGATAAAATAAAAGCTATGATTGATAACTTTTACACACTCTGTGAGCAATTAGACAGAGCTTTAGATACGAAGAAAGGGGGAAAGAATCTAAATATTCAGAGTCTGAATATTAAAGTGAGAGTGATGGAGAATATACCCATCCACCTCAAATTGATCAACCCTAAGAAAATGTTGCAGAGGCAGCTCAGATACAAGGAGAACAACGACATATCATAGACCTGACTAAGGTTTCCCAGCCAGATGATATTGAGGAGCCTGCCACCAAAAGGCAAAAGGTTGACCATGGTCAAACCTCTTATACAAGAAAGGAGAAAAAAGGAGATAGGACAAGTGATCTTATTCCTAGGAATAGATTATATGACCACAATTTGAGAAAATAAATTATAAAAGGAAAGAGACAATAGCATGATGAAGAGGAGAACATAGAATTGCCTCTTATGACGTGTATTGATGAAAGGCTACTTCACTGGCAATAGTTCCTAAGTGATGACAGTTTTATAAAAATTGATGAGTTTAAAGACTTCTTGAGATGGCATAAGAAGGAGCAAATTATAGAATAGCTCATGTCAGATGGTGAAGAGGCAGTGACAAATGAGGTTCTGCTAGCTCTGCAAACCTATGACCCTAACAATGAAGATTTCTCTCCTAATGAAGCTAGAAAGATGGTTTTGAATAGTGGAATTTTTCTTGTTGAGGGCTGGGATTTAGCCTCAGCATTCATAATTGATCAAATTAGAAAACAACCAGATCTTAAGATGGCAAGTGAGATCCAGATGGGTGATATGATCAAAGGGTTTGCATATAGTCCAAAATCACAAGCATTTGCCATGTGGAACTTATGTCTAAAGGACCAGAAGCCTCAACTTGTAAATATTTAGGAGAGCATGGTTGGGAATAAAATGGTATGGATAGTATAGAATAGTGGAGATCTTGAGATTTCCCAGATCATGACACATTGGACACACTTGAATGAGGATAAGACAAAATAGTTGTCTAAAAAGTGTGGTATTTTTATTGAGGAGGCTAGTGCCCTAGGAAAGGATAGGGAATTATGTCATATAAATATACATCAACAGGACATGGTAATTGTTGAGATGACAAAGCAATTAAAAGAGAAACCCAAAGTGGTATATGTGCCCTTGGTGCAGCCTTTGCGAATAGAGGAAAAAGTTGAAGCAAAGGAAGTGGTTGAAATTGAGGATGTGGCCAAAAAGAATAATGAGGTGGTAATTAATGCATTACGAAGTGTTCTTCAGCATAGGATAGATATACTAAAAGATAAAATAGATATCATCCTTAATGCTTATAACAAATTACCCACATTACATGCTGAAGTAAGAGGGTATATTTCAGTTTTTGAACCCTTATTTTTTCACTTGGTCTCCTAGGGTGCAAATGTTTGAGAAACTTGCCTCTTTACAGCAACACAAATAAAATTTACCAGAAATTGTTATAGAGGTAGAAGATGAGATTAAAAAGGTAAATGTATCTTTATCTTTCTTCAAAGGTAAACTCAATCAGATAGAGGCTAAGATAAGCCTATTTTCACCAAATTTTAATAGGTTTGTTCCTCCTTTGAAAGGAGAAGATGATCAGGTCAAGGCCTTGGAGGCCTGAAGAAGTGAGTTTGACAGCAGAATGCCAAGCAATGAGGCATTTATTACAGGATTTGATCTATATTTAGATGGATTTAACAAGATTTTGGATGAAGCATTAAGGGCAGAGACTGACATAAACAAGTTTTTAATTGATGTAAAAAATATCACTAATGTCAGATGAGAGAGACAGAAGGGGAAACTACAGAGTTTTAAATGGCCTGCAGAGGATGAGGTGACAGCTTGGGATATGATGACCAAACCAAAGAAGAAAAAGCCTATGGTAATAGAGGAGGAGATCTTGGATGAGGAATAAAGAGGAACACTTGGTGCCTGATCATTGAGCACAGGGAGGTTAGTTATTATCAAAGACAAGTGTAGGTCAGCCTGAAATGGCGGTCACTTGATCTCAGTATAAATATTTGATGCTATCCTGAACATTGTCAGACAAAGGCACCAGAACCTAGATGAAGACAAAGAAGATCAGATCTCATCCCCTATTTTTTTCTCCCCACCGCTTATACATTCCCATTTCTTATCTTTTCTATACTTTTTTGGGTTAGGTTCCTTAAACCATCTGAAGCTTGTTGCATCCTAATTTTAAGGATTCCAAGATGGTTAAGGACCTATAAATATATCAAAATTGTAATAGTTAAAAGAGATGAAATATATTGGCAAACCAGACTTTCTAAATTTTAGTCTGTGCCTTTGAGCTTTTTAAGCTTTTTATGTACTGAAGTAGAAATATATGAATAAAATACAATGCAACTTTACTCTATACTATTGTTGTCTCTTTATTTATTGTGTATGCTCTTTTATGTTTAATTTGTAAGGCATTTTAAGCATATTGGTTACAAGGTAGCTATCTAATTTCTAGAAAGTTTCTTTCATGGGAAGAACTAAGTTTTGTGAGTAGTTTTAGTGAGCATAACAATGTCTAAGGATTTGATATAATATTGTAGAAGTGATAGGATAGTTTGCAAGTCATCTTATCTGAGTTTCATGTAGGTTGTAAGGCATCTTACAGTATTCTATTTTTATATTTCTATGGATTTTTATTGATTCTATAAGCCCAAGGATAGGCACTGGTCTAGGAACTTGTTTGGTAATCTATCATCATCCAAATATTCAATACTATTCAAAATCAATTACTTTTAGAATATATGTGTAAAATCTATTGTACTCATAGTGATTACAGTTAAAAAAATTTTATTTCTTAAAGAGTAAATCATTAGGTTTCCCCTCCTAAAATAAAAGGAAGAAGGATGAAAGTCCTTGTCTCATTGGTTTATGTTATTAAGACCATAGCATGGCTTGTAGTACTCTATTTCAAACTAATTATTGCAATCTCCAAGGTAATTTATAAGTTATTACAATGAGGTCTGAAGTAAGTAACTAGTGAATGAATTAGTCCACCAAATACATAGGCTAAAGAATCAGCAATCTTTCAATAGGTAATACCTGCTTGAGTCTGTGGAACTCAAAAACAAAGGAGGTGATAATAGGTATCCCCAGTGTTATCAAATACCTTAGCAATTAGCCTTTCTCTGGTCAAAAGGGAGTTTGTATTCAAGTATAATTAGTATACTATCATTTTAAGGTTGTGGTGCAAGAAAAAGTGCTAACATAATTCATTGAATGTATATGGCCAAAACTGGGAAGGCCTTATAGCCCAAAATTTAATTAGTTTGATAAATTAATGAACTAAAAGACATTTATTATTCCTTCTCTTACTCTGTGTGTTTTTTCTTCCGCATTGTTGTATCTGCAAGTTGGTTTGGTACTTGGGAGAGCCTCTGGCCCCTCTTACTAACCCTCCTTGCATAAGTTTGATTGTAGGGATATCATTGGGAGCAAGAAAATAAGAAAGGTTTTGTAAACCTAGAGGTCAGATAGACCCCTCATGGGAAGGAGAAGGCTCTAGCAATCCATCTTGATACATTTCCAAGCATAAATAATCTGACTGGACTTATTTATCCCAATTATCCCTAGTTATCCTTGATTGTAGGAATCTATTATACGAACACCCTATGCCCCTAAGACCTTCAAAATCATTTGATTCTCGAAAAAGGCTATCTGAATCCCCACTTTTTTGGGGGTTATATTGGGTTATTTTGTGAGAATTGGGAAAAACCTGTCAGATAGGGCTAGTACAGGCATTAGGCCTAAAAGCCAAGATTGAAGTTAAATTGGGAGATCATTTGGAAAAGTTATGTTACCCAGTCACCAATGGGATCATATGGAGCCTAGGAATATTTTGAACATGAGAAGTATCCTTGTAGACACTTGTGGTGTTGAGAAGTTGAAAATGTACGTGGAACCATCCAAGAAGGAGTGAAAGAGTATAGTGTAATTTGGTGATAGTTGTTTCCTTGTGAAGCACAATAGTTACCTACTCTCAAATTTGTATTGGATTAGTCCAAGAATAGTGTAGTAAGTTCTAAAGAGACCCTAAGAGGAAGCATAAGGTCTTGAGAAGGCTAGGAATAGTGGAGGTCTTAGATAGCATGTGCAAGCACACTTGGTCACATCTATCAGATTGGTATCAGAGCCAATAAGATTTGGCTTGAGGTGAATGTTTCGACCAACAGAGTTAGTATGAGAGTCTACAATGGTGAAAAATGTAGAGTTGGCAAAGAAAGTGGATGAGAAAGAAGAAGAGAATAGATTTCTCAGAGAAATATTGGCACAATTGGAACACAAAGTGGACCAAGTAGAAGAAAAGACTGAGGAAGTGAAGGATAAGGTTGAAGGAAAGAGTAAGGAGATTGCCTTTAATGGAGAGGTCCCTAAAGCTGATCCTGTCCTCACTAAAGAACCATCCTTAAAAGAACTAAATAATTTGAGTGGTAAGGCATTCGAAGGAGTTCCTATCTTCACTGGAAAGATGGAACTAGAGATTGTCCTAGATTGGATTGAAGGGCTAGAAAATCACATTGAATGTGATGGTATAACTGAGGCACATTAAGTGAAAGTAGAAAATGATAGACTAAGAGGATGTAGAGTTACTTGGTGGAAAT
Source organism: Thuja plicata (assembly GCA_018584345.1). Lineage (NCBI taxonomy): Eukaryota > Viridiplantae > Streptophyta > Pinopsida > Cupressales > Cupressaceae > Thuja > Thuja plicata. The sequence continues at coordinate 1,973,975 of MU223437.1, read as the reverse complement.
TTATCCAAGATGAGAGAGATAAGGAAGGAAAGAAACCCATCGCCACATGGAAAGCTATGGTAACCAAAATCAGAGAAGCATATGCACCTAAAGATTATGAGATTCAGTTGCATAAAAGGAGACAAATTCTTAGGAAAAAAGACTTGGGTGTTAATTATTACAATGAAGAGTTTCAAAGGTTATGTATGAGATCAAGGGTTTCAGAAGAAGAAAGTTTGAAGGTAGCTAGATACCTTAATGATCTAATGTGGACAATACAAGATGAACTAATTTTTCTTACTCCTACATGTTGGAATAGTCCCAAGAGATAACTGAGAGGAGGGTGAATCTGTTATCTTCTAGTTTTAATTCTTTTCTCCAATTAAGTACTGAATAAAATTAAAAATATACAAAACAAGATAACATAGAATAGAATACCATAATTTTGGTTACTAGGAAACCAAAATAGGTAAAAACCCTCGTGGGAATTAGCACCCACAAAGAACTATAGTAGAGTATAATAATCCTTGTTAGAAGATCTTACAACCCTGTTAGGAGTTGATCTTTACAATGCAATAAGTACAGTGATCTGGTTAAGGGTCAGACCCTGTTAGGAGTCTTTTATAAATAACCTTGTTAGGGGAGAGGACTCACTGTCCAAAAACACACTGCTGAAATGATGAAGGTTATAACCTTCAGTAAAATAGATATACACTATATCTTATAATGAACTGTTTGAGTAGACCTGCTATCTTGATCAGTTCCAATGAGTTGTATGCAATCTTTTCTTCTTCACATAGATCTATAACTAATGAATGAAATAGCTTTACTATCCCAAAACAATCAGCATTCTGCTCTGTTCTTTTTTTGTCTCTTTTCTTATCATTCACACTTTGTGATCACAAATGAACTGCTATAAGTATCTTCTCCAAAAGATATGATCATGTTAGTTGTAGGAATCCCTTCAACATTTTTCTTGTCAGCTAAATTAAGCACACAAAATAGTTAGAACTGTGCAACTCAAAATGAATAGACGCATCGCTTCACATAGTCGGCTCCACCAAAAATACCCAAATGTCACGCTTCAGATGAAACATGATTAGCACCTTTGGTTAATCATCTTTGACTCATAAAAAAAATTTAATATGAACACACATATCCCATAGATAGGCACTACTTAAGAATTAATAAAATTACTGTCATCTTTCTGAAAACAATCCTCTGAAACTGTGGCTGGTAAACAAAGTAACTTAACTCAATGGTTACTAAACTTCTGATTTAGCATGTATGACCATGGTATAATAACTTGTTATGTATGTTGAGCCTAATCAGACTTAGTTTCTTTTGGTGTGGTTTCAAGGGGCCCTAATTAGGTTAGGTCAAATATGCTTGTGAAAAGGGCTTAGGGTTTCAAGATTTCATGGTAAGAGGGATTTTCGTAGCTTCTTGTGACGGTATTGAGTTGCAGGTTTCATATTGTAATCGCTAGATAATAATAAAAATATTGGAATTGCTATTGGTGGACGTAGCCCAGGGATTGGGTGAGCCATGTTAAATCTCTGTGTCATTTGTGTTCTCTTCCGTGTTTATATTTGCATTATTCTGCTTATTATTCTAACATAACTATATCTGAAACATAAAAACAACCGTACAAGGCTTCAACATATCCATACTGAAAAGTGAATATAATACACTGTTGTATACTATATGTTGTCATCAATGACAAACATACAGTCAACTTATTTGCACAAAGGAAAATCTCCAACAATCTCCCCCTTTGACATTGATGGCAACATATGATTAAAAAAACCATCCATTCAAAAGTGTCTTCTTTCTTTTTATAATATTCTCAATATCCTCATCAAAGGTTCCTCTTAACTGTTGCATCTCCTTTGCCTGTGTTTTTATTTTCAAGACTATAGACTCCCTCAGAGTATATGCTCCCCCTTACTATATACTCCCTCTTTGACATCAATGGAAAAAGATGCCAAATACAAATAAGCACATGTTCTACTCCAGAAGTAGATTAGTCAACTAGGCATTAGTCACCAAGGACTGATGCATTTTCTGTGAGTTCTAATCTAACTCAAGAAAGGGAATTACTCCCAACTTCTTCCTGAGATACTCAAAAGTATCTTTTGATAAATGTTTCGTAAATGTGTCTACCAACTGATCTTTTGTGCTCACATAATCCAACTTCACTTCTCTTTCTGCAACTTTTTCTCTTAGAAAATGATATTTTATTTCTATCTATTTTGTCTTTGCGTACATCACAACATTCTTTGACATATTAATAGTGCTAGTGTTGTCACAATGAATGAAAATAGGATAATTAATCTGAATTCCAAAGTCTTTAATCATCTGTCTGTTCCAAACCATTGTTGAACAATTCAATGTGGCTGCTACATACTCAGCTTCTGTTATTCGCTGAGAAATATAGTTCTACTTCTTTCTTGTCCAAGTAACCAACGTGTCTCCAAGAAATACTAGTCCTCCTGAGGAACTCTTTCTGTCATCAATGCAACCTACCCAATCTGCATTTTTGTATACATTAAGTTCTACATTTTATAAACTAGGATACCATAAACCATAGTCTATAGTTCCCTTCAAATATTTGAATATTCTTTTTTATTTTCATTAACTTATTCTGTTTAGTTTCAACTGCAAATCTCCCAACAATGCCAACTACATTAGATATATCTGGTCTAGATTGAGAGAGATATATGAGTTTTCCAATCATGGACTTGTAAATTGTTTTTTCAACTGTTGTGGAGTCATCATTTTTTGAAAGCTTGCTTCATGTTATCATAGGAATGCTTACTGGCTTGTAATCTTCCATTTTGAATGTCTTCAATATCTCCTTCACATATTTAGACTGATTTATGAATATACCTCTATCTATTTCCTTTACATTTGATCCCAAAAAGTATTTTATAGGTCCAATCATGGTCATTTAAAATTCACTATGCATCTCTTTGGCAAATTCTCCACTAATTTTGTCATTGCCTCCAAAAATAATGTCATTAAAAAAGATAGCAACAAGTAATTGTAACCACCTGAATTTGGTCTGTCGCAACCATGGACCCTATTTGCCCTAAGTGTGATCATACCCTCGATTTATGTCCAAACGACCCTGTTACTGCTTGGCATAATTCTTTTAATCGATTTAATGTCCTAGGTGATTTTTATCACTGATTTATATTATCTATTGTAGCCATACAATTCAAATCAATATCGACCAATCAGATCAAATCAAAATCAAACATGGCTATAGTATTTAATTATAAAGGAATTAAATAAATCTCTAAATCAAATATCACTTGCAAATCCAACCCATTCCCCTAGCCTATTAATTTAATTAAAATGGCTATAGTCCCCTAATTATTAAAAAGCAATTTACTTGTTTTAATAATTAATTTCTATATTTCTAAATGAATTAAATAAGTTTATTTCATTTATTAATATTCCCTTAAACCCTAACCTAACCCATCTCAACCACTTCTACCCT